>BCLF01000098.1:966200-1052198 GCA_001602275.1 Zoysia japonica
GGGGGCCTCTTCCACTTGAAGGGGCGGCCGACGGGTTCGGCTACCTCATGGACCGGGTGGGCGGTGCCCGGGCGCTCAACATGAGGCTAGCCGCTGGCCTCCGTCAACTGCTGGGGGTCGCCGAGGAGGTCGACGCCATTTTTGACGAGGCGCACTTCATCGAGTGCCGGGTGAGTCTTCAGACTTCGTGTTTTTCGTTTCTGATTCCCGCAGTCTTAGGGCTGACAGTCTCTTCGCAGGACAACCTCCACGCGGCCCTGGGTTGGCCCCCGTGTGGATTCGCAGCCCAGTCCGAGGTCGACGCCTTGCGGGAGTAGCTGGCGAAGGCCCGGGCTGGGTCCGGGGAGATGGTGGCCGACCTGCAGTCCCAGCTCCACGCTGCCCGGGAGTCAGCGAGCGTCGCCCTTGAGGAGGCCAGCAAGGCGCGCGCGGAGGCGGTGGCCTCCGACGCCCGAGCTAGCCGGGTCGCGGCGGCCCTCGAGCAGGCCAACCGCACGGTCGTCGGCAAGTGGAGTCGTGTTCGTCCGACTTCGGGGTCGGAATTTAACTTGCGGTGTTGCAGGGCTTCGTCGTAATGCCGCCGAGCACGACACCGAGATGCGGCGCCTAGGGCTCCATCAGCACGCGGAGGGGGTCCGCTTGACCTTGGAGCAGACAGTCCGTGTCGTCAAGGAGGAGCGTGATCGTGTCTTCGAGTAGGTCGTGCTCCAGTTCGAGGTCGAGCAGGCGACGGCGGAGCTCGAGCGGGTTCGCTAGGAGGCCGCTGGAGTCTACGAGGAGCTCTCGGCGGCCCAAGTCTGGAGCGAGCGGCTTCAAAAATGCCTCGACCGGGCGCGGCAGGCCGCCGAGGCCGCCGAAAAGGAACGAGACGGTAAGGGTGGACCCCTTTTGACTTGGCTCCGCCGCTCAGAATTGTTTTTTTGACGGTCTTGAGCGTAGGCTTGGCGGGCGAAGTTCAAACCCTGAGGTTGGCAGGTTTGGATCTTCTGAGGAAGTTGTACTCCGGCGTGCCGGACTTCGTCCCGGCGGAGGTCCTCACGCTCGCCTTGCATCAGCTTCTGGAGGTCGTCGCCGACGTCGCCATGAGGGCGTTGGAGGACGGGTCCGTGACAGCCCTGGCCCTGGCCCGCTCCCATTATTCAGATGCGAACTTTGGTAGGGTTGTCAAGGGCTTCGCATCTGGCTACTTAGACGAGTAGCTGGATGCGTTCTCGGTGGAGATGCTGGAGCCTGGGGTGAAGGCCGTCGCCGACTTCAAGACGGAGAACTTCTTGCCCGAGCGGTTCGGCTCGTTCCCTTATGTATAGAGTTAGGTTTGTAAAAAGCGTCGTGTAATGAAAGATATCGATTGAGAAATCATCATTGAACAAATTCGAGTTTCCGACCCCTCTTCACTCCTTGCGACTTTTTCGCGCTCCACTGGGCATCAATCAAACGAACAGGTCGAGTATAGGTCGTAGGGACGGCTGTCGGACTCGATACAGCCGTAGAGCGTCATCGGCTCCCGATCGTTGATAGTGTAGCCGCGAGGAGACTTCGAACGAAAAACGCGCGCGAAGGCTATCGTCCGGGGTCACCCGCGAGCTCGGCGCGGGCCGGGGATCCGACCCCGAGGAAACAAAACGAAGTGCGATGCAGCGAAAAACGAGACGACGCAAAAGGTCAACGAGGAGCGGTGCCTCGGCACAAAAAATCGAAAAGAGACGAGCGAGGTCTGACGTTTCGACGCTCGAGAGGATGGAGGTAAGTAGCCTCCGGGTGCGGGGTGTGGCCGAGACGGCCACGGTTCGCAACCCAAAACGACAAGCGGGGGTAAGTTGCAAGATCTTAGTTGTTTTTATTAGGTGTATAACCTTCAAAGGCTCTCGATGTTCCATACGTTCTCGAGCTCTCGGCCATCTTCGGTCGCTAGCTTGTAAGCACCGGGCCTCAAGACGCGCTTGATTACAAAGGGTCTCTCCCAGGGGGGCGACACCTTGTGCTGGTCGGCTCTCGTTTGCAACCTTCTCAGCACCAGATCTCCCACGTTCAACGCCCGACCCTTGACGCGCCGAGCGTGCAGTCGTCGTTGTTTTTGCTGATACTTGGCGGATCGTAGGAGGGCGACTTCGCGCGCCTCTTGCAGCTGGTCGAGAGCGTCTTGCTGCGCGTTCCGCGACCTTTCCTCGTCGTAGACTCGGACTCGCGGAGAGTCGTAGTCGAGATCGGACGGCAGCATCGCTTCTGCTCTGAACGTCATGAAGAATGGTGTTAACCCGGTGGTTCTGTTGGGGGTCGTTCGCAGACACCAAAGGACCGACAGGAGTTCGCTCACCCATCGTCCGGCCGCCCGCTTGACGGAGTCATAAATCCGCTGCTTCAGCCCTTGAAGTATCATTCCGTTGGCCTGCTCAACCTGCCCATTCGTCCTTGGGTGCGCTACGGAAGCGAAGTCCAGACGAACGTGGTACTCGTCGCAGAATTTTCAAAATTGTCGGCCAGTGAATTGCGCCCCATTGTCGGTGATGATGGAGTTCGGAACCCCAAACCGACAGATGATGTTGCGGATGAAACCGACCGCCTGGGTTGAAGTGATCTTGGTCACCGGCTCGGCCTCGATCCACTTGGTGAACTTGTCCACGGCGACAAAAAGATGGGTGAAACCGTCGGGTGCCTTCTTAAACGGTCTAAGGATGTCGAGTCCCCAGACAGCAAAGGGCCAGGCGATCGGAATCGTCTGGAGCTCCTAGGCTGACAGGTGCGTCTGCCAGGCGTAGAACTGGCAACTTTGGCAGGTTCGGACGAGCTTTTCGGCGTCGGTCACTGCTGTTGGCCTGTAGAAGCCTTGGCGGAAGGCCTTGCCGACTAGGGTTCTGGGTCCGACGTGGTGATCGCAGATGCCCGAGTGGATATCGTCGAGCAGGTGAATGCCCTCCTCCTGAGGGATGCAGCGCTGCAGTACACCACTCGAGCTTCGTTTGCAGAGCTCGCCGTCTGAAATGACGTAGGCCCTGGCTTGACGTGTGACCTTCCTGGCTTCGTTGACGTCGGCTGGAAGAGTGCCGTCTTGAAGGTAAGCAAAGATATCGCGGGACCAGTTGGGGGCGACGGCCATCACCTCCGCCCCCGGATCTAGGGTCGGCTCACCGCTCGTGCCCTCGATGGGTGGATCCTCGATGCTCCTGATGAAAGGGTTGGTGAGGACCTCGAGGAAAACGCCGTTGGGGATCGACTCACGCTCCGAGCCCAACCTAGCGAGGGCGTCGGCGGCCTCGTTGTCCCGACGTAGAACGTGCTGGAGTTCGAGCCCATCGAACTTGTCTTCGAGTTTGCGAACCTCTTGACAGTAGAGCTCCATCTTCGGATCTCGACAGCTGGAGGTCTTCATGACTTGATTGACGACCAGCTCGAAATTGCCCTTGACGTAGAGCCGCTGAACGCCGAGGGTGATGGCCATTTGTAGGCCGTGGAGCAGTGCCTTGTACTCAGCCGCATTGTTGGAGGCACGAAACAGCAACTGCAGAACGTAGCAAAACTTGTCTCCCCTTGGGGAGATTAGGACGACTCCGGCCCCCGCGCCCTTGAGCATGCAGGATCCGTCGAAGTACATCGTCCAGTACTCAATCCTGCCGGGGGTCGACGGTTCCTGAGCCTCGGTCCACTCGGCGACGAAGTCGGCTAGGGTTTGAGACTTAATGGCCTGCTGAGGGACGAAGGTGACATCGAGCCCCATAAGCTCCACGGCCCACATGGCGATGCGCCCGACCGTGTCTTTGCCGCTGACGATCTCCCCGAGTGGGAAGCCGGTGACCACTGGGACGGAGTGGCTCGTGAAGTAGTGCCGTAGCTTGCGGCTAGTGTTGAGAACGGCGTAGATCAACTTCTCCACCTGGGTGCACCAAGTCTTGGCGTCGGCCAGCACTTCGCTGATGAAGTAGACAGATCGCTGAACAGACAGAGCCCGACCCTCTTCGCTTCGTTCGACGACGAGGACGGTGCTGACGACTTTGAAAGTCGCCGCAATGTAGAGGAGAAGGGTCTCTCCCAGGGTCGGGGACGTAAGGATCGGCGGCGATGAGAGCAGGGTCTTGAGCCATTCGAAAGCTTCCTGGGCTTCCGTGGTCCAGGTGAACCGCTCTGCTTTTCGTAGCAGCCAGTAGAAAGACATCGCCATTTCCCCGAGCCTCGAGATGAAGCGACTGAGGGCCGCCAGGCACCCAGTTAGCCTCTGGACACCCTTGACGTTGCTGATGGGCCCAAGGTTGAGGACGGCGAAGATTTTCTTGGGGTTCGCTTCAATCCCCGTTTGGAGATGACGAAGCCAAGCAGTTTGCTCGAGGGCACCCCGAAAACGCATTTTTCGAGGTTCAACTTAATTCGATAGCGCTGGAGGTTCGCGAATGTTTCCTCCAGATCTTGGACGAGGTCGAAGGCTCGCCGAGTCTTGATGACGATGTCGTCGACGTAGACCTCCAAATTCCATCCCTGCTGGTTGTGAAAACACTTCTGCATGCAGCGCTGGTACGTGGCGCCAGCATTCTTGATCCCGAATGGCATCGTGACGTAGCAGAAGGATCCGAAGGGTGTAATGAAGGACGTGGCTGACCGGTCAGACTCGCGCATGTAAATCTGGTGATATCCAGAATACGCATCGAGGAAGCTGAGGGTTTCGCACCCGGCGGTGGAGTCCACCACTTGATCGATGCACGGGAGAGGGAAGGAGTCCTTCGGGCAGGCCTTGTTGAGACTTGTGTAGTCAACGCACATCCACCATTGCCTAGTCTTCTTTTTGACCATTACAGGGTTGGCCAACCACTCCGGGTGGTAGACCTCTTGAATGAACTTAGCATCTAGGAGCTTCGTCAATTCTTCCCCGATGGCCCGGCGCTTCTCATTGTCGAAACGCCAGAGTCGTTGACATCAAGCGAGTGCTCGGCGACTTCTCTTGGGATGCCGGGCATGTCCGAGCGTGCCCAGGCGAAAACGTCCCGATTCCGGATCAAGAAGTCGACGAGTGCGCTTTTCTATTCGCAGGAGAGCGCTGTTCTGACCCTGGCTTTCTTGGAAGAGTCGGCGGGGTCAAGAGCCACCTCCTTGGAGTCGTCGGCGGGCTAGAAGGAGGTCGAAGATGAGGCCTTGGAGTCGAGCGTCGGGGCCGACCCCTTGGTCCTGCGGATCTCGTCCAGCTGGGCCGAGCCAGAACGGGCGACGGTCAGCTCGAAGCTTTCCTGCTCGCACGCGAGGGCGTGCTGGAAGCGCAACGAGACCGTGATGACGCTTTCGGCCCGGGCATCTTCAGCTTGAGGTAGACGTAGTTGGAAATGGCCATGAACTTCGCATAGCATAGCCGGCCCAAGATGGCGTGGTAGGCTCCGATGAAGTCGACCACCTCGAAGGTGAGCGATTCGGTCCGGAAGTTGCTCCGGTCACCGAATGTGACTGGGAGCATAATCTGCCCGAGGGGCGTTGTGTAGCCCCCGGGGATGACTCCGTGGAACGGAGTGTGGCTCGGGCGGAGGTCGACCTCCGTCAGCTTCATTGCCTTGAAGGCGTTGGCGTAGAGGATGTTGAGAGCGCTCCCTCCATCCATGAACACCTTCGATAGGCGTACGGAGCCGACGATGGGGTCGAGCACCAGCGGGAGGCGCCCGGGTTGTGGAACGTGGTCGGGGTGGTCGGCCCGATCGAAGGTGATCGTGGTCTTGGACCACTTGAGGTAGTGGGGGACCGTGGAGTCGGTCACGTTGACCTCCCGCCATGTCCTCTTTTGCCGGCGGCGGGACTCGCTGTAGGCTGCGGGGCCGCCAAAGATCATGAGGTAGTCATCTGGCTCGGGGAAGGCTGCGCCGGCGTCGTCCTCGACTCCTTTGGCTTGGGGGTTGGCCTTGGCCGCCGAGGAGTCGGGTTGGAAGCCGCTCTTGAAGAACCTCCTTGCCAGGTGGCAATTTCGGAGGGTATGCTTGACGGGCACGGAGTGGTTGAGGCAGGGCCGGTCAAGCATTTTCTCGAAGTGGCCGTCGTGATTAGCCGGCTTCTTGGTCGGGGGTCGGGCCGGCCGGTCGGCAGTGGCCACGAAGTCGTTGTCGTGGCGTCGGCCCTTCCCCTTCTTGCGGCTCGAACTGCCGCCGCCTCGCTCGTTGCGGGGGTCGGCATGCCGGTCGGGGGGGTCGATCGCCCCGACGGTCGGGCCCAGACCTCTTGTCTTTCGCCCGGTTTTGGTCGAAGTTAGCTTGCACGGCCTCCTCCCTGGTGGCGAAGGTCGTGGCGACGTCGAGGAGGTCCCAGGCCGTCCGAGGGTTCCTGCGGCCCAGCTTGTGGACGAGCGCCTTGGACGTGTCCCGCAGGTGAAGGCGTTGATGACGTCGGCGTCGCTGACGTCAGACAGCTCGTTGCGCTTTCGCGAGAAGTGCTGGATGTAGTCTCGGAGCGACTCGCCAGGCCTCTGCTTGCAGTTTTTGAGGTCCCAGGAATTACCTGGGCGCGTGTAGGTCCCCTGAAAGTTGCCGATGAAGATGCGACGCAGGTCGCTCCAGTCCTGGATGCAGCCCTCAGGGAGGTGCTCGAGCCATCCTCGGGCCGAGTCAGTGAGGAAGAGCGGTAGGTACTTGATGGAGAACAGGTCGTCTGCTCCTCCGATCCTGCAAGTGAGGCGGTAGTCTTCGAGCCAGTGAACGGGGTTCGTTTCCTCGTTGTAGCGGCCGATGGTGGTCGGGGCGCGAAATCTTTGCGGGAATTTCGCGTGCCATATGAGCGATCCGAACGCTCTGGGTTCGACCCCGTCAGGGCTTGGGCTCCTGGAGTCGAAGGAGCGGTGCCGGTAGTAGCGGTCAAAGGAGCGCCTCCGCCGAGACTCGGCGCGAAGCTCGCTCCTTGCCTGTCGCCGGGCGTCGATGGTGCCACGGACGTTGCGGTTGGGGCTGAGTCGCGGGAGGACCGACCCCGCGTGATGTCGAGGGTTTCGTTCCTCGACTCGGCTGTCGTGCACCAAGCTTCGCCGATCATGGGATCGGCGGTTGCTTCGTGTCTCTGACTGCTGGGGTCGGAGGGACGCTTCTAGTTGTCGAAGCGCACTGTCGAGGTAGAAGCGCACGCGATCGTACACTTCTCTCAGCGTCGGGTCCTCGAGAGCGGCGGTCTCGTCGAGGACGCACGCCGCTGCCGCGAGGTTCTCGAGCGAGGTGTCGAAGGCTGGCGGCCCTCCAGCTACAAGTTGCTCGCAGGCGGACCGCCCCCGGACCCGAGCTGCGTTGCTGGGTCCAGCTATAGCCTTGCCCGAGGCTTGGGGCCGCCGATTCGTCCCGAGGGCGGCCAGGCCTGGCCAGTGGTGTCCTCCGCGGGACGCGGGGACGGGTTGGCGCTGGCGTGTTGCCAGGAGTCGCCGGTTCCGCGCCCTTAGGGGCGAGGAGAGTGAAGCACTCCCTCGAAGGGTCGTGCCCCAGAACGGCATGGCTCCTCTGGCACCGCGTAGCGCGCTTCTTGCGCGGAGCCTGAAGGCGCAGCTCGTCGCCTTCGTTGGCGAGGAAGTTCAGGCTTCCGAAGCGGAAGGCCTGTCCAGAGGCGAAAGTGAGGACTCGCCACGACCAGCCATCTCCGGTGATGGCGACCGTGAAGCCCCCGAAGCGAAGGTGGGAGACCGAAGTGTCTCCCATGACGGCAAAGAAGGAAGCCATCGAAGAAGCGAAGCGAGTGCACACCAAGAGAATCTCCCTACCTGGCGCGCCAACTGTCGGTGTTCTGACCATCGGCACAGTACGAAATACGATCGTAGGGGTGGTGTGCCTTCGTATTCGATGTGGCCTAGTCCGCGGAAGACTCAAGGGGATTTTTACCTGGTTCGGGCCACCTCGAACGGTGTAATACCCTACGTCCAGGGGGTGGTTTATCTCGATGAGAGAGTACAAGGGGTCGGATCCTCTCTTCGGAAGAGGGTCCGGTGCCTAGATCATGGGTGCTCGATGCACATACTCGTGGGGTTGCTTACGCGTGAACGGATACGCACAAGAGCTCTGGGCTTTTCTCTGTGTTCGTCGTTCTATCGCTCCCCGGGCCCCCCTTTATATAGGGCAGTCCGGAGTTACAAAATGGTGGGCCCTACGAGGTTCTGCTGCCTCGTTGACAGGTGGGTCCTCCACTGGAATCATCATCATTCGTTACGCCCATGCGCGGGCATGGCCCGTCGCGTCGCACGCAGTGGCGGGTACTGTAACGCCTGTCCGGCGCTGTAGTGTCAGCCACAGTGCTGCCGAGTCTTGTCCGTTGACTGTCGCAGCCCATCTGGCTCTGCGGCTTCAGCTGGAGTGTCGTCGTGGTGAAACCCGTCCCGTCCCGTCAGGGCGGTTGGCAGTTGGCCACCAGAGTAAATATGTCATAACGCCGTACCTACCCCCCAAGGGTCGGTCCCCGGGGGTTGGGCCTCAGAGGTCGGCGTCGCCGTGCGTCTTAGCGCGGCTAAGACTTGTCTTTCGTAGACCGTCGCCTCGGGGGTCGGATCGTGCGTTCGTGCGCCGTCGTCCGACCCCTGAGCTCCTTAGGGTCTTGGCCCACGTGTACGAGTACGGGTCGTCAGGTACCCGGGGCACATGATCCCGACAAGAAGAGTCTTGGATATTTATACTGCAGGATGTGATCATTCCAAAGATCAAGCCAGAACAAGCCCGTGGAACCATCTCCCAGTTTACATTGAGCAATTCCTCTGAAAATATCACAAAGTTTCAGGATATCTCTCCACCAAAAGGAAAATATAACACTTTTCCTTTACACAAATATTTTGTCCCCTAACTGAAATTCAGTATACTATGCATGGTTTCTAAGTTGGTAAAGAAAGTGTGGTGACTCACCCCCTTCCAAACAACTAGGCATGTGGAGGGGGGTGAACCAACGGCATACCAATCTAAGAAACAATAGTACAGCATCATGGAAGAGGAAATAAAAGGAAAAGGCAAAACAATGGGAGGAAATTAGAAGGGGGAGGCCCAGTCCACCAACCAGCCATATACCCTTTTATCTCTCTCCCTCTTGCCCATGGTCGTTCATTTTCCCTTCTCCTCATGGCTGCTCTCCTCCCCATCGCTATTGCAGTTTCTACAGAATGGCCAGTGCGCCCACAAACATCACTTGCAGGCTCCTCATTGTGCCCTCAGCTGGACCACCATTGCGAACCCCTTTCGGATGGACCGCCACAGCAGCTAACTGTGCTAGCCACTGGCACCAGAGATGGAAGACATGGCAGCTGCAGCAACTGATCGCTCACACTCTCTCCTTTTCTCTACCTCTCTACCATGATTTCGCTGTTTTCTGCCAAGGTGACAGGGGTGCCTGGATTTTCTGAGTTCCCACACACAACCTATTCTTACAGATGTGGATGCTGGAGATAAGAGTAAATTTCACAAAACTACAACTATGTGTACCGCTGTATCAGAGAACAGTTTTTGATGTCAATTTCAGAAAACTATAACTATTTCGACCTGTTTATCACAAAGCTACACCTTTTGTGTCCTGTCCCGCATGTCAACCTTACAAAATGAGAAGCGGTCACTGAGGCTTACATGTGTCCGAACGTCAAAGTTGTAGATTTCTGATACATTGGTCAAAATAGTTGTAGTTTTCTGATACTGACATCAAAAGTTGTGTTTTTCTGATACCAAATAGTTGTAGTTTTATGAAATTTATTCCTGGAAATAAAGATGAAAAATTAACAGGAGAAAGTGAATACCAGCCAAAACTCTAGAAAACAAGGCAATTTGATCTACAACTTATTGGCTCAAGACACTAAAGCAACCATTCAACTTAGTTCATAAAACACAAAATAAACACTATGATGAAGTATTCAAATACCATAATGTATATTTTTCTTGCCCTTTATATATGCTGCAAACAGATACTGCCTCACAACAAAACATTCCTTATATCACCCTTTATCCCAGAAAGAAGTTATTGAATTTGCTTTGGGTATAAACTGGTTGTACAATGTAGCTCTTTCTTCTAGCAGCTACCACTTGATTACTCATGTGAGATATAACTTCTCTTCAATTTTCAGGCCTTCTTTATCCCCAAACTCTAGTATGTAAATTTCAATCTACACAGGATAATGCTACTACACGACTTCATGACTCAAGTTATATAAATCGCTAAAGGCGTTAAGGGCCACTCCCTCTGTTTCAACTATAAACTATCCTAGTTCTAACAGGAGAGTTAAGGTGAATAGCACAGTAAGCATTTAACCAAACATTAGAGTTAACATGCCATGGCATAGAAGGGATACTGGTTACAATAATTAGCTTCACAAATCAATGTAGGATGGGGACAAATTTTCCATAGAAAACCTCTCTTGGAGGGGGGTCGTCGAAAACTCAATGTTTACAATAGCTTGAAAGGAACTAAACTTAGTCCCAAATTGGAAACAGCATTGCTTACCACATTAGGTTCTTTTTGCCTTCTCTATTTAAGAATGAAGGAAGCTAGGGTGTTTGTAGACCCCGTCTTAAATTTTATCCATGGATCACAACTTTACTAGTTACAACCACATGTTATAAGGAGAGGACAAATCCACTGTCACACTTGTCATAACTAGGATATGCACATCAGATGCAGATTGGCCTTTGAGAGAAGACGTCACCTGTTGTGACGCGCTGGTGAGCTGTTTCTCCCACTCCTGCAGCTTCTCCTTCTTCTCCATTAACTCTCTATCCTCCTCAACGAGTGGCGGCTTGACACCCGCCCAGTCAGTAACCATCGACTGCTTGAACTCCTTGAATATCCTTAGCAGGTCCCTCCCTCCCTTGGCCGGCTGCACCACGTCCTGAGGCGCAGCCACGGACTCCTCCCTGAGGAGCTGGCGTGGCAGCCGTGCAGCGCCGTCGAGCATTCGCGAGGCCACGTCGGTGCTCCCGGGCAGCATCATCTGCAGGAAGACGCGCAGCTCGTCACTGGGTCCGATGGCTGGGTGCTCGGCGAGCCGCTGGAGGTAGCGCTCAAGCGCCGCGCGGCGCTGCACGACAAACTCGTCCCGCTGCATGACCTGGCTCTCAACGGTATTCTTATTGGGCCGCGGCGGCACAAAGTGTCCGCGGAATGCCTCGCCGAGGCGGTCAGCGAGGGTCACGAAGTCGCGGAAGCGGCGGCGCACAGCGTGGGTGCGCTTGCCGTCGTCGCGGCAGACGCGGGTGATGAGATAGGAGACGTAGGTAGGCGCGGATCCAGAGACGAGAGATGTGGGGGTGGGCTCGGCCTCAGTCTCCGGGTCGGAGACGGCGATGCGAGAGTACACGGAGGCAGCGGCACGCGCGGATCTCGGGGCGGCGTAGGAGGAGGACGCCGAGGCGGAACGCGGGAAGAAGGCGTCGGTGCCGGCGCCGGCGACGTCAGCGTTGGAGGGCGGGTCAACGAAGGAGGAGTGGGTGCTTGAGAGCGTGAAGGAGTGCGGGGGAGGGGACGGTGGCGAAGCTGTGGCGGCGGCCGCGGAGGCGGAAAGGAGTGGGTCAAAGGTGGAGGCGACGGAGGTGTAGTCGGAGATGAGGGGGAGGTTATTCATATCGCCGTCTCTGATGCCGTCGCCGGCTGCTGGCGCCGAGGACATCATGGCTAGGCGTTGGGGCATGGGGAGGGAGTGATGCGCAAAGAAAAGGCGACGGAAGGAAGGACGGCGCCGGCGGTTTGTTGCGGTGCGGTCACCGGGCGGTTGGGATAAGCCCGCCGGCTCGCCTGCTCCCCCGCTCACGTGGCCTGTTTCCCTACTCCCCGCCGAAGGACCAGCGGCGGACCAGGAAATCAGAGTCGGGTCTTCATGCTCCACTAAGGGAAAAAAATATAAGTTGTTATTTAAATAATTTTTTTAATAAACGAATAGTTAAAGTCTATGTTAGAAGTAAACAACGACATAATTTAGGAATAGAGGGAGTAAGCAACAAACGAATCAATGGTCTTTAAGAAATAAATATCTGAAATTTCTTCTTCATTTGCACAGATTTGGCCTCGTGGCTCTAATTAAGGCTCCCTTCAGATTGGAGGAAAATTGGCCTCCTTTGGAATGGAGAATTTTTCTCATTTACAACATTTTTCTATTGAAATTAAACAAATTTCTGTGAAGTTTTGTGCAATTTCTGTGAAAATCCTATGTTCCGGAACCCTTTATATTTTGTTTATTTTTGTTATGAAAGTGAACTAATTCCTATGAATGCCCGTTTGGAATATAGATATTTCAAAAAAAATTAGAGGAATTTCACAGAAACATGTTCAATTTCATAGAAAAAACACAGGAATAGAAAAAATTCCTGTGTTCCAAACAGAACCAAATTTACTATACAATTCCTATAGAAATCCTATATTCCAAGTAAAAGATAAATTATCAATATATATACATAATATATACTTGTTATTTTCCAAAAATGTTGGAATAATGCCATCATGGTGGGTCCGCCAGTGCAAAGGACTCCACCGGAGGATACCTGACCCTGCGTGCAAGCAACAATAATGAAACCTTTTTGCTCCTGCAATGCATCCACGGTATTCTTGCATCCATACTACTCTCTCCAATAGATGCATCTTAATAGGGATGGCAATGGGTCGGGTTCGGGTCGGGTTGAGCAAAAACCCGCCCGATATGAAAAAATGCACAGGTGCAAATCTAGATCCGCACCCGCACCCGCGGGTGCGATTCCGGACCCGCAGCCACACCCGTCGGGTGTCGGGCCCTGTCGGGTCTATTGCTACAGCGTTAGAGGGAGTGGGGTTGGGGGGGACCAGACAGCAGTGTGGCAGTCTCCGGCGGCCACGGCTCAACGGAGCGGAGGCTTGCGGGGTGCTTGGAGGGCGCCATTGGAGGACGGGCAAAGCTTGCATCGCCAGTGGCCAGCGCAAGGACGGGCGGAGCCGGCGTAGCTGAGAGTGACCTAGAGGGGGTGAATAGGCCAACCTAAATTTTTTTTGCAAATTAAAACTTAACAAACTGTCAGTCCCCCGGACACTCCGGCTGCAGCTGGACACTCCGGTTCAAAACCGGACACTCCGACAAACATTGTAAACTTCGAATGCCGGAATTTAAGCTAGATCTATCAAATTTACTTGAACCAAAAGATAACGCGGAAGTACTAAAGCAAACAGGAACAAGTAAATAAAGCTAGAACAAGCTACCCCTAATAGATCCATGATGAAATGTAAATAAAGCGGGTAATAGATCTCACACCGGTAGAAAACAAAAAGCGCACGGAGACACAAAGATTTTCAGATCCACTAAGGATCCTATGTCTCCGTTGAGAGGTTCATAAAGAACCGGGTTTCACTCAACCCTTTTTCTCTCTCAAGCCGACCACTAAGGTCGAGATGAGTGCTTCACTATCAAATCCCTTTCGGGAGGGAATACAAACTTTCCGAGGCTTCACCACACGAGTTGGGAGCTCCCGAGTACACCTAGTCATCTAGGAGCTTGAAGCTCTAAGAGTAACAAACGCGAAATCAAGTTTCCACCTCCACAAATGCTCGTTGAAATTTAATGGATGCTCTCAAAGCCTTTAAAAGATGTCCCAATCACTTTTCTTGCTCAAATCTAAGCAAGGACGCCTTAGCAAGAGTGTGAGAGAGTGTGAGAATGAGCTCAAGTGTGTTTAGGTCGAAAATAAGGCTGAGAGATTGTTCTGTCCGTTGGGAGGAGTGTTTTGAACTCCTCTCCTCTGAAAGATTTGTTGGGGTGTCAAAACCATCGGGGTCTCCAGCCAAGGGCCAGACACTCCGGCACCGGAGTCTCCGGCTCCAGGCCGGACACTTCGACACGTGTCAAAGAGACAGAATTCAAACGTCAGAGTCATCGGCCAGCCACTGGACACTCTAGCAAGGGGTGTACTGGACTCGGTGAAAAATACCCGGAGTCTCCAGCCCAGGGCTGGACACTCCGGCGAGGGGTGTTCTAGAGTCTGGAATAAAATGCCCGGAATCTCCGGCCTAGGGCCGGACACTCCAGCGAGGGTTGTTCTGGACTTTGAATAAAATGGGTCGGAGTCGCCGGCAAGGGGTGTTCTGGAAATTGTGTTTTGGCTGGGATTTTGAGCATTTGCTTCGGATTTTCACTTCATTTGTCGTCCCTCTTAATAGTACAACATGCCTAAACTCAAAGAAAAAAATAAAACAATAAAAATCTTCAATAAGCTCCGCTTTAGACAGGTCTCTTCTTTTCTCTCTTTTTGATTACCTGCAATTCTTCATAAAACTCAATAAAACACGTTAGCTCTTTAATTACGTTGTCATTTATTATCAAAACCCACAAGGGGCCTAGATGCACTAACAATCTTCCCCTTTTTGGTGATTGATGACAACACAAATAAAGCTTCATGAGAGATATAAAACCAAGATTTTAGATGCTTTGATGTAGTGAGCTCCCCCACAATGTGTGCATATAGATCAAAATATGGCATCACAAGCCAAGATGCACATATTGCAAAGATAAACTTGTGAGGGCTCCCCCTATATCAATGCATCCGTGGGGTGCAACTAGTGTGTGTGACAACAATATATATGTGATGCTCATGACAGGATATAATCACACAAATGCAAAGCGAGAAAGTAAATAAACACCAATACAGCCATACAAGATAATGAAAGTACGAGGTCTTAAGATTACAACCATTTAAATAGTCTTAATACAAATCTCACACACACTCGAAATAGATAACAATGAAAGATAACTACTTCTCCCCTTTGGCATCATATCGCCAAAAAGGAGAAAAGAAGTGAAGTGAAGCTCAATAGAAGTCATAGTCTTCAATTTCTGCACCACCACCGTCACTGCCATCATCTCCATCATCGTCGTCGTCATCATCATCATCATCTTGTTCTTCTTCTTCATATTCTGGATCACCTTCCTCACTAGGATATTCGGCTTCTCCAGTAACCTCCTGTGCAAGACGATATGGAGCCCTCAAGGATCCGGCTCCGGCTCAAAAGGAGAGGGTGGATAGTACTCACGAGCAAGAGTGAACTGAAGAGAAACTTGAGAACCAAGCCTTTGAATCTTGTCCTCAAGATAAGAGAAGCGCTCATGAGACCTACGAAAGTGCTTCTCAGACTTTCTTGCTTGGGAGGAACAAAGGTTGAAGATCAATCTAAGAGCTCTAGAGATCAAAGAGCTCTTCTTCCTCGAGGCTTGGGTCTTGCCAAAGCGAGACCTAGTGGAAGTGGAAGTTGCTCCAACGGGAGAGTCAGCACGAGAAGAAGGAACAACTGAGATCTTGATGGGGTGGACTCTGTAGGGACTGTGGACCTTGTCATGTGCTAGCTCAGTGCCACAAGTATGCTCAATGAGTGCCATGACGTAGGGAGCATATCCACAGCTTTTCGAGGCAGAGACAGAGTTCTCGATGATGGAAGAGTAGATGAACATAAACATACTAAACTCCTTCTCTTTGCTTGGATGGTCTTGCATACACGAGAGCAAAGTCTTCGTGTTGTGCAAGACACTAGTAGCATCACCACTCTTGTGATCTAGTGTGTGGCGAAAAAGAGCTGTGAGGATCTTGTATTAGGGAGCCATACCATGAACCATCCCATAGATAGGAGGCCCAAAGTCACGGTTACACATGAAAGTGATCTTCTCATTGTTCAATGTCCTGTCTCCATTCACATTCTCCTTGGCAAGATCGTCATCATCAAACCCAAGAACTAAGGCAAAGAACCGGCGAGACGCATGAAAACGGTTGCCTTCAAGGCTCCAATGCAGCACCTCATCATCGCCACTGCGATCGATCCAAAGTGTGGAATAAAACTGAGCTATGAGCTCCTCATTCCAGCCGTGCTTGAAACCTATGATCTTTTTCACGTTCCTGGCTTCACACATTATGATCACCTCATCAAACACAGGATCCTTCTTCCTCTCCATGTAGTCCCAATCAATCCATTTCATTGGGGTGGTCCTGTTCTTCTTGTCAAAGATCACTGATTTGTACCAATCAAGCTGAAACATATTATGGAACCGGTGATCTGCAACGCCATTCTCAGTCTCATACAAGTAGGGGTCCTCCTGTCTATTGGGCATCAAATCATGTGTACCCCTTTTGTAGTCTACCATCATCCTGGGGGTGACAGTGGGAGGGTACTCCACCTTCGGATAATGCACACGGTAGACAAAGTTCTGCTTTAGAGGACGTGTACCCTAATGTTGCCCCGCTAACACATTTGGATCAGTTGGCCCATCCATAAGCCCTTTTCCTTCCTGTTGATTTTCCTTTTCCTTTGGCTTTTGGGTGAGCGGACTTTTTCTTAGAGGCAGGCTGAGAAGAACCACCCTCTTGAGGGTCCCGAATCACAATGCCGCTAGATGTACGACTAGGCTGCCTCTTCCTCTTGACCAAAGGACTTTGCACCGGAGCTATCTCCTCTTCACTAGAGAAGCTACTCGCTTGAACATTCTTGGTACGAGCCATCTGTCAAAGAAGAGAATTACAAGCAATGAGGAACCCATATGAAGTGAAGAAGAAGCTAAAATAAGTTGTGGATTGAACTTGGAAAGATGGAACAGAACAGGCAGAGTCGGAGTGTTCGGCCAGGGGCCAGAGACTTCGGCCAGGAGCCGGACACTCCGGCCAAACTGAATTCTAGTTCGGTCGACACCAAACACTTGGGGGATCAAGAAATGTCTTTTGGTGGTTGTTCTAGATGTTCATACACACAACTTTGTCAAAGAGTTGTCTTCCAAAATTTCTTAAAAAAGTAGATTGGGCTAAAACAAGTTTGAATGAAGATTTTGGTGGATCTATGGTTTTAGCCATGGGAAAGCTACCAAATCACTAGTATTGCCTTAGAAACATGTGGTAGCAAGATTGGAAGAATTGGAACAACTTAAATCCTTCTAGGGAGAGAGATCGGGCAAAATGAGAGTACCTCCAAAAACTTGAGAAAAAGACCGATTGATCGGAGACTCCGGAGAAGGATTGGGGAAGTGATTTCCCGTAGAAATCACACTCCAAAATCCAAGATTCGAGCAAATGAAGAGAGGTGGTGATTTGGGGTGGTTTGGAGGCGCTAGGGTTCTAAAAAGAACCCTGGCAACGGTTGGATCCCTTTTATAACTGAGGACCCCGGAGACTCCGACAGGGGTCTTCTGGAATGAATTTTTTAGACTGGAATTTAAACGGATTTTGATGACGAAAAGATGATAGATGGAGTGAGAGACTTATATTAGGATCTTAACTAATGGTGATTAGCCAACAATTAATATTTCAATAACAATAATCACCATAGTCAAGTATGTATGTCAAAAATGGCAAGAACGAATAAAATAGTTTTGAAAATCACTCAATGTTTTCACAAATCTTTTGTTTTTCAATCAAAGAGAAAACAACAAGCAGATGTGCATTACTTCAATCCACATTTCGAGAATCTATGATATTAAGCTCACAAAAGCACTTCTCATCTAGAGGTTTGGTGAAAATATCGGCTAATTGCTCTTTGGTGGGTAAATGGAATATCTCTACATCCCCTTTTAGTAAATGATCTCTCAAGAAATAGTGCCGGATGTCTATGTGCTTTGTACGGTTATGATCACAAAGATTATTAGCAATTTTAATTGCACTCTCATTGTCACATAGGAGAGGGATTTTGTTCTCAAAGTAACCAAAGTGCTTAAGGGTTTACCTCATCCATAGCAATTGGGCGCAACAGCTACTCGCAGTTATGTACTCAGCTTCGACGGTGGACAGAGCAAAGAAATTTTGTTTTTTTGGAGGACCATGATACAAGAGATCTTTCCAAAAATTGGCAAGTCCCCGATGTGCTCTTCCTATCCACTTTGCATCCCGCATAATCCGCATTGGAATATCCAACGAGATTATGTGACGCCCAAAAATTCTAACTTTTCATAATATTAAAATTTTGAATTTATTTAAGTGCATCCACAATTTAGTATAAAATATTATTTCTAAATAAAAAGCTAAGGTTGCATCTCATATCATACTTGGCATTTTCATATTAGTATTATTTTTGCGAGTAACCAAAATAGAACATTACCAATTAAAAAGAAGAAATACAAAAAAAATTGTTAAAGAAACACTGGGCCGAAATCTCTCTTCCTCTTTCTCTCCCTCTCACTTTTCTTCTACCAGGCCAGCCCAACACACCTCTCCAGCGCCCCTCCCTCTTGTACGCAGGACCCACCTGTCATCCCCAACCTCACACTCTCTCCAGCAGCCACAAACGTCGCATGGGAGACCATCACCCCATTCAAATTCGGACGTTTCTCCCTCCCTTAACCACACTTTAGTGCGCCCTCTTCAATCCCCGACCGTTTCCCCTTCGATTTGTGGCCTTCAACACCATTATTTGGAGAAAATGACCTCTAATGGGTGAGGTAAACAGGGAGCCGCGCCCAGCCTGTTCCCCTCCGCGCCCTGCCCTATAAAAGGCCGGCGAGCACCCCTCTAACCTCCCACACCTCCAGTGCCACCTCTTCTCCTCTCAATTTTGACCGAATTAGAGTTTTCTTCTCCAATTCCGGTGAGCCGCGCCGCCACTGCGTTCTACAAAAATCTGGCCGCGCTACCATCTTCTGACCCTCCCTAATCCTTTTGTAGGACCTCAGGAAGGTGCCCGGAGTTTCGGATTCGTGAGTATCCACCGGAGACGCCGTCCCGACGGTCTTCACAGTTCCCCGCCGTGGCTCACTGCTGCACCACCTCTTCCAGTCGCCCCCACTGTTCCGTGAGAAGCTAGGTGAGCTCACTGCGATCTCCACTGCCTCTTCTCCATTTTTGCGACGAGTTTTGAGACTGGGACCGCCGTCCGGCGAGCTCTCCGGCGAGCCACCATGGCACACCGCCCGGGCTGGCACCATCGGCCTCCTGTGGCCAGCCGTCCAGGCCACTTGGCCTCTGCATCATTGGATCTTGTCCAACAGACAAGATTAAATCAAGCTCTCCTTTTATCATTTTAAGATCAGATCCATCCAAATCGAAATCAAGGGCTCAGATTATTCCGTCGGTTTTTATATAAAAATAAAATAGAAACTTTTACTGCATTCCCGATGTCATGCTGACATAAGCACGCGTTTCAAATAAATAAAATATTAAATAAGGTTGATAATTACAAATTACAGAATAATAATATTGATAATAAGAATAATTATAAAATGTCATTAATATTATTATTAGTCCAGATCAGAATGTCAATGATTAAATTACGTTTTAGCCTCTGTAGTTACTAAAATTAATTATTAACTCTATTTTAATTCTGGAAATTTCAGCAAGGACCTTAGAAACTAAATTTTTAATTACATACTAGTCCTCGAAACCTTATAGTACATATAACTTTTTAACCTTAACTCTGAATTTAGCGATTTTTATACCAAAATGACCATAGGATCATGCTCCTTGGATTCATGGCATATTCATACTGAAATCCCTATGTTTTTATGCACGGTTTTTGATTGCTTTGTGTTGTGCGCTTTAGGCGATTACGTGTCAGAGCCGCTGTACGAGAACTTTCAGGACCAAGAGTTTGAGACGAGAGAAGATTTCTTAGCTGGTCAAGAAGGCAATTGTCCTTGAACATCTTGCTCCTATGCTTTGAAAAATGTCTATCTCTGGTATGCATGTCTGAATTAAATGAATGCGCGCCCATGTTAGGAATTACTAGTATTCCATACTATTCCTTGATAGCTTGGGTCTTGTCTTGTTTGGTAATGGGTAGATTATTGCTTAGCCATGCTTAAGTCAGAAAAGAAGTACTAAACTGGAATAAATGTTTTATTGATCACATGAGGAATAAAGTTTGATCTTTTAGTAACATGGAACTTAGGAATTTGGGTGACTGGTAGTTAGGGTGGTGTGCAGGGTTGGACCGACACTATCCTTGGGTTCGTTAATAATCTAAAATCTAGGGACCGGTTCATGGAGCGACTACCCATGATAACAGTGCAACCATAGGCCAAACATGGGTATGGCCTGGCATAGTATGTGATAGAGATCAGTGTTGTGCGTGCCAATCGGCTATGCGGGGAAAGCGGGTGTACGTCTGAATCCGCCTGGGAAGAGATGTGTGGGGAAAGGAGGGTGTACTCCTTGGAACTATTTGGCACAAGAGGGGGCCTCTCAGCGAAGGTTTAACTTCCTGATGGGTGAAACTTTAGTGGGCACGTACACACTGAAGGAAACCATTGAAAAGTCTCGTAGTGATTTCCTAGCGCACACCACGGAAGTGTGTAAGGATACAACCTCTGCAGAGTGTAAAACTGTCTTGACAGCTGTGCTCACGGTCACGAGCGGCATGGATCCTCACATGATTAGTTAGAATTTCGGGAAATGGTTATAGTTGGGTACTGTGGTATGAATGTTATGAGGTGCTAACTTATTCATGTAGTAAATAGGATTAAGGTTGTATTCTTGGCTATTTTAGCAAAAGAATCAAGTCTAGCTTTTCTTTACTATTGCCACATGCCATGTATTTCCACACTTGCTGAGTACATTGTTGTACTCAAACTTGCCTTATTCATTGCTATTCAGTCGAGGCCACATTTTGGGAGTACAACGACGACGAAGCTGAAGTCTAGGCAAGTAGTTCTCTGGTCGACTGCCTATGGAGGACCATTCTTCATTGATCTCTTTTTCGCTGCTTGCTGTGTACTTTTCTTAAGACCTATGGTCCTTTTGTAATAAGTTTACTATTGTAATAATTCAGACAAGTTACTATTTACCATTAATGAAGTCATTATATGTATGAAACTTGATTTTTGGGCATATATATATATATATACACATCTGGTTTGGCCATAAACTGGGTGTGACAGATTAAAAGTGGAACCCTTTGGATACCAAAGCCCTAGGTTTGGTGTGTGAACTAAATATCATAAGATTCTCTTAACAGCCCTTAAATGGCACTCTTTTGTAGCAGCTTGAAATCTTGCACACATACACACACTAAGAATGATATCGGGCCTACTGCACAAAGGTAAAGCAAAGATCCAATCATGGAGCGATATACCTTTTGATCCACTGCTTTTTTACCGAAGTCAAAATCAAGATGGCCATTTGTCCCCATGGGGGTCTTGATAGGTTTAGCATCTGCCATCTTGAACTTCTTGAGAATGTCGTGGGTGTAATTGGTTTGACATATGAACGTTCCTTCCTTGTGTTGTTTCATTTGAAAGCCGAGAAAGAATGTTAACTCCCCCATCATGTACATCTCAAATCTTTCGGTCATGATCTTGCTAAACTCATCACAAAAAGCTTTGTTAGTAGAACCAAATATTATGTCAACGACATATATTTGGCACACAAATAAATCATTGTCAACTCTTTTTGTAAGAGGGTGGAATTGGCTTTTCCAATTGTAAAACCACTTTCAATGAGAAAATCCCTAAGGCATTCATACCATGCTCTAGGAGCTTGCTTAAGCCCATAGAGCGCCTTATAGTATTTATATACGTGGTTAGGATACTCTTCATCTTTAAAGCCCGGTGATTGCTCCACATACACCTCTTCTTTGATTGGCCCGTTGGAAAATGCACTTTTCACGTTTATTTGATATAGCTTAAAATCATGGTGAGTAGCATAGGCAAGTAATATACAAATTGATTCAAGCCTAGCTACGGGGCAAAGGTTTCATCAAAATCCAAACCTTCAACTTGTGAATAACCTTTTGCCATAAGCCTTGCTTTGTTCCTTGTTACGACCCCTTGCTCATCTTGTTTGTTGCGAAACACCTATTTGGAGCCCATAACATTTTGACTTGGCCGCTCCACCAAGGACCAGACTTCATTCCGCTTGAAGTTGTTCAACTATTTTTCCATGGCCATCACCCAATCCGGATCACGAAGTGCATCTTCTACCTTGAACGGTTCTAAAGAGGAAACAAAAGAGTAATGTTCATAAAACGTAGCGACTCATGATCTAGTAGTTACCCCTTTTTCCATATCATCAAGAATGTTGTCAACAGGGTGATCTCTTTGAATGCTTTGATGGACTCTTTGGTGTGGCACTTGGGGTCTTAGTTCATCTTGCTCTTCTTCATCATCTCCCCCTTGATCGTTGCCTTCTTCTTCTTGCGCTTCATCTTGTGTTGGAGGTGATGCTACATTGGAGGATGGATCATCTTGGATGTCTTTTGGATCACGTGGTCTCACATCACCTATTGCCATCCTTCTCAATGCATCACATGGAGCTTCTTCATCATCTAAAACATCAAAATCAACTTGCTCTACTTAAGAGCCATTAGTCTCATCAAACACCGCATCACACGTGACTTCAACTAAACCGAAGTTTTTATTAAAGACACGATAGACATGAGAGTTTGAGTCATAACGAAGCAAGAAACCTTCATATGCTTTTGGGGCAAACTTATATGACTTGTGTTTCTTGTTGAGAATATAGCACTTGCTTCTAAAAATACGAAAGTAAGAGACATTAGGTTTGTTACCAGTGAGAAGCTCGTAGGGGGTCTTCTTCAAGATACAATGAAGATAGAGCCTACGATGAAGATAGAGCTGATTTGTTGCATGACACGTCGTGTTCACCGCTTCAGCCCAAAAGTGATCGGAGGTCTTGTATTCCTCAAGCATGGTTTTTGCCATCTTTATGAGTGTGCGGTTCTTCCTTTCGACAACTCCATTTTGTTGAGGGGAGTAAGGTGCCGAAAACTCATGCTTGATGCCTTATTCATAAAGATACTCCTTCACTTGAGTGTTCTTGAATTCGCTTCTGTTGTCACCTCTTATCTTCTTTATTCTCAAGCCGAATTCATTTTGAGCTCTTCTCAAGAACTTCTTGAGTTCTCTTTGAGTTTCGCTCTTATGATGCAAAAAGAACACCCAAGTGAAACGAGAATAATTATCAACAATTACAAGACCATATTTGTTACCGCCAATGCTTATCTAGGTAATTGGACCAAAGAGATCCATATAAAGCAATTCCAATGGCCCTGTTTTTGTCACGATATTCTTGGCGGGATGTGGCGCTCCAACTTGTTTTTCAACTTGACATGCTCCGCAAGGCTTATCTTTCTCAGACACAACATTGGTTAGTCCTAGGATGTGACCACCTTTTAAGAGCTTATTATGATTCCTCATTCCAACATGGGCTAGTCTCCTATGCCACAACCAACCCATGTTGAACTTTGCAATTAAACATGTGTCAAGTTGAGCCTTATCCATTGAAAAGTCAACGAGATAGAGCTTTCCCTTTAACACACCCATAAAGGCAATTGAGTCATCCCTCCTAAAGACCGTCACACCCTCATTATTGTACAAATAATTATAGCCCATCTCACAAAGTTGTGAAACGGACAACAAATTGTAGTCCAAGGAATCTACAAGCAACACATTAGAAATAGAATGCTCGATTGTAATAGCAATTTTACCATAACCACGCACTCTTCTTTGACCGTTGTCACCAAAGGTGATACTTTCCATTGAATCTTCGTTTTCTTGATAGGAGGTAAACATTCTTTTCTCTTCGATCATATGATTGGTGCATCCACTATCTAGCACCCAACTTGTTCCACTGGAGGAGTACACCTACAAAACAAGTTAATCATTGGTTTTAGGTACCCAAATTTGTTTGGGTCCTTTCACATTAGCCACAAGAGTCTTGGGCACACACACAAGCTTTTGAGTTTTTGTTGCGTGGCCTAACATACTTAGCAATAATTCTACCATGCTTGTTCTTCACAAGTACATATGATGCATCAAAGGTTTGAAATAGCATGGACATGTTATGAGAAGCATTAGCATGATAATCATGAGACTTGGAAAGATCATTAGTGACTTTGCTCTTGACTTGCTTCTCTATTTTGTGAATTTGGGAAATTCTTGGCCATTCTTCAATTCTCTTGTGTTTTGCTTTCCACCATGAACATACCCAATACCATCTTTGACATTAGGGCGCCTTGTGTTCAAATATGCACTTCTTGCATATTTAACCTTCTTACCGTGAAGTTTTTGCTTCTTTTGTTGAACTTGCCCTTTCAAAGTTTTCACTTTATCTTTCAAGTCCTGAATCAATTTAACATTAGTAGCACAAGCTTCAAGGTCAATATTCTTACATCTAGCACAATGTTTACTCGTGGAAGCTTTAGTTGAGTTAGATGCATCTTTAGGTTTGGAGTTAGACTGAAGAGTATCAAATTGCACTTCAAGGTCTTTATGAGCCTTTTTCAAGGCATCATAGTCTCCTTGAAGAGCACCACTTGAACTCTAAGACTCATACAAGCCTCCTTGCATGAAGCAAGTTGTTGGTCTAACTCTTTATTTTTCTTTTTTTCTAGAGTTAAGAGATTCTCAAGTTTAAGGTTTCTCTTCTTTTCAAGAATGAGCAAGTCCTCTTGATTCTCAAGAATCTCATCCCTCTCAACTATTTGATCCATGAGCATTTTGATTTTAGTTATAGCACTTTTACTTAAGCCTTTAAGCAAAGCCTCATCTTCACTATCATTTTCTATTTCCTCATCACTACTAACATACTTATAAGGGAGATTGGATTTGGTTTTTACCTTACGCTTGCCCTCCTTTGCCATTAAGCATGTGTGAGTAGTGCTCTTGTTCTTGTTGAGGTTGGTGAAGAGAAATTTACTTAATGTAGATTCTTTGATGGCAAATGTAGCTACTCCTTCATCATCCGAATCGAAACTCTCTTCATTTGAGTCCCACTCCATTCCAATATGGGCTTCACCAGTGTACTTCTTTGAAAATTTCTTGTCTTTGTTGAAGTACTTCTCCTTTTTCTTCTTGCCATCATTTTCTTCTTTCTTCTCATGTGGGCAATTTACAATAAAGTGCCCATACTTTCCACAATTGTAGCAGGCTCTTTTGCTTCTTGACTTTGGTTTCTCTTTCTTCTTGTCATCACGGTAGTTCCGCCCCTTCCTCATGAACTTCTTGAACCTCTTGACAAAAAGAGTCATGTCTCCCTCATTGAGGTCGGAGCAGTTAGAGCTCTCACGAATTAGTGCACACAAGGTTGTGTTCCTAACCATGTAAGCCCTAATAATCTTCTTGACAACTTTATGATCGGTCCAATTTTTGCTTCCATAAGATCTAATTTTATTGACAAGAATCTTGAGTCGGTTGTACATCTCTTGAGGGGTCTCATTGTCTTTCATCACAAATCTTCCCAATTCTCCCTCAATCATCTCAATCTTGGCAATTCTTATGATCTTGGTGCCTTCATGAGCAACTCGATGTGTGTCCCAAATGTCCTTTGCCGAGTTCAATCCGTCAACCTTGTTGAACTCTTCTTGGTTTAGCGATGAGAGAAGAACCGTCACCGCTTGAGCATTTCGGTGGAGATCTTGTTCTTGTTCCGGAGTGAGTTCTTCATCATCATCACTATCCGAATAATCAACACCTGTACAAACAATATCTCATATGCTCGGATGGAGCGAAAATAGATGATACTTCATGTTGTGCCTCCACTTGGAATAGTTCATCCCATCAAATTGAGGTGGTTTATCAATGGGTAACGACAAGAAGTTGGTGTTAGAGTTATGACGAAAATAATTGAAAGGAGTTTTAGAATAGTCCTTTTTAACTCCCTTCCTCTTTTTCTTCTTCTCTTCTTTGGCCTTCCTCTTGAGGAGTGAGAAGGATTCTGCTTCATTCTCATGTGAAGAAGATTGTTCAACTTCTTCGCTTGATTCTTCGCTCGCTTGACTAGTTTCCCTTAGACCCTTCATCATCTCTCCAAGCAGTTAGGCTCGATTCGGAGAGTTTGGCTCTGATACCAATTGAATGTGGCCTAGATGCAGTGAATAGGCCAACCTAAAAATTTTCTACAAATTAAAACTTAAACAAACTGTCAATCCCTCGGACACTCTGGCGTCGAACACTCTGGTTCAAAACCGGACACTCCGACAAACACTGTAAACTTTGAATGCAGGAATTTAAGCTAGATCTAGCAAATTTACTTGAACCAAAAGATAACGCGAAAGTAATAGAGCAAACAGGAACAAGTAAATAAAGCTAGAACAAGCTACCCTAATAGATCGATGCCAAAATGTAAATAAAGCGGGTAATAGACCTCAAATCGATAGAAAACAAGAAGCACACGGAGACCCAAAGATTTTACCCGAAGTTCAGATCCACTAAGGATCCTACGTCTCCGTTGAGAGGTTCACAAAACTAGGTTTCACTCAACCCTTTTTTCTCTCTCAAGACGACCACTAAGGTTGAGATGAGTGCTTCATTATCAAATCCCTTTCGAGAGGGCAATACAAACTTCCCAGAGCTTCACCACACGAGTTGAGAGCTCCCGAGCACGCCTAGTCGTGTAGGAGCTTGAAGCTCCGAGAGTAACAAATGCGAAATCAAGTTTCCACCTCCACAAATGCTCGTTGGAATCAAAGGGATGCTCTCAAAGCCTTTGAAAGATGTCCCTCTCACTTCCCTTGCTCAAATCTAAGCAAGGAAGCCTTAGCAAGAGTGTGAGAGAGTGTGAGAATGAGCTCAAGTGTGTTCAGGTCGAAAATAGGGCTGAGAGATTGTTCTGTCCGTTGGGGGGGAGTGTTTTATACTCCTCTCCTCTGAAAGAGTCGTTGGGGTGTCAGAACCATTGGAGTCTCCGGCCAAGGGCTGGACACTCCGACACGTGTCAAGGAGGCAGAATTCAATTGTTGGAGTCTTCGACCAGCCGCCGGACACTCCGGCAAGGGGTGTACTGGACTCGGTGAAAAATACCCGGAGTCTCTGGCCCAGGGCCGAACACTCTAACGAGGGGTGTTCTGGAGTCCGGAATAAAATGCCCAGAGTCTCCGGCCTCAGGACCGAAAACTCCGGCAAGGGGTGTTCTGGAAATTGTGTTTTGGCTGGGATTTTGAGCATTTGCTTTGGATTTCCACTTCATTTCCCGTCCCTCTTAATAGTACGACATGCCTAAACTCAAAGATAAAAATAAAACAATAAGAATCTTCAATAAGCTCCGCTTTAGACACGTCTCTTCTTTTCTCTCTTTTTGATTACCTGCAATTCTTCATAGAACTCAATAGAATGCGTTAGCTCTTTAATTACGTTGTTATTTGTCACCAAAACCCACAAGGGGCCTAGATGCACTAACAGTAGCCGATGGCCGGCGCAACGATGGGTGAGGTCGGCGTCCCCAGCGGTCGGCGCCAATACAGGCGACGCCGGGGTCCCCTCCGGCCGGTGTGAGTACAGGCGAGGCATCCATCACGGTGGCCAGTGCCTGGATGAGCGAGGTCGGGGTCACAACAGTTGACGCGGGGTCGCGGCCGTCGTTGCGAGGAAGGGCGGGCAGGGACGTGGCGGTCTGCGGAGTGTCGGGTGGGTGCGCTGGCGTGGAGGCGTCAGTGCCGGCGTGAATGGGAAAAAGATAGCTGGGGATGACTCTGTTGTTTGAGAATTATGGTTCAGAGGATTTTTATTGGTGGGCCCGTAGGCACTTGGGCTGCTTAAATTTCGGGTTCCAACGGGCACCTGCGGGTGGGAAATAAATCCTGCACCGGTACCCGATATTATTCGGGTCGGGTGTGGGTTCAACTCGCGGGTGTAATATTGTCCCCGCACCCGCGTTCAGGTCCTCGTCAGGTTTTGCACCAGGTGCCAAACCTGACGAGGACCTAAACCCGCGCCCCCGATTGCCATCCCTACATCTTAAGCATAACATAAAGTGTATTTACTGCTTCCTCTAATCTTAGATACAAGTCTATTTGCACAATTGTGTACAACAAATTTAAAGAAAATGTGAGAAGTAAGGTAAAGAGAGTAAGAAATGGCTATATTATCTGTAAAATCCCATGTTTGAATTCAAATTTGAATGAAGAATTTTCAGCAAAATTCATTTCAATTCGAATTTCATTTGAACTTTGGTGTTGGACCAACCAATTCACGGGCCTGCTAGTTTTTAGCCTGGGATACGCTGGAACAGCTGTGTCCAGGCCCAGTTTTGTGGCCTGTCGGGCTGGCGGTGACCTGGGCCCAGATCATGCCCGACCACCTATGCCCTGGCGCCAGATCACACCTGATCTGAGCTGTCGGCTGGGAGAGTGGCTGTGAGCCCTTGGATTGGTAGGTGGGGATTCCTTCCTTAAGCCCCAAGTTGATCCCCTCAACAGCCCCCTCTTTCGTGTCATTCCCTTATCCTTTCCCACCAACCTCCCTTTCTCCCTCGTCCTTTCCCACCAACCCCCATCTGGTTGGGGCGCCACTCTCTCCCTCTCCTCTCTCCTCTTTCCAATCGTGCAGCAAGCCATGCCGCACCATGGATTGGAGCCGGTGAAGGGGGGGGGCGCCATTAGGTGATCTGCCATCTCATCGTCTCCTTCCTTGGCCGGCTTCGCAGCACCAAATCATCGCGTCGTACGCAGGTTGAACTTGGTGGAGGAGGTTTTTCGGGTCCGTGGTCAACTTCTTCGTCGCCGTCTTCCGACCTGTGCCGTCCCCGTGTTTTCCCCGGTTTGAGGTTCCAACTCTTGAACCTCATCCTCAGCGCTTTATGTGCTGCTGTGCTGAGGTCTGATTGTTGGATAGTGTTTGTGACTAGGATCAGTGGATCATGGCCGTTCTTCGATGCCTAGGCGCCAAGGAACCCAGCTGCACCGTCGTCGTCTTCGATCTCAACCTCTACAGCTTCGCACCCATCCCTTTGGCTCAAGTTTCGATGAGTATCCTTGTTTTTCTGTTCAGTTTCTCGCTGTTTCGGTTTGATCTGCGAGGCTGCAGCATTTGATTCAGTTATTGGGCTGGGGCACACTGGTTCGGCTGTGTCCAGGCCCCAGTTTTGGTTCTGTCGGGCGATCTGCTGTTGTTCTAGTTTGGAGCCGATTTCTGTGGACGATTAGGCGGTGCTGCAGTGGTTGGTTCAGTTTTAGGTTGTGGTCACGCTGAGTCGTTCGGTCCGAGCCTTGTTTCGAGTTAGTTGGCTGATCTGGGGTGCTTCTGGGTTCAGCCCACTTTTGGGCCAAGGACACGCTAGTCGTTGTGTCCGAGCCTTGTTTCATGGTCCGTCCAGGCCTCAGGACATGCACGCGGTCCGGCGGTGATCTAGCGCTGAGTCACGCGGTTGTGACCGTGTCCAAGTCCCAGATCACGTGCGATCTGACCGAGTGTTAATCGGTGCCTAAGACACGTGCCGACTACCGGGTCCTAGCTCAGATCACACCTATTCAGGCCAATGGGTGACCGGTGCCCAGGACACATGCCGATTACCGTGTCCAGACCCCAGATCACACGCGTTTGGTCTGGTCCGTGTTTTTCTACCCAGGACACAAGCAGGAGACCATGTCCTAGAGCAGTTCTCGTCTGATCTGTGTATCCGTTAGTAGAGTCCGCTCTATGAGTTGCTAGGTAGTTTCACTTAGTTTCTCACCCATTTTTCATGCCATTTGTATAGTTGGAGATGTTGCTGCGGAGGATCTGATGGTTGTTCTGCATGAGGACTTAGATCTCGGATGGGATCTCGACTTACGAGGCAAGCCGCGCTCCTTGACTCAGTATTCTAAAATGTAGCTAATTATTAAAAGAATACAAATATTGGTGTACCATTTTGTTCCTGTTGCATGCAAAGCTCTTGCTACCTGATGTATGATGTATGGCTAACTTTGCATGATTGGCTTTGCCTCTTGCTACACGAGCCTATGATACAAATTTTCATCATGCCACCTTGTTAGGCTTGCTGTTTTAGAGGATAAAAATAACCTTTGGAGACACTTCTTTATTGGAAAGTAGCGAAGAACCTTCTTAGGAACACTATATACATGTTTCCCATCAAGTGACTTCCTTATTGATTTCCATCGTGAAACCTTGAAATTTGGACATGAATTCAAATCTATGTTCTCCTTCCAACAAAGAATGCAATCATTTTCATAGGCATGAATACTAGTATACCCAATTCCTATGGACTTCACCAATTTCTTGCTTCATGAAAAGATTTAGATAGAGCTGAACAATCTGGTAGTACGTCATTGAGCAGATCTAACAGCAGGTTAAAAGATTTACCAGACCATCCCCCAAGGAGTTTGATGTGTAGCAACCTAATAAGAAATCAAAGTTGTGTATATTTCTTGCAATTTGGGTACAATTCTATGCTATTTTCTGCAACCAACCTTTGAATGGCAACTAGTTCCCCACAAGGGTCCGGAATAGAACTGTTATCCTAAAAAACTCCTCCATCATCTATGCCAGCAGCTAGATTGTCACACCCCATTTCTGAGATGCACTGTACAACACGTATCAGTTCCTGAATTACAATAGAATATCTGAGTTACAACCTTTAGCAAGGACTCGGTGAGAATCTCTCGTCCAAGATCGGAAGGCCAGCTAAAGGCAAAGCAAGCAACAGAAATCCAAGGCTCAAATCCACAAGCAGACTTGAGGAGTAAAACAAAACCCAGCACGTCCTCATCTTCTACGCAATCTTCCCTGTCTAAAAACCACAAATGCAAATAGGTGAGTACATAAATTACTCAGCAAGCCCTAACACTAAGCAGGGGTAAATATATAAATGCATATTCGGTTCTAGCAAGGAAAAGGCTACAAAGTTTGTTTTTGCACAAAGCCAGTTTTATGCAAGGTTCACAACAAAAGCATTGTAAAAGGAGAAGTAGAATATTTCCTATCCATATTTTCGTAGGTTGGTCCTGGCGGTGATGTTCATCAATCCTGTCAGTACCCATATTTTAGTCGGACCTTCCGATACAAAGCCGTAACAGCCCAGGCACATAGCCTACACTTTCCAAAACACAGGTAGCTGCACCCACTCACACTCCAAGGAGATATATAGAGACTAACCATTATGTACCGTAACATTAGTGTGTCAATACCGTGACAACGGCCATTCCGAAATGATTTTTTTCACTCTGTAGAGGTTGTACACTGTACCCATAAGCTATGCTCTCCTGATCAACAGAGGTGCATAATATTTACTCCAACATCCACTTAGGTTTTCGTAGATTCCACCCAAGACGCATCCAGGGGCTATCCGTCGGGGTTCACATAGTGCCCGATGATGCAATGGTGTACATTCCCGTAGCCGGACCGTGGGAATGCTCAACCACATCTTCTCCTAGTTCTCTTCTATATCGGGTTCACATGGACCAGGGGCTTTATCTATGGGCTTACGGTCCCATGACGCGGGCAATTACTTTGTCGAAAACCGAACCACGAGTATCTCGCGTCCTTCTCCTAGCCTCTTGTGTCCTACTAACCTCCCAGTGGCTCAATGTGGATAACCTAAGCAGGAGGGGTAAGTCCTGCCCATGACAGGTTCTGTGGTTGCACGTAATCACTAAGTTGAGCGCTAATGAACCAGTCCTTATATGGCAGGGGCGGCGTACTCGTCCCCGGCAGGTGGACTGGACCGAAGCACATTCACTTAGCTCTACACCTTTGTGAGACCCGCTCCACAACCAGAATCACCCATCTTCACCTATCTCATGTTGTACTAATCCCATCCCATTTTATTTTACTCACACCACCAAACTCATTTTAACACATTTCATAAATATTTAGTGTATGGTGTGGCGATGACTTGCATCGCAAGAGGAGTCCTAAGCGTTCTAATATCAAGGCAACTTTCCGTTCGTTAAAAGTATCTAACCACGGAAATCCTATGATTAACAAGGTGATGTCATCAATGGGTATTCAAGGAATCGGATATTAATGTCTAGTAACCGACACTAACATCCATGGAGCAATCAATCAATTAGAATTACAGCTAACACAATGTTTTAAATCAAAATATCATGCATAGCAGTATAAACAGGTACTATAGGAGCAGTACCAAAATATAGGCTAAATATGATCAAAGAGTTAGAGCTTGCCTGCAATTTTCCTAATCTTCCGAGCTTGATTCTTCAGGCTCTTCTTCCAAACTTCGGATCTACAACTCTGACTTGGTGTCCAGGACTTCAAGCTTTTCCTCACACGCAGCTTCTGGCTCTTCTTGCAGCTTGGTTGTTCCTCGAACTCGATGTTATCTACACAATACAATACGGCTAATAAAACTATGGCAAGAGAAATAAATGAAGATCGAAAAGAACCGATAAAGTCCGAATAAACTCCAGAGGAAAACCAAGGGCAAAAATTATGCATGCTGCTGTGCAATCACATTGTGGCTTAAGCTACAGGTGGTATTATACTTGCCGTGTCATTTAATTATTTGGTTCTAATATACAGGAATCTTCTAGTGGCTAGCACTTAACTATTCAATTTAATTTACATAGTTAAACTATTAAGCTCCAGTTGACAAGTGTTATCTAAATTAGTATGCTTGCTAATTGTTGACGCCGAATCAGGTCCGGGCCAACACACCGCTCGCACGTCCGTGTGCGGGAACGCTGGCGTTTCTTCAATGCCGGGTTTGGACAGCACCTGGAAAATCTCGCCTCGGGAGGGACCCCGTCGGAGGAGGATCGTCCTAGGGTTCACCCGGGCTCAGTCAGGCCAGTCGGATCATCCTCAAACGTCACCGGGACGAAGGAAAAACAGCAAAACGGGGGTCGAGTAAGGGGATTAGGGTTAGAGAAGTGCAAAATGTAAAGGCAAATGGTTTGATCGATTGGGTTACCGCTCAACCGACCATGCGCCTCCGTTTTATAGAGGTGAGATGGTCTTATCGCGCAGGGCAACGGATCCCTCAAGTTAGGAAAGAATTTGGAATTGATCTGCTAAAAGCTTTCCTAAATCGACATTACCGGAGTCTCCGGTAAAGTGCCGGACACTCCGGTGACCGGAGTCTCTGGTATGACACCGGAGGATCCATCGTGTAAATCCGGGGAACCCAAGAAGGCCTGTCGGACACTCCGGTGTACAAAACACCAAACCCGAGAGGGCTTACCGGACAGTACGACAATGTGCCGGTCACTCCGGTGGGCCGAGTGCCCAAACCCGAGAGGGCTTACCGGACAGTCCGGCACAGTGCTGGGTGCCGGAGTGTCCGCACTGTGCCGGACACTCCGGTGGGCGAAGTACCAAAACCCGAGAGGGCTTACCGGAGGCTCCGACATTGTACCGGACACTCCGATGGGACCATTTTTTGGGTGTCAACATATGCCCCCTGCTTTTTGGTGAAGTCTTTACACCATAAAGCATTCTAAGCACCCAAAAATACTTAAGGGCGATGGTTTTCTCAACACATCGGCCATTGCACCATTCTTGGCGACGATATCCTTTATATCGGCCATTCTTCTTTTAAGCTTCTTACCATACACTTGGGTGATATTTTTTCAAGTACCGGCCATTAAGGGCCCTAGGCAATGACTCTCCACTCATATTTTTCACTATGTATGCATTTTCGGCGATGACGTTTACTATTCGGTATGGCCTTTTCGAACTAAGAGACCATTTTTCGAACTTGTTGCTTCTTGAGCCTACGGGCAAAATAGTTTTCCAAACCAATTCGCCCACCTGAAAAGTTTTGACTTTCACCTTCTTATTGTAGGCTCTAGCAACTCTAGCCTTGTCTCTCTCAATTTCTTTCAAAGCATTTAAACGCTTATCGGTGACTTCATCGATATTTTCTAGCATTAGTTTTCTATACTTATCGGTGGATAAATCATTTTGTTTAGCTAATCTTAGAAATCCTAGATTTACCTCGACGGGTAAAACGGCCTCTTGTCCGTACACAAATTCATAAGGTGTTACCTTAGTTGCCCCGTGCCTAGATATCCGATGAGCCCACAAAGCTTCCGATAAGACTTCATTCCACCTCTTGGGATGGTCTTCTATCTTTTTTTAATGAGTTTAATCAATGTTTTGTTACTAAACTCGGCCTGACCATTGGCCTGAGCATAATTTGGAGTTGAATTGAGTATATTAATCCCGTAGGATTCGGCAAATTCTTTGACATGACCGGACATAAAGGAAGTACCTAGTCGGTAGTCAAAGTTTGCGGTATGCCGAATCTATGAATAATATGCTCGATAAGGAACTCAATTACCTCTTTGTGCGTTATGTTCTTGAGAGCCACCGCTTTGGTTCATTTGGTGAAGTAGTCCGTTGCTACTAACACGAAGCGGTGTCCCTTTGAAGACGGAGGATGTATTTGCCCTATGAAGTCCAATCCCCGTCCTCGAAATGGCCACAATTTTATAATGGGGTTCATCATGGCAGCGGGTACCAATTGAGTATTGCCAAACTTTTAGCACTCTTCGCACCTCTTGTAGTAACGATAACAATCGGCAGTCATGGTTCGCCAATAGAACCCAGCTCTTCTTAGCAACCATTTCATTTTCAGAGCCGATTGATGCGTACCACAAATGCCCTCATGAACTTCTCTCATAGCCACTTTGGCTTCATCCTCACCCAAATATTTCAACAGTAAATCATCTCCCGTTCGGCGGTATAAGTCACCATCAATCAAAGTATATTTAAAAGCTACATGTCGAACTTTTCTATCCACATTTTGGGTTGGACTACGAATATATGAAATTATGGGTGATCTCCAATCAAGTGATTCGGCACCATCACAGCTTGATGTGTTAGTATCCGAATGGTCTAGCTCTAATACCTCAAGCATCGGTTTCTTATTGACTGAAAATCTACCTTTACTAACATTGTAACCCGATGCTTGTTGAGCCAACTCATTGGCTTCACTGTTTTCTAGCCTAGGCACATGATGTATGTTTAATTCATCCATTCTTCTAATGATGTCTAGGCACTTATCTAAGATGGCATTTAATGCTCCATCTAAGCATTGAAAATTTTCAAAAATTTGTTGCACTACTAACAACAAATCACCGAAAGCCTCTACATGCTTAACCCCCATGGACTCCAACGTCTCTAAACCGAACAACAATGCTTCATATTCGGCTTGGTTATTGGTGCAATCATATTCTAATCGGTTTGAGAATTCAAAGCGTGCATCATGAGGAGATACTAAAACCACACCAACACCTTGACCCTCTTTACAAATCGATCCATCAAAATATAATTTCCAAGGGGTAAAAGTAATGTAAGCAACATCTAGATCATGTTCTAAATCAATCCGATGTTCAACAATGAAATTAGCAACAATTTGGCCTTTCATGGATTTCAATGATTCATAAGCCAAATCATACTCAATCAATGCATAAGCCCATTTACCAAGCCTACCACTAGAAATCGGCCTATGCAACATATGTTTAATAACATCGGTTTGACAAGCAACCACACAAGTACTAGATAACAAATAGCGTCTCAACTTGGTGCAAGCATGATACAAAGAAAATCATAGTTTCTCGATGAGAGTGTACCTTGTTTCCGCATCAATCAGTTGTCGGCTCGCGTACGTGATCACATACTCCTTTCCTTTGGCTTCTTGTGTCAAAACAGCACCAACTACATTGTCTTCCGCCGCTACGTAAAGACGGAAAGGGACTCCTCCCTTAGGCGCCCGAAGCACCGGCGGCGAAGACAAGTATTCTTTGATCTTCTCAAAAGCTTCTTGCTGTTTTGCCTCCCAAGTAAATTCGGCCTCATTCTTTAGCCGAAGAATAGGAGTAAATGCATTAATCTTTCTCGACAAGTTGGAAATGAATCACCTTAAGTAATTCACTTTTCCTAAGAAGCTTTGCAATTCTCTCTTACAAATAGGTGCTTGCACATTCTTAATTGCCTCTATCTTCTTAGGATCTACCTCTATGCCCTTTTCATGAATTATGAAGCCTAAAAACTTCTCGGTCGATACACCAAAAGCACATTTGAGCAGATTCATTTTCAAACCGAAACAACACATTCGGTCCAAGGCAAGTTGCAAATCGGCCAAGTGAGAATCTAAAGCAGCTGATTTGATCACCACATCATCTATGTAAATCTTCATGATAACACCAAGTAAATCATGAAAGATAAAGTTCATAGCTCTTTGATATGTGGCACCCGCATTCTTTAATCCAAAAGTCATAACAACTCACTCAAACAATCCTACAAAACCGAGACATCTAAAAGCAGTTTTAGACATATCCTCTTCGGCCATGAAGATTTGGTTGTATCCCGCATTACCATCAAGAAAACTAATAACTCTATGGCCGAAAGCATCATTAATCAACATATCGGCTATGGGCATAGGATATTCATCTTTAGGAGTAGTTCTATTTAAATTTCTGAAATCAATGCAAACTCTAATCTTATTGATGTTCTTCTTTTCCACCAGCATGATGTTGGATATCCACTCCGCATACCTGCAAGGTCTTATGAATTTTGCATCAAGTAATCGGTTAATTTCTTCTTTAATCCGATCATGCATATTAAGGTTAAACCTCCTCATCGGTTGCTTAAAAGATCTAAAACCAAATTTTATTGGAAGCCGATGTTTGACTAACTCGCAGCTCAACCCGGGCATTTCATTATAGGACCATGCAAAATAGTCCACATATTCTTTTAGTAAACCGATTAGCTTCACCTTATAATCGGCTTTCAGATTTTTATTTATATAAGTTGGTCTCGGATTATCATCGTTGCCAAGGTTCAACTCTTCAAGAGGATCGGCCGATGTGAATCCTTGTCCTAACTTATCCATATCCTCTATTTCCTCGATAGCTTTGCACATATCGTTCATATTGGACCGATAGTGTTCCACTCTCTTTTGCAGCCAATCAAGATTAGAATCCATTAAATCATATTATATGGTTGAGCCGATTCTCCATCGGCTTTACATTGACCGGTACAAAACCATCTCTAGTCACACTAAGAAAATCATAATCCGTCAAGTCTAAACCGGTCAAGCACTTGACGGCATCATGCGACAAAGAAGATGATTCGACAAAGAAGATGATTCGACCATAGCAACACAAGCCGATGCATCCATATGAACCACCTCTACATCATCACCAATCCATTGTATCAAGAATTGGTGTAAGGTAGAAGGAACACATCTATTGGCATGAATCCAATCAGGCCCTAAGATCAAGCTATAACTACCGCGCACATCAGCAACAAGGAAAGCGGTATCCATGGTCTTGCTTCCAACGGTGAGTTCCATAAAATTGACCCCTTTAGCCTAGATAGGGTCTCCTCCTCCCACACCATTCAAAGTCATGTTGGTCCGGATGAGCTCGTCATCGGCCTTACCTAGCTTCTTAAACAAAGAATACGGTATTAGATTAACAATAGCACCGCCGTCTACAAGCATGTGAGAAATCAGTGAACCATTAATATGACCTCTCACATAGAGTGGTTTTAAATGGTTCTCCGATTCCTCGGGCTTTTCGAAGATAGCACTTTTCGGCCCAAAGTCGAATTGTGCCATGACTTCTTCCTCTATAAGCGAATAATCGGAAAGGTATAAGCAAATGGTGTTAATGTCCATACCTTCCTGAGGCGGTGTAGGCTCGTAGTCCAAGAGGTCATCGTCGTCGAACTCGGACATGTTGACGTCTCCCGTGGGTGAGGGCGCTGGAGTCCTCTCCCAAGATAGCATCGGCCAAACCAAGTGGCTTTGGAGTAGCCTTCGCTTCCTCCGTCACTGGTGAAGTAGGGGCCTCGGGCTCCTTAACCCTCCACTGTTTACCTTGAGGGACCATCGGCTTGATCTCGTTGAAGACCTCGTTCCTCCTTTTCTCCGCCTCCTCTTCTCGCATCTTCCGGAGGCGCAGCCTTTGGAGCTTCCTCTTTTGAGTGTGGGTCAAGCCAGGCGGACACCACCTCTATTGTGTGTACTTGGAGGAGCTCTTGCTGCTGCTAGCTTCATGGTCATGGGAAGCCTTTTCGACCGGATCATCCAAAGTGATCGGTCCCATGAAAACTCCCTCGATTTTGACATCGGTTGTGCCGATTTTCACGACACCTCCAGATGCACTCTCTTTATGAACAATACTGGAGGGAGCAGGCTCATTACCTTGCTTTGGGCGCCATTCTTGCTTAGGCGCGGTGGTGGAGCTCCCTCCTTGAGCCTTGATCGGTCGAGAATCCGTTCGATCCAGGATAGGGTTGGAGAGCCTTGTAAAGACATCTCCTCTCGGCCCATTCCACCCCGTATGAAACGGTGGGTATGGCATTGGCAAAACAGACATCGGTGGCATGGGCATCGGTGGCGCGTGCATCCATGGTCTCATGTATGAATGCCACACCGGGAACGACGGACAAGGCATAGATGGAACCATGGTGGTGGCACTCCAACCCATGTGGAGGAAAAGGAGGGGGCCCATGCACACTCATGGTTGGCCTCATCTCCTTCCTAGGTGGGCTGCCTCCCCTAGGTGGTGACCTTGGCCGCTTCATAGACCGATTATTCAAATCGGTTTTTTGATTCTTGTATTTAGCCATGAGACGGTCGAAGGCGCTTTTGGGCCCCATCGTCCGATCCGTGGCTTTACCTTGGTTTACCTTCCACTTACCCACCTCTGGTTTCTTTGGCTTTATCATCTTGGGCCGTGGAACTTGCCCCTCGGGTCTAGGGTCTGAGATGGTGACCTTGAGAGACTCTTGACCATCGGGGGACTTCTCGAGCATCACCTTCCTAGAAGCCCCTTTCTCACAGGGAGAAATAGGCATCTCCTTCCCAATGATCACGTTCTTCCCCTTGATGGTATCGGCTTGATGAGGCCGAATCAACACTTTGGGATTGAGCTCTAGAGTGTTGACAGGGAAGGGGTGCTTGTCGATCTGCATTTTCTTAAGACTCAATAGTCCCTCATTAAGAGCCGATTGGACCTGTCGACGGAAAATATAGCATTCATTAGTAGCATGAGAATAAGAGTTATGCCATTTACAATATGCCCTACGCTTAATCTCATCCGCCGAAGGTAAAGTATATGCGATCTTAATGTATCCACCTTTATGCAGCTCATCAAATATTCTATCACACTTAGCTACATAAAAGGTGTATTTTACATCGTCTTTTTGATTCTTATGAACCGGTTTGAGAGAATCACAAGCAAACGATTTGGCCTTGGATGGCCCAAACGAACTCGGCAGCCAAAATGTCATTAGAATCATCATCGGAGCTATCTGAACCATATTCTACGACGTGCATGTTATGACGGGTCTTATAATTATGTTTTATTTCTTTACTTCGGCTCTCTTGAGCCGAAGCCCTTTGTTGGAGGTGAGTGAGTGTGAGAAAATCGTACCCCTCCAACTTCTCCCTAAGATGCGACTGTAAACCATTAAAAGCTAAGTCGGCTAAGTCTTTCAGAAATTGTTAAATTAAAGCATCAGTTCTTAACATCTCTAAACCGTCGAAGATAGTCAACGACGGGCTCCTCTTTTCCTTGCCGAACTGATGTCAAATGTGACAACTTTAATTCATTGTCCCCGGAGTAAAAATGATCATAGAACTTACGCTCTAATGACTCCCAAGTGTAAATGGAGCCCGGGGATAATGACGAAAACCAAAAGAAAGCGGTTTCGGTTAGCGATAATGAAAACAAACGTACTTTTAAAGCCTCACTAAAACCCGCTTCTCTTAATTGTGCTACATATTGACTAATGTGCTCCCAAGTGGTTTTGCTAAGGGAAGTCAGAAACACGCCATCCTACGGGATAAGGGACCGAATCAAAATACGCGGGGTATGGTTTTTGATAAATTCGGTCCTTCCCCTTAAGGTCCACTCCTAGCGTCTCACGAAATTGTTTATTTAAGTCCTTCTTAATGCGCGCCATACACTCCTCCTCTATGTTGGCAATGGGTGGCCTAGTAGACGTACTCGATGGTGGAGGGTGTGCGCTTGTTTTCATGGCGCTAAATATTTTATTAGGGACAGGGCCATGAGGGATTCCCGTACCGTTTGGTGGGATGGGCGGTGTGCTTTATGCAACGGTATGGTAAGGAGGAACAAAGTTAGCCAATTCACTCAATCTGTTCATGGCCGGATTGGGGATGCTAGTAATTGGCTCTACGCTAGTGGGAGACACTACTAAAACGTTGGTTTGCACGGGTGATGAAAAACTAGTTTGTTCACTAAACGAGTTCAACGGCATGTCATACGTAGGTTGTTCTACATTAGAGGTAGTAGGCACCGATGTACTAGCTACACGTGCAACATGAGACGATGATGCAATACTAACATATTTAGCTTTAGACAAGTTTTCTTGGATCATGTATTGCATATCATTTGTTAAGACCTTTTTCATGTCGGCAAAGTAATATGAAAGGTCTTCAAAAGTAACGGGAGGGCGCGAAGATGTCCTTACATTGGCAGCATCCACGACCGCGTTGTCGTCGACGGCCGGAAGAACGGGCTCCTTCTCTTGAGAGATCGCGCCTTGGCGGTCCTTCTTGAAACACGCCAAGTACTCCTGCAGCTTTCGCTTCTCGCGCGCCTTGCGCGCCTCTTCAGAGTCCTCCGGCGTTCCAAGAACGCCTTGCGCGCCTACTCGAGCAATTCCTCCAAGGATGGCATGACGTTGTTCGTCGTGGAGATCTCGGAGGTCATGGTGGAAACGACGATTCAGTTTGTGTAACCGGAATCACTCGCCCCCAGCGGAGTCGCCAAAAAGTGTGTTGACGCCGAATCGGGTCCGAGCCAACACAATGCTTGCACGTCCATGTACGGGAACGCCGACATTTCTTCAACACCGAGTTTGGGCAACACCTAGAAAATCCCGCCTCGGGAGGGACCCCGTTGGAGGAGGATCGTCCTAGGGTTGATCCGGGCTCGGTCGAGCCAGCCAGATCGTCCTCAAATGTCATCGAGACGATGGAAGAACAGCAAAACGGGGGTCGAGTGAGGGGATTAGGGTTAGAGAAGTGCAAAATGTAAAGGCAAATGGTTTGATCGCTTGGGTTACCCCTCAACCGGCCATGGGCTTCTGTTTTATAGAGGTGGGATGCTCTTATCCCGCAGGGCAACGGATCCCTCAAGTTAGGAAAGAATTTGGAATTGATCTGCTGAAAGCTTTCCTAAATTGACACTACCGGAGTCTCCGGTAAAGTGCCGGACGCTCCGGTGACCGGAGTCTCCGTTATGATGCCGGAGGATCCGTAGTGTAAATCTGGAGAACCCGAAAGGGCCGGCCTGCCGGACAGTCCAGCGCTGTGCCGGACACTCCGGTGTACAAAACACCGAACCCGAGAGGGCTTACCGAACAGTTCGGTAATGTGCCGGTAGCTCTGGTGGGCCGAGTGCCCAAACCCGAGAGGGCTTACCGGACAGTCCGGCACAGTGCCAGACACTCTGGTGGGTGAAGTGCACAAACCTGAGAGGGCTTACCGGAGGCTCCGACATTGTACCGGACACTCCGGTGGGACCATTTTTTGGGTGTCAACACTAATGCAGAGTGACAGCATACTAATGCGGTTAAGATGTGTACGTACGTGTTTCATTTACTAATTATATATAGTTTCTAATATGGAGGAAACCTACATTGACCCAGGAGTTATTTACTAAGGGCCCCTTTGGTAGAGCTCCTAGCTCCTGATTGTTTGGATTCACTCCTGATTCTCCTTTGAAGTGATTTTGTTGCTGAAAGTGATTCTCTTGGATAAACTGTTAAAATCAGGGCAGAGAGTCACTTCACAGAATCAGGAGAAGCTACTTTTTTCAGCTTCTAGCCTCTTAGTTCATTTCAGAGAATCACTTCACAGAATCAGACAAGAATCACTTCTCCTGAAAAACATCGTTTGGCAGAGCTCCCTTGATTCTGCCTGAGAATCAGAAGCTGAGAGCTCTGCCAAAGGGGCCCTAAGTTTCCTAATATGCAGTTGCTTCCCTAGTGACAGGTGAGGGTTTAGTGATCAATGATCTAATCTTTTATGTTTAAAATCATGCTACTGAAGCTAAGTGATAGGTACTAATTTACACTACGCAAGGTGAGGTGCATGTGAGTTTTAGTTAACATTTTATTTTATTATAAGACATAAGAAAACTAAAGCGTCCAGGGATTAAGTATTCTACTTTCTAACATGCTGCTGCTTCCTAACTTCTAATTTCTATCCCTACAATTAATTACCGCACCTAGCAGGTTGCATCATCAACAGAAGGTGGGTGCGAGGGGTAGGTTGTGTCCTGTTAGTGGTTTGACTCCTTTATATATATATATGCACAGCCCTAGCTTACAGTTATTTATTTATCTGTTCAGCAGCTAACTAGAATGCTCATTTTTAGCTACAATTATATAGGGCTCAAGTGATCACAGAAGTGTGTGGGTTGACAATGAGCTAGTTAGATTATACTAGTTGTTCAATCTCCCTCAAAGCGCAGCAGAATAGCATCATGCATCAGGTTATCAAGTGAGCTTAGGGAATTGGTTCAGGCATTGTGTGTGTGCATCCTATGTAATTCCGTGTTTAAGTGAGCAGCAATCAAAGTAGAAGAGTGCTTGGGGCTGGTGTGCAGAGCTGAACCTTATTGCAAGGGTTTCAGTTCTTCTCCGGTGAGCTGCTCACCTTGTGCTCTGTGTGTGTATGTATGCACAGCGATTGGGTTCACGGAGGTGCACCTGAGCTATGCTCACAACCAGTGTAGCTTTAAATAAGTGCAGGGAGTTCCACTAATCTATAATTGTTCAACTCCTATGGGTGATTGCTAGCAGTTGGCTACTAGTGGCTTGATTTTTATCTTTGTGATCAAACTATTAACATAGTAGGTAGCAGATGCTACTAGTGAGTGCAGTGAGCGTACCTAGTGTGGGTGTATCATTTTAGGTACCATTTTATATGTAGTCCTAAATGTATGTGTCATGCTGTGATCAGGTGAGGTTTGGGTCTGGGACACAGGGGTTCGGTTGTGTCCTTGACACAGTTCTGTCACTATCGGGTGATCTGTGGGTGTTCGGTTGGTGCTGCAGCAATTGACCCAGTTGTAGGTCATGGTCACACAGGTTCGTCCGTGTCCGCGCTCTGTGTCGGGAACTATTGGGCGAGCTGTGACCGTGCTGCGGGTCACGCAGCCGGTGCCGTGTCCAGGCCTCAGGACACGTGCACGAAGTCCGGCTGTGACCCAGCTCTGGGTCACATGGCGATGGCCGTGTCCAAGTCCCAGTTCAGGTTCTAATCGTGTAGCCGGTGACCACTTTGTGGATCACGCGGCGGACATCGTGTCCGAGTCCTCGGACACGTGTCCAGGATATGGTGATGGCTTGGTTCGGGGTCACGTAGTTGTGACTGTGTCCAGGCTCGCGGACATGTGGTTGTGACTGTGTCCGGGCTCGCGGACATGCGGACACGCGCTCTGGGTCCTGTGGATACCCGGTTCGGGGCCACAGAAGTGTGACCGTGTCCGAGTTCGTGGACACATGGCTGGCACCGTATCCAAGCCTCAGGCTACTTGCAAACAGTCACAGATGACCGGTCTCTAGGACACGTGCTGACTACTGTGTCCAAGACTTCAGGACACGTGCAAACAGCCAGCAGATGATCGGTGTCTAGGACACGTGCCGACTGCCGTGTCTAGGCTTCAGGACATGTGCAAATGGCCAGCAGATGACCGGTGTCCAGGACACGTGCCGACTGCCGTGTCTAGGCTTCAGGACATGTGCAAATGGCCAGCAGGCGACCAGTGTCCAGGACACGTGCTGACTACCATGTCCAGGCCTTAGGCTGCTTGCAAAAGGTCATCCTAGGTCCTTAATGATTAATTTACCTTGTTTAATTTACATAATTAAACTACTATAGTTGACAAATGGTATAAGTGCTAACTAGTGCACCACGGCCAGTGTATTAATATTGAGGTGCAGTGCTAGGCATATGTGTGGGCTGTCTAATACTTTACTCAATTTATAATGTGTGTGAAACCTGTGGCAATTAGAGATTAATTTCTTTACTTCAATATCATGCGGTGCTGCCTAATGGTTAACTACAAATCACTAAATCTCACTTATATATTATGTATCTATTTCTACTTAGTCCTCCTGTTCTAATCCATCCTATTTGTGGTGTGATTCATGCCTCATTAAAATGAGAGATAAAACTCCACATCAAGAACGGATAATAACCAACATGAAGAAAATGAAAACCATTCAAATAAAAACTAACGAAAGCTCAAAATCAGAGGCAACCTGCGATTAGGATGATGTTGAGCTTCAGAGCGTTCGTGATGGGGTAGGCCGTTGGATCTGATAGTATAGGATTGATCAACTAGTTAGGAGCGTTTAAATGACAGATTCAAACGGACAAAGGGGAGCTTTTCAGCAAAGTAGGCTTTACTGGATTTAACAACCGGCTTCACCCTCCTGAAAACAGATGACCGCGTCTACAGCCCAGAGAACGGCGGCCAGGGGCTGGCTCGCGAACTGGCCGTGGACCACGGCTGCAGTGGCGCTGCAGGCCGGCCGGAGAAGGTTCGCTGGAGCTGTAGAACGGGCGGAGGAGCGTCAGGTCGGCGCGCTGAGGCTCTCCCTGTGCTGGAGGAAGCCGGGAAGGCTTGGCAGCGCGCCGGCGACAGTGGACAGCCGGGCGCGGCGACGGCGCGTGGTGTCAGGCTGATGGCGGCGCCGGGAAGGCACGGGACCGGCCACAGGAGAGGTAAGGAAAGGCCGTGAAGCTCCCTGCAATGTTTGTAGTGGCGAATGAGGGCCATGGGCAGCCGGCGACGTGCAGAGGACGGCGCACGGCGCCAGCTTCCGGCACTGGTGGACAGGCACGACGGAGACGGCTCGAAGGTTCTGGGAATTGAAGGAGGAGCTTCCTGTGGTGCCCTTGGTACAGAGAACAGCCGGTGAGGAGCTCTCACGTGGTGAAATGGTGGCAGTGCCCGGTTCCCGCGAACAGGGGCGGCCGAGGAATAAGGTCGAAATCAGAGTTCGATTCCACTGCGATTGAAGCTGGGATTTGGACGGTGAGAGTGAGGGCGGCGCGGTAGATCTTGCTGCGGCCTCGGACGCGCTGGGGAGGCGTCAAGCAGAGCTGGCACCGGCCAGTGGCGGCGCGCCACAGTGGCGCCTGGCGCCAGACTGGCAGGAGCCTCGGGGAGCTCCAATCGTCGGAGGAGGAGCACGAGGGATGCATGCTGAAGCTCCCCAAGGGCTTGGAGGAGCCGGAGAAACGCCAAGGAAGGGCCGTCCACGGAGCAGGGGTGGCGCACTACGGCAGCGCGCGGCGGCAGGGAGTGGGAGGAGCGGCGACGACTTGTGGCGACTGGAAAACAGTGGAGGAGCTAATCGTGGTGCTGAGGAAGTCGGTTGGAGGGGGAATCGGGTTTCATCAGTGGTGAATTGCAACAGCGGCCAGCTTGGGGAACGGAGACGGCCGGAGGGAGAGAGGTGAGTTTGGAGCCCGATTCCGGGCGTTGGGGCTGGCTGCAGTGCGCAGTGAGGCAGGAGGCAGTGCCGCCGTGCATGCCCGGCACGTCGTCGATGCGTGGCGTGCTGCAGTAGGAGGTATCCAGCAGGTGGCAGAGTGCGCGCCCTGAGCAGTGGAGGCGTGACGCAGGGAGGAAGAAGATTGGGGAAGAGGAAGGAGAAGGAGCTGACAGGTGGGGCCCGCAGCTTTTCAAATTTCTGATTTTTCCTGGAATTCCTGCAGCAGCTCTCTGATTTTCCTTAAAAAGGTTAACTTCCAGAGCTCCCATAAATTTGAAATTTTGCAGGATTTGAGAACTTTTCATCATGAACAACTTTAATTTTGGGATCACATCCAAACTCGAAATCGATTTTACTCTGTAAATTTCGGAGGGAAGGTCGATGTTTGAAAAGAGTTATCTAATTGGAGGAGGTCAAATAGGATTCAAACGATTTGGGCGGGTTTGGAATTCAAGGGATTTGATTAGTGTAGATCTTAGATGGGACAGGGGAAAACAAACGATAAAGGGGGATAGAAATAAAAAAAGGAAATCACTTGTCACATCCAGATTTTAATATTTTAAAATTTCCAAATTAGTTAGGTTTTAATTTATTGAGGATTTTGCCATTTGAAATAGGAAGAAAGAGAGAAGATGAGAAGGAGAAGAAAAATTGTCAGGGTGTTTGTCAGAAAAATTTTGAATTTTGCATTTTTAAATTTGGGCAAAATTTGGGACGTGATATAGGTCCCTAAGCAAATAAGATATGTCATCATCTTCATTACATTCATCCATAACCTGAACACCGTCCTCATCAAAGTTCCCATGATTCACAGAAGGAGTGCTTTCCTCATGTAAATTCCATATTCTCCACCCTTTTAGAAACTCATCACATATCAGATATTCACGGACTTCACTCACCTCTTTCCAAAAAGAGTTGAAGCACTTTTACCATGGACATAATATCTTTCTACCAACTGCTGATTTAGCAAATGCAAAAGCTAAGAAACGGTTCACCCCTTGCAAATATGCCTTGCTGTGCCTACATGATTTATCCATGTATACCACTTTCAGTATTTGTTAAGATTTTATTTTTACCTAGCATCATCATCAATCCAAGATTTATCCATCAATCTTTACTAGAGAGAACAAAAAGGCTGACCAAACATATGTATAATTAATTAGTACCGAGAGAACACTAAATGTGGGACAAGCAACAACAAAATAGTGTCACAGTGGAGGTACATAAATAGAGCTATACCTGATGCCGCAGAGCTTCTTGATGTCGAGGTACAGTGGAGCAGTTTCTTCTTCTTGAATGCCTCAAACACAGAGTTGCTGCATGATAGTAAGCTTCAATCAAATTTGATGTCTTTACATTTTGAAGCAAAGTTTATATAGAGTTTCACATACAAAATTGATGCAGAACTTCACTTTGAAGCAGAAAGATAAGAAGCATGCCATTATCAAATTCTTCATTGAGTACATCAAATCCATACCTTGCAACAACGGAGGAGTGCCAAAAAGCTAGCAGTGAAATTAGGCACTGAGGGACTCGCCGGTGGCTGCTGTCGGGCTAAATCGGGTGCCTTCGATCAGGATATGGGAGGTGAGATGAATTCCAACAGTCTCAAACATACAACATAAGTGGTATAGCAGGCGAACTTACTTGAAGATGTGACTATGCGGCACGCTCTGGCTGATGAGCATAGGACACTACAAAAGCGACGAGCACACCCACAGGGGCACCGAGGAAATCAGAAGGCAAGGACCAAGGGCATGCCGCACCAGGCGGCAAGGGCCAGGGGCGCGCGGATCCGGTGACCGAGTGTGGGGCGCGCCGCTCCGACGCGCAGGAGCAGACCACCGGTGACCAGGCGTGCGGGGCCAGTCGGAGCGGCACCCAGGCCCAGCCCCACAGGGGTGGTGGCGCAGGGCGCGGACGGCACGAGGCGCATACCAGATGGTGCGGGGCGCGGGCCAGGGTACGCCGGCTGGCCGAAATCCCGAAGACGAGGGCGTGGGGTGGTTCTGGATCTAGGGCGACCTCCGGCACCGCGCAGATCACGAGTGGGAGAGAGTGAGCAGGGAGAGAGAGAGAGAGAGCGAGAGAGGGAAAGGGCGGTATGTCTTAGGTGCACGCAGGTCGGGTCAGAAAATGTTAGGTTTTCCTGGCCGTCCGAGGGTCTGTCGTTAAAAAGAAACAAATAACGATGGACCATTGGTTTATAAAATGGGAATCAATGACAGTCAAGTTGTTAGAAACTTTTACCATCGGACACTCAAACGATAATTGTGTATTTTTAGCGACTGACCTCTGATGCTAATTATGGATTGTGGTATAGTGTGATTCAATCCAACTCGGAGTCGAGTTGCTCCTAGGTTCTAGGAGCAGTCCGCACTAAAACGAACGCCCAAGTCACATACGGAATCCGCTTTGGACGTTCTAGATATGAATGGAAAGGTAAGAAGATAACATTTCCAACGGCATCGGTTTCATCTTCAAATATGACCGGAGTAAGCGGTAATTGTTAAAAACAAGATGATATCTAAAAACTGCCATGGCGCAGTGACACTATCTTTTGGCCTTTGGGCCATGTATCTTTCTTAGGTCCATTAGGATTAGGGTTTGCCCCTAAGGACTCCCTAAACTCTATATAATTAGTAGCCTCCATTATTAGGGATAGGTTTTTTCTTAGTTTCATCTGTTATCAAACAGGTTTGCCGTTTGACGGTTTGTTGGATTCCAACTTCGTGAGATTAATTCAGATTTCGCAATTGAGTTCCTTTCTTCCTTGTTCTTACTTGTGTTCTTCGATTCGCAGGCTGAGATTAGCCTTCTTAGCGAGGTCAATCATGTGTGCACGGTTGATAACCAAGGGAGAAGAGGTGCTGTGATTGCGGGGTTCGAATCGTGTTGATTTGAGGCCGGATCGATTATGTGTCGCATCTCCACCAAATCGAGAGTTACCACGACCTAATGGAAGGTCGGGAGCCACGTACACATCAAGTGGTAATCAAAGCTTTAGGTATACCGTCAACTTCACGTCTATCCTTGTCGATTTTGCATTCATCCTATCGTCCAAAGAAAAGCCGCAACACAAAAAAATAGTAGATCGTTAGGTGTTCCCCTGCCCAAGTCATATTTAGCCTTTGCATAATTTTATTTCAGAGTCCGTAGTGTTGAGTTTGTGTCCTTAGTTTGTGTTTTGGTTGCTGGATTTCGAAATCATTTTCCATCTAGGTGTTTTCCTTCACCGTTCATATGTTATCATGTTCAGATCTATTTTTGTGTTCACATCTGTTATCATGTCACATCTGTTATATTGCATGAAATTTTTCCCACCCATCTTTCCCTTGTTTCAACCACTAAAATTAGATATATAAGTACTTCTAAATATCTATAGAAAATTTTCCAACCTCTGACGGCCCTAGATTCAATTATTGCAGATCAGAAGTTTCTGTTTTTACGCTCTAAAGTTTTAGAACAGATTTAACAAAAATTCATAAATTTCTTCAGGTCACATATACCATCACATTGATCTAAAACTTGGTTGTGTACCATATTTTGTGCCTCTGGTTCAGAGAAAAATATCAAAAAAATAAAATAAAAATAATTTTTTTTAAAAAATCTAGAAACCGGAAATTAACCTTTGTTGATTTTTTAGTTTGCTAATTTCTGGAGCCTTATCGTTTGTGTTGTTGCGGACGTTTGATATCTTGATTCATATTCAGCAACTAGAACATAATACTTAAAACACTTATTCAATATTACTATCTGTTATAGAATTGTGTTTCACTAATCATTATTTTAGCCCTCTAAGCTCCACATACCCACCTCGAATCAGTACTGTATTTGACCCTGCAATTGTGGAATTACGACTCCCTGGTTTCTCCTGCCACTGGCTGCACCATCCTTTACTTTGCTTTGGTAAGAACCTTGTAAGAGCTCGGTAAGGCGTTTCCTTTTGCGAAAATTTTCACCACCCATTCCAGTATAGCTGTAGAAATAATATTTTGTGCTATTTATATTCTATTTTTCTGACCATGACAGGAAGAAAAGGAGGTGAATACAATGTGAGTAGTACTTTCCAATGAATCCTTGATAATATCGATGCAACAATTAAAAAACACAATGAGTTTGTGGACAATATGTTGGCAAGCCTTGAGAGATGTAATCCACCTCAGAGAGATGTCGTACGTGATCAAAAGATGCATGAGGTTCAGACCATTGCTACATCATCTCCTTCCACGAGTAATTATATTCTTTCATCTCTTTCTTTATATGATAGTCTAGATTCTATTAAATATATTGATTGGGAAAGAGAGATGGATAATCTATTTGGACAAATGCCGTATGTGTGAAAGGAGTGATGCTAAAATTTTCTCGGACATGGAGTGATGCTAAAATTTTAATGAGAGAAACATTTGTTGATACATCTTCTAAACCTATGACTAGTTGCGATGTACACTCTTTGGAGGAGGAGCTTTCTAGGTACTCCTATTGCACCTAACATTTTAATGTGATAAAACAAGATTTGAATGTTCTATGTGATAAAAAGATGAACGTGATACAAATGTGATAAAAAAAGAGATACACAATGTTCCATGCATAGCCCAAGATTTGAATGTAAGGACTCATTATTAGCATTGGATTTTGCAATTGTTCATCCTTGTGAGTCAGCCTATTCATGTTTAGGAGGTGGTTGTAGGTGGCCATTTTGACTTGTAAGTCTTGCTGAGTAATTAGTACTCACGGTTTGTTGTTTTTTCTTTTTAAAGTTTGTAAGGATCAAGGACACCGAGAAAGGGGGATTGAATCGGTGGACTTATAGCACTAATTCCGCTACAAACTTAAACTATAAGACTCAATCACAACGGAAGCAAAACTAAACAATTCTAGTAGGCCAAGACCCCTAACAATGCTAGTGAAAAAAGAAAAACAGCAAACAAGCGCTAGTACGATAGTTACCAAGAGGAATCAAAGAACAACCTATCACACTACTCAAACGGTAAGTAAATGGGGTAAGTAAAGAGAGTGAGATAGAGAGTGCTCAGTGATTTTTTCTCGAGGCCTCAGAAGGTAGGCGCCTTCCCCTAATCCTCGTTGAACCACTCTCGTTGGAGTCTTGGTTCCTCCCGTCGTTCTTGGAACGATGCTCACAAGGGTACGCTTCACTCCTGAAACTGCGTACAAACTTGGCGTCATCTTCTACAATCTCCTCGAAAGCTCAATCACCGACTCCTAGCCGGTCTAGGCTGCCCACACCAAGAGTAATAGGCAAAGATCACTCCTCCCAGGCCCTACAAGCTCTAGAAGTGTATCAATGCTCCCTATCACTCTCCTACAAGCATCAAAGATCTTTAATCTTGCAATGTGCTCTCTTGGTGGTGTCCCTTGGCCTCTCACAAGTTTGCTCTAGCTTCTCAGACTGCAGGCACACTAAAAAATGTCCTCCTCCATGGTTTAAATAGGCTTCAAGCCCAAAAACAACTGTTGGGACATGATGTCATAAAGCTGACTGCTTTATGCAATCACCGGCCTGTCTGGTGACTAGACCACCAGACTGTCCGGTGACCCTTCTTCCTCTTTGACTAGGGAAACACCCTCTCTGTACTCCATTCCATAGGACACTGGACTATCCGGTACATACCTTCACCGGACTGCCCGGTGACTTTCACTTTTGGTTCCTTAGAGATATCTTCTTTGGACTCCAGCTTCGACCTCACTGGACTGTCTAGTGACTGCCACACCGGACTATTCGGTGTCTTCTTAGCAGCAACTCCAGAGAGCTCCTCTCTCTGGACTTTGAAGTCTTGGCTCACCGGACTGTCCGGTGACCTCACCGTAATGTTTGGTGACTCTGTGTTCGACTGAATCTGATCTTCGGTCTTCGTCTTCGATTCCTCTGCTATCTTTAGTGCTTTCTGAGGATCTAAGGAGCATTCACACCCTCTAACTCTTGTATGACAGGAGACAAATGACCTTACCCCCTTTAATAGTACCGGCATTCCTATGGACTCTCTAGCTACTCCTTAGCCTTGGTCCTCCGATGCCCGAAAACTTCTCTTCTAATGTTTGTCCTTGTCATGAACAAGGAAGCCCATCATGTTGATGTAGAATTAGCGGGGTGGTATCTACAATCACAACCGTTACCTATAGTGTCTACTCAATCACCAAAATCAATTCATACCTTTTAGGGGACTTCAAATGTTATGAAGCTAACAATCTCCCCTTTTTTGGTGATTGATGACAACCATAGTACTTAGAAACAACTCAAATGAGATGAAAGAAGATAGAGAATAAAACACATCTCGGAAGAACACTTACGTCCTTACCTTGATGACTCAGAAATTTTTTGCAAGAGTTCCCCTCCTTTGTCATGGGTAGGAAGCGTCGCTCTTCTCTGGTTCTCCCCCTGTTTGATAGCTCCCTCGCCTTGGTCATCTAATCAACAAAAAGATAGCACCGAGGAAGCATATAGAGAGGGAGAACGCTGGTTTGACAAAGAAGATGCACGATAGAGAATGGAATAGGAGCACACATGCACAAAGGAACCTGCAAAACAGATAAAGCACTAGGAACCATACACATGAATCAACGGGGTTAGACCAAAACCAAGTGCATTCCAATGAGCTGAAAGAGTCTAATGAAACACAAGCTCATCAAAATGAGATAAAGAGCCAATAAAATCCGCCAAAACAAGAACCAGAGCCCTAACTACCCATCCACGGCCTCCCCCTAGATAGCTAGCCCTCAAGACAATACACCTCATGTCTCTCACCCAACTCCTAAGAAGATCTAGTCCTGCGCGGCTGAAGAGCTAGGTGCAGTGATGGTCGAAGGCTGCTCCTCTGAAGGCTGAACTGCTACTGCTGACTGATCTCCTCCTGGCTGCTCAACATCATCAAAAGCGCTCAAGCCGAAAGAAAATGTCGGGTTGGCTCCTTACCCTCAACTAAAGCTGGCTGATCGGCACTGGCAAGGGCCTGAGCTTCCTCCTCTAGTGAATATCCGGCCTCAACCAAGATATCTACATCTAAAGGTTTAGGCTGCTCGAATGTGGTGGCTGCTGGCTCTATTTCGGAAGCCTCTGGTGGTGGCTCTGTCAAAGCTGACTCAGCAGTGGTAGCCTTGAAAGAAAGAACTCTCGGAACAAGCGGAGAACTACCCACAGCCGTCCCTAACTCCAATGCCAATACTGACACTCTCGGCTCAGCTAAAGCAAATAGCACCGACATGGAGTATGAGAAAACTGGGGAGAACTAAGAAGAAGTGACAGGAACACTAACTCCTCCAGTAGTCATAACTGTGCTGGCTGCACCAAAAGGTACAAACGGTGAAAGTGGGGCTGAGAGCAATGTAGAGAATGTGGACTGCTGTTGCTGACTTTGGCTCTGCAACTCATATGTGAAGGCTGGCACTGAAGAATACTGAGTCTGAAGTGCAGTAGGCTAGAGCTGTGAAGGCAGGGGACCCGGTAGCGTAGTCGTCGGAATTGTCGGAAGAGGTGGCATACCCATCCCCTGGAGATATGACGCGATAGCTCCGAATCCGGCAGACATGTACGAAATAGCCGCTGTCATCTCCAGCTGAGTGCGCTGCGACTTCTCATGGAATTCCCTGTCTTGTCGTCACCTCTCCTCTGCAATCTTCCTCTCCATCCGAAGCTGCTCCTCAATCTGGAGGCGCTTGAGTCAGATCCTCTCCTCGAACTCGGCCCTCTCTCGGCTTATTTGCTCATCCTGCTCCTCTCAATACCTCCTCTGCTCAGCCTGCTTTTCCTGAATAGCATCCAACCTGGCAGCTAACGCAGGGTCTAGTGTAGACCAAGAGGTTGGAGTCTCGGCCTTACCTGGAGCCTCAGTGCTCCCAGCTCCCTGCTGTGCTCCCTCTGGAGCCTCAGTCCCAATCTCCTCCGGGGCTGTGGTCTCCTCTCCTCCAGGGGTGCTCTGTGAAGCTGACACTCGAAGAACCCTGGAGTTGGATGGCTCTGCTGGACTGAAGGAGGTGGTAATCTCTGGCAATGCTGTGTACTCCTCCTCAGTCATCACACCAGCTCTCCTCAGCATCAGGCATATGTAGGGGGCAAAAGGTACCTGACGTGCTCCAATCCTCTCAAAGACAACATCCTACATCTAAGCTAGCAGCAAGTCTGTCAAGTCAAAATCCTCGTGCCTCAGCAGAAAATATAGCAGCCACTGATGCAGTATGATCACTCGCTCTCTATAGCCAGCTCGAGGTGCTATCGACCTCCCAAGCAACCCTCTCAGTACACGAGCCTCGTGTCTCAAGCACAGAGGGTGCCTCGAGAGTGCTCCCCATGAGGTGGCGAGAAAGCCATACTTATCCTCTCATCACTCGGCTCTATCCCTCCAAACGGTCTGAACAACGGTGAGAAATCCGGATGGGCCAGAGTGTGGATCCATGTCTCTGAAGATACAAATTCTAGAGCAGTCAAGACATCGGACCTCTAAAATGTGTGGCTCCCGTCTATACATGAACGAAAGATATGAGCGATCTGGGGAGATCCACAGTGAGGTGTAAAACTCAAGCACCATGTCCCCACTATACCTCAGGGACTGGGTGACCAACTTTGACAGGCCTGAAAGATATGAGATATGCTACTCCATGTCAACCTCAGCTCCTGTGCTCAGTGCCTTCATAGAACTGTGGTGATGCACAGCAAACACTAAGCTCTTGCCCTTAGTAGCAAGCTGTCTTCTGTAGGCCTCATATATCCTTCGCTGGAGTACTGTTCAGAACTGACCAGCATCCGTGTGTCTGCCAGCAGGAACCCAAGCAGTGAAATCTACTCTTCTCTTGGCCTTGATGGCCGGGCCCTTCAGCTTCAACAAATCAACCTCTACCTCAGCAATCCTACCCATGGCCCGACGAGCTCTCTCAGCTCTAGACGTGCACACCTCGCAGACACCAGACCTCAGATGAGGGCATCTCTGTGTCCTTTGCTGTGAACTCCGTTGGGCTGCCTCTCCCCCTGCGGTTCTCGACTGCCTACTAGCAGGAGCTCTCCGCGGCTGCACCTCTGCAACAAGAGGAGTGGTCACCACTCTCTGTCGGGTCGACCTCCTCAGCTCCCTCTAGGACTCAGATCCTCCAATCCTCAACGCACCTGACCTACTGTGTGGAGGCACATCCACGTCTGCAGCAGCTAAGGCTTTGTCTCACTCAGGGTCACCTGTCCTTTGCTTCTTCTTCTTCTTCTCTGGCTCAACTGCCTTGCCCTTCCCTTTCTCCTCAGAACTCGGTCTCTGCCTGCCCATACTGTCAACTGTCTGAAAGATCAACTGTAAGAACCTCTGACCAGCTGACACAACAAGATTGGATTAAGAGCTTGGCTCTTAACTCATCCAAGAGCGATCTAGACTGCCACAGAAACCTCTGAACTGCCTCTAACTTTGTCCTGTCCTGACCCACTGTCCAATTGCCACTGCACCATATAGGAATAAATATAGGTTGTAAGCACAAAAGGTGAGCGACTCGAACTGAAGTCCTAGCGGTGGAATCAAGGACATATCACTGATCAAATAAAACAAATAAGCACAATGGTGATATCGACAGACTAATGGCACAATTCATATAATAGCAATGCATCCAAATTGTGACACTAGCGACAGGAGACTTAATGCCATATCAAAATATGCAAGAGATGACCTCAATATGGCACTAAGTATGGGAATTTGTCAACTAATCACGTCAATTGGCAATAAAAGGTGAGACCTTTAAGTAATTTATACCAATTTTTGCAATTAATTAACAAAAAAGGCATGCAGGGCATTTACGATGAAATGGAAGTGATAGAACACAATACCTCGGGGAATAGAGCCGGAATCCGCTGAAGAACTCGTCGGAAGATCAACCGATCACTCCAAAATGAAAACCCCACGAGGGTTTTGGTGGAATGCGAGGTGATTGCCAGGAATGTGCATGGCGAGGCGAAGGAAGCGCGGCGGTGGGCTCTAGTGTCACTAGCAAGACGGCGAAAAGCCAGGAGGAGGCGCGGCGGTGCGGCTCGACGGTAATGGCTGCAGCGGCGTAGCTAGCGCACTAGAGGCACGCGCAAAGTAGGGCTGCTCAGGCGGTGGAGCAGCGAGGCAGCAATGGCGCTACGGCGGCCGAGGAGATGGCCGGAGGCGGGCGGCACAGGGTGCGACGACGGAAGCAAGCGACGACAGACGGCGGAATATGATAAACTCCGATCAAGGTCCAAGAAAAAGAGCTCAAATGAACGGCCGAGATCACGCCGAAAACGCCAAACACCAGACTATCTGGTCTTCAAGAGATTGTCCGGTGACTATGAAAGTCCGGACTGTCCGATGTCTAGAGAATTTTGATTTCAGAGAAGCAACCGCTTCATCTTCCAATCACCGGACTCACCAACAATATAAGCTTTGTGCGGGGTCTTCTTCTTCTCCTTGTTCTTAATCTCCTTCTTGACAAAGAACTTCTTGAATTTCCTCTTTGGCTTGCGTTCTTCATCATCACTCTCATTAGAGGCTTCCTTCTTGCTCTCCTTCTTGGGCTTGGGACACTCCTTAGCAAAATGGCCTTTCTTGCAACAATTGAAGCACCCGGAGTCCCTCTTGGAAGATGAGAGTCTTCCCTTGTGAAGTAGCTTCTTCATCAAGAACACAAGGTCCTCATTATCACTCTCCTAATCCTCATCTTCCTCCACCTTCTTCTTCTTGTTATTCTTGCCATTGGGAGATTCTTGATCAACATGAAGGGCAAGATTCTTAGGCAATTGAGAGTCGGTGGAGCTGCCCAACATGTATCCCTCATAAGCCGTGAGCTTGCCGAACATAACGTCAATGGTGAGAGTAGCCAAGTTGGCTTGAAAAAGACATATGACGATGGAGTTGTAGCTTGGTGATAACATTCTCAAGAGCTTCCTCATGATCTCAACATCATTAATTTTGTCCTTGAGACCCAAGGCGTTGATCTCCTCCACCACTCCATGCAAGCGAGAATAAACATCATTAGTTTTTTCATGTGGTAGCATGGTGATAGAAGCATATTTGTTCTTAAGAGCATAGTAACGCTCTTCCTTGGGCTCGAAGGAGCCCTCATTTATGTTTTGCAATTGAATTCATATTTCATGCATGGTAGAAGATGCATTAATTCTAGAGAAGACATTTTTAGAAATGCATCCAAACATGGCATTCTTGGCCTTTGCATTGAATTTAATGAAAATGGGATCAAGTCTCTCATTCTCATTCATAACATTCTTAGTAACATGCCACGCTTTCCCATCGATTGACTCTAGGTAAGCTTGCATGCGAGCCTTCCAATACGAGTAATCGTCCCCATCGAATACGGACGAAGTCTGTATCTCGTTCGGCATCCTTACTCAAGGCGGTGAAGCCCGAAAATGAGCATTTGGCTCTGATACCACTTGTTAGGATCAAGGACACCGAGAAGGGGGTTGAATTGGTGGACTTATAGCACTAATTTTGCTACAAACTTAAACTATAAGACTCGATCACAACGGAAGCAAAACTAAATAATTCTAGTAGGCCAAAACCCCTAACAATGCTAGTGGAAAGAGAAAAACAACAAGCAAGCACTGGCACGATAGCCAACAAGAGAAACCAAAGAACAACCTATCACACTACTCAAACGGTAAGTAAATGGGGTAAGTAAAGAGAGTGAGATAGAGAGTGTTTAGTGATTTTTTTCTTGAGGTCTCAAAAGGTAGGTGCCTTCCCTTAATCCTCGTTGAACCACTCTCATCGGAGTCTTGGTTCCTCCCATCATTCTCGAAACAATGCTCACAAGGGTACGCTTTACTCTCGGAGTGAAGACACCGGCGGCCCGAGTGCCGCACACAATACCTAAGCGCCAGAGCAAGCCTCCAAGGCTCGAGCGCTCCATCTTGGTGTCTCTTTCGAGCGGGGGACCCAAAACTGTGTACAAACTTAGCGTCATCTTCCACAATCTCCTCGGAAGCTCAATCACTAACTCTTAGCCGGTCTAGGCTGCCCACACCAAGAGTAATAGGCAAAGATCACTCCTCTCAAGCCCTACAAGCTCTAGAAGTGTATGAATGCTCCCTATCACTCTCCTACTAGCACCAAAGATCTCCAATCTTGTAATGTGCTCTCTTGGTGGTGTCCATTGGCCTCTTACAAGTTTGCTCCTGCTTCTCAGACCACAGGCACACTGGAAAACGTCTTCCTCCACGGTTTAAATAGGCTCTAAGCCCAGAAACAACCGTTGGGACGTGATGTCATGAAGCTGACTTCTTTATGCAATCACCGGACTGTCACGTGACTGGACCACTGGACTGTCCGGTGACCCTTCTTCCTCCTCGGCCAGGGAAACACCCTTCCTTATCATCTAGAGCCTTGTTGTTACCATCTTGGTTGTGCTCTTGCTTAGACTATCTTGCTAGGAATTGTTTGCTAGTTTTGCTAGAATTTAGGAAGAGAAAGAAAAAGTTTTGTAGTGTTAGTGCCCGATTCAACCCTCCTTCTCGGCCACTCAGTCCTTGCACCACTCGTCACCCCGCCCCTCCTCCTTAGTCGCTGCACCCCTCCTCCCCTCCCGCCGCACGTATGGTTCTTCTTCGATTGTTACTTATGATGCCCAGTCGTGTACGGGTAGCCTGGTGAGCCTATACATTATGTGTTCGCAACTTCATTTGTTTACAACTAGCATTATTTATTCCTAATATACAAGATCTGTTATTCTCACTTTAAGCCGGTTGTTTGATCAAGTTTGGTGTCCTGTATTCTCAACGAGAAGGTTCCATAACAGGCTGTTGTCCACTCCTCAAGAGGTTTGACAGAGCCTAGAACTCTCTTCCCGATGTTGCAGCAAAGAAGACTAGAAGTAGAACAAGACCATATGAGTCTAATTTGTAATGATTTGTGTTTTTAAATTGTCTTATGGACCATATAATATTGAGCATTGATCAATGTTTAGTATCAGTGTTTAAAATGTCTTATACCTGTATTCATCGAAGCTTTTGGGATATGTTGGTACTGTCACTACTGTAATGTCGCTCAAAAATGATGTCATACTTGATCGTCACTATTGCTAATTGTAATGTCAATTTCTGCTGATGTCATACTTGACCGATATTATTAACATAGTAATAACAAAAAACCGACACTTGAAATTGTAACAGTGTCGTCAGCTGACATCACCTAGTCAACATTTGTGACATCCCAAAATTTACCCAAGAGAATAAAAATCGGAAATTTAAAAGTTTCTAACAAAATGCTGACAAATTTTCTCTTTCTTCTACTGAAAAGATAAAATTTCATGAAAAAATTAAAACCTCTGTAAATTTGAAATTTTCTAAAATATTAAAAATTGGAGTGTGAATAAGTGTCTGCCTTTCTTATCTTGTTTGATTGGATTTTATTTTGCCAAGCTCATTTAAAATCCATTCGAAATTTGAATCCAATCAAATAAAAAATATTCAAACCCATTTCTTCCACTGGGCCAAATCTTTCCTTCCTCTTTTTCCCGCAGCCCAACACGGCCCAACACTTCCCTCCCTTTCTCGCACAGCCCAACACGGCCCAATGCATAAAAGCCGACCACCGGCCGCCGCCTGCCTTCAGCTCGTTGTCGGCCCAATCCACTGCACCGCCGCCTCCCTCCGACTATAAATAGCCAACCCATGCTTCCTTGGAGCTCCTCGCCCCACTCACCATCCCCAAACCCAGCTAAACGCGAAGAATTTTCGTTTTCCCCAAATCTTGCGCCGCCTCTGCTGCCACCGTGATTCTGCGAGTCTGGCGAGCTTTTGCCCTCCTCTCTGCGCCCGTGGGTCACCCTCGACCCCCTCCTTCGGCTCCCGGTCGCAATGGCTTGAACCAGTCGTCGCTCCGCACCAGCACCAAGCACCCATCGCCGTGCCCCACCTCTTCTCGCCGCCAGCCTGCTCCGGCCACCACCCTACGACGACGACCACCTCAGGTTAATCCCTGTGAGCTCCTCTCTCTCTGGCTAGTTCCCGTCGAGCTTCGAGCACCGCGGCGAGCTCTCCCCTTGTCCGGCGGCGTTCCGGCGATGGCGCCGCCGTGCGCTCTAGCCTGGACGCCGTCGACCTCCCAGGGGCCCGGGTGACCGTCTGATCTGAAGCGAATGTGAGAGGTTAAAAAAAGGCCCCCATTTCACTCTATTTAAATCACAACCGTCCGATTTCAAACCGAGGGCTCAGATTAGATCAAGTATAATATTTGAAATATTTTAAATCCAAACCGTACAGCTCAGACCAACGTCCTAAGTTTAGCCACGTCACCTTTAAATCCTGATCATCCACTTTTGAATCAACGGCCCAGATTGAACCAGCCCAATTTTATAAATAAAAATAAAAAGAAATCCAATGGCCCCACTTGCCAGCCTAATAAAGTAAACCACTAGGTACACCTGGCTTAGTGCACACGAGAATATATTCCTAAGCCTTTTCCCATACAAAAATAATTCCATAAATTCTAGAAAATACCACTTTGCACCTAAGCCCCTGCTGTTCTGTAAAAATTATATTTTAAGCCTACTAATTTTACAAATACACCCCTAACCTTTAATTACAATCTAGTCCAAATAAATTTTATGTGAGCCCCTGATCATTTCTGTATTTACTTATAGGTCCCTGACAACTCTAATAATTACAATCTAATCCAAATATCTTTTCACCCGTAATCCCGATTTTGTTGACTCTTTGTAAGGATCAAAGACACCGAGAAGAGGGTTGAATCGGTGGACTTATAGCACTAATTCCACTATGAACTTAAACTACAAGACTTGAACACAACGAAGGCAAACCTAAACAAGACTAGTAGGCCAAGACCCCTAACAATGCTAGTGATATGAAATAAACAACAAGCAAGCACTAGCATGATAGCCACCAAGAGGAATCAAAGAACAACCTATCACACTACTCAATGCTAAGTAAATGCGGTAAGTAAAGAGTATGAGATAGAGAGTGCTCAGTGATTTTCTCGAGGTCTCGGAAGGTGTTTGAAAATCTAAAAAAAATACTTATTTTGGTATGGATGGAATATTTTAGAACAGAGGTAGTAGTGATGTCGGTCAACTATGATGTCAGCAAAACTGACACTTGATATTGTAACAGTGTCATCAGCTGATGACAGCTAACCGACATTGTTGAGTTTTAACAATTTCAGTTTCTGATGACATCATCATTATTGACACTATTGTTGAGTGTAATGTCGTTTGCCGCTGACCTCATGTTTAATCGACACTATTACATAAATTTAGTTCCACCTTGACTCTTCTTACAAGTGTCAACCAATTTATAAGCTCTGGCTGTCTTCCATTATTCGAGGAAGCATGTAAACAGTAACAACAGATTGTATATTGTAGGTTCTGGCCCAGGAACCTGCACGGCCCAATCTGTCCATATTGTTGTACGTTCTTATTTTTTCATTATATATTAGAACAGAGGGAACATTAGGATTTTGGAACAGTGGGAAAAATATTAGCCTTAATATCACAAAACAACAGGACACATAGTAAGGCCACTAGTATCATTTATAATATTTAATACTTAGATTACAAAACTATGACATCTTTAATTACTTAGCTTGAACTAACTTCCCCTCGCTATCGTTGCGCATGTAGGGAACAAGTGATGAATAACTGAGTCTTGCTACAAAGATATTTATTATTTCTATATTCACAAAAAAGGACACCTCATCAAATTGGTTGTATTCTTCATCATCTGTGACATTATCAACCATGATGATCCTTTGTTTTCCAGGGATAACAATGTGCTTCTTCTCATGTTCGAGCTCGAGAACATAAAACACTTATGAAACACGTTGTGGGAGTATCCATGGGTCATCTTTGTGACCTTTGTTGTTTGGGGACACAAGGGTGAAGCCCATTTCATCCACCTCTACAACTTGTGGGTGCTTGACCCATTTTGTGACTGTTTCCATCTAGAGGATGTTGAGGATATAAAAAGACACATTTACCATCTAGTTTTCTTCTCCAAATTTCCATTTGCACTATTTTCACATGCGCGATCTTCTATTTTACACCTTCCGTTCTTAAATTATTTTCACATGCATGACTTATATTTTACTCTCTCCGTTCTTAACAAGTTTTATCTAAAAATTAGTCAAATATGTAATATTACAAGTCATGTTTCAAATAACTTTAATGATAATATCAAAATTTATAATATTTATCACACTTTTAAATAAAACGAATATGTCAAAGATGATCTAAGAGATAAACCGCAACAATAAGGTAAAAACAAAGAGAGTATTCTAACTATTAATCTAGTTGGGCAGCTTTCTCTTGATCAATATAACGTCTATAGGGGTGAGTTAGTCAATTTTTTAACAAAAATCATTCCACATAAGCCATCTCCGTTTGCACTCAAAGAAAAATTAACGGCAATAGCATTGTGCAACTAAGAATGGCTTTGAGATGGTATTTTTCAATTCAGATTCTTTGCCATAGTATTTTACAACTCTAGCATCTTTAATGGCATTCAGCAAAATAACTCTATCCATAATGTGTTCTTGTTCCCCTCACTGTCTTCGGCATCTACTCTCACACTACTGTTTTGGTGCTGGCTCTTGTTGTCCTTTGCCTTGGTATAAAATGTGAACCCATTGATGTCATATGTCTGCCATGATGTAACTAACATTAAGGGACCATAGACCAGTAAACACATCATTTTTTCATCTTTTATTTTACCAATTAGAAGGTATTGGTTCTTCAGCCATGACATGAAACATTTTTTGTGCTCTTTCATGATCCAATCCTCTGTGGAATGTTCATTTTTTCACGAAGATTTTGCATGTGTTGTTGGATATATGGCGCTGCAATATGTAACTGGTGAAGGATGCTATAATGTGCATCTCGGACTCTTACAAAACTCTGATTGTTGAATGTTTTCCTTTCTTTTGTTCTTTTCCCTAAGAGCCTCCTCTCGTGCCATGACACTGGCACACCTATTGTCCATCTTTCATGTAATCGTTGTAGCACTCAAGAACCTCCTCTGTTGTGTAACCCTCTATCAGGGAACCCTCGGGGTGAGCAAGATTGCATATGTAGCCCTTCATAATAAACATATAACACTCATACGAATACATGTGATGCAGATAAATAGGGTCGAGGACGAAAATTTGAGCTGCTATGTGAATCATATAGTTCTCCATAAAATCAAAAAAAGATAGGGAAAGCACATCTCGAGTTGGCACATAGTCTCCCTCATCTATTTTCGTGTCTGCTCCCCTTAGCAATGTCGATTACCTTCTTGGATATAGCATTAAAGAAGTAGCACATCAGTATGATGGCCATCTTTATGTATGGTTGTTTGGCAACCTTGATTGCAATAGTGAGGAATAGGGTGAGCATGGTATGACAGTCATGAGTGTTGTACCCACTCATCTTCAGCTCAGACATTGAGATGAGATTCTTTACATTCGATGCGACACCTGTGGGGACTCTAACACCTCGTAGACACTTGCATAGTGACTTTTCTCCTCAAGTGTGAGGGTAAAGCTACCCGGTGGAAGGTAATACTTTTCATTTGGTCTGATCAGAGGATGAAGTTCTGGCCTTATTCCCATTTTTTCTAGTCAAGTCCATCCTTTGTCTTGCCTGGGATATCCAATAAGGTACCAATCATGCTTTCAATAACACCCTCTGCAACATGCAAAATATCTATGGCATGGCCAATCTTCAACTCTTTATTTATAGAATATCAATTGTTTTTTAAACAAAACATGTCTTGGAGCCTTATCATTTTTCTTCATTTTTTTCCTTTCACTACATTGCCGAAGATGGTATGGATATTTTTGACTAATTCAAACACAAATTTACCATCACGATTGATCGGTGCCAAATCTTTCTCCTGTGTACCATCAAGATCCTTCATTGCATGATACTTGTGCTTTTTTGGTAAGAATCATCGGGGCCGCATCTACACTAACTTACATGAGAAAGGAAGGTACATTGATAATCTTTGGTTCAAACATACTACACATCCTGTCTTCCCTTCAACATGTCCAATTAATGTGAAGCATGCCGGATTGTCATTGATGGTAACGAAAATCATAGCATATAGTGTGAAGCTCTCTTGTTTGTAAGCATCCCAAACACGGACCCCATCCTCCTATATTTTTTCATATCCTTCAGTAAAGGTTCTAAAAAGATATCTATATCCATGCCAGCTTGTTTGGGACTAGGAATAAGGATAGCTAACATAAGATACTTCCTATTGTGACATAGCCATGAAGGTATGTTGTATAGGCTTAGAATCTCTAGCCAAGTACTATGTGGATTTGTCATCTCACCAAAGGGATTCATTTCATCAGCACTTTCTTAAGTTTCTTGGATCTCTGGCAAATTCAGAATGGTTAACGTCAAAAGGTTTTCCATTGTCGAGCATCCGCCAGGTGCTGAAGCTTCCCGTCCTTTTTGCGCCCATTAGAGGCTGCATGCTAGATCATGAGCACAGCATCTATAGAGTTGGAGAATAGGCGCTTCAATCGATCTATTACTGGCAGGTACCACATCACAAGTTCTGGAACTTTTCTTTCATCGACCTCTTGGTCATCCAGACCATTACTAATGCTTTTCTTCATCTTTCTCCCTTTCTTTCCTTTCTGCTAATCCACAGAACCTGAATTGTCACTTTGATCATTCCTTTTGTGCCGATTGGCATTGCACATTTGACACCTCACGTTCTTTGCGTACTCATTGTGGTACAATATGCAGTGGTTCGGACAAGCGTGTATTTTTTGTATGCACAGTGTCAATGGTGTCAATAATTTCTTTGCAAGGTACGTGCTAGTTGGCAAATTGTTTGGTTTCAGTAATAATTTGGCTAAGAAATCTAGCAATTCGTTGAAGCTGGTGTCTGACCACTCATTCTTGGCCTTTAGTGTCAGAAGATCAAGCATCGTTTCCAATATCGTGCATTTCTTATCACACCCTTTTAATTCACTGTATAAAAGGTCTTTCGAGGCCTTCTCCAAAATCTTTAAGTTATCTAAGCCTCTCGTTTTGTTCTCCAGTATTTCCTCGCGCCCAATGTGGCACAACAGTTCCTCGACATCGAAGTCTTCACAATTGTGACTTTCATGACCCACATCAGAATCATCGTTGTTTCTTTCTTCCCTCTGTTCTTTGTTGTTTCCTTCTGACCTTGCCTCCTCGATGTTGTATCCAATCCCAACTTCTTGTTCTCCACTGCTTGGTGTATTCACTTGTGTCTCTCCATGTTTGGTCCATATTGAGTAGTTCTCGGTGAAACCATTTTCCAACAAGTGCTCACGGATTGTTTCGGGCATGTCAAACATTACAAAATTCTTGCATTTCTTACATGGATACCATAATCTATTTGTTTTCATATGTACATTTCTAGTCTAAGCGGCTTCGACAAATGCAGTGACATTTTTGAAATATAAAAATGAATTTTTGTCAGCGCCATTGTACATTCAAGATCTGTCCTGCATCTCCACAAATCACTAATAGAAAAAGAAATAAAGAGAGAAAAATTATAATATGGATATAAAACTAGATATACAATTTATTTTTACTCTCTCCCTGCCCCCACCCCCACCATAGTGTAGGTCTTATTATATATGTAAACTAGAGATCTAACTATATAGTAATACTCTTAGACAAATCAATATAAAGCAAAGATGTCAACAAAATTAGTTGGGATCTACAAAATCCTGTCCTAAATCTACGGTAATATTCTCCTGTACAACGCTAGGTTTACTTCATGTAACATCTAGTGTTTCTCAAGGTCAAGAATAAAAATTTTCAGAAAGAACTCGAAAAGTAAAAATTTAAAGCTCAAACGATGAAGTGAAACCAAGTCAGTAATTCAAAAATTGAATTTGAATTCGAGTTAATAGGGAACATCCGAAATTTAAAATCAAAGTGTTAAAATATGAGAAACAAGGATCCTACTTGAAAATGATTAAAATATCAGAAGTTATACAAATTCATTAGGTTTGTTTCAACTTTAAGAGCCCAATTAAAATTTCAATTCTTAACTGTCACCTGTTTTGTGACTATTTCCAGAAAAGGATCCATTTCGAATTTGAACTTGACCCCAAAATAAAAGTTGTTCCCCGTGGCACATTCTATCATCTTGCCAAGTTTCAAAGTTTTTGGAGCTCGGGAGATAATTCCTAAAGTCCCTAAAATTTGGTTAACTAATCTGACTTCAGCAGATTTGTCTGCTTAACGGTTAGCCGTTTTCAAAATTCAATATCTTCCAGATCCTTTTAGATCCACCTGTGCATGTTCGGTAGCGTGGAGATCACAGGATAAAAAACTATTTCCCCAAGTTTCAAAATGTTTAGAGCACTGGAAGTATCCCTTTTGGACCCCCTAAAATGGTAAACTGATCTGACTTTTCAGCAATTCACGTCTCCTTATCACTTACCCATATTCGAAATTCCATACCTTTCTTTTTCCTTGGCAAAAACACGTGCATGTGATTTCTTGTGGGGACCACGTGTTGAAGAAACTTTCTACAAATTTTTGAGCAATTTCGGGCTTGTTTGTTATTCCTTTTTCGTTCCCAAATTGCTTAGGCAATAAGCTTGGCTGACCATTTTCTGTCAGATTCTTAACAGTCACCTGTCTTGTGACTGTTGCTGGATTAAATCCAATTCAAATTTCGTCTTGACTCCATAGTTAAATTTGTTCCTTTTGAGATACTCTCTCGTCTTGCAAAGTTTCAAGATTTTCGGAGTGGTGAAAGTATTTTTTTCAGACCTTAGAATTCGGTTAACTGATTTGCGTTCGGCAGCTTTTCCAAATCTCCTTATCGGTTAACTGTCTTCTAAATCCAATATCTTCCATCTCCCTTGGAGTCGGACTGTGCGTGTTGTTTAAGGGTTAGAAATCATGCTGGAGGACAGTCTTGCAAGGTTTCAACCAAATCCGAGTCACTTTGCAAATTGTTTTTCTAGTTTCAAAATCTCTAAACGTTAAGTGTGGCTGGGATCACCCTGGCAGGCAGGGCCCATCTGTCATCTCCTTCACCGTTCTCCCCAACCAGGCCGCGCCAGCGCGCCCCTCGCGGCGCCCATGCAAACCGGCCACATCTCTCTTGTCGGCGTGCGTGGGACACGACCCGACCTCGTGTCCGATTCCCTCGTCGGCCTCATCTCTCCTGTCGCTCGGTCTCGCCTCTCTCACCCAGCCGACCCCAGTGCTGCCGTGGAGCTCCTCCACCATGCTGTCCTCGGCCCTCTCCCGTGGCCACAAGCAGCGCTCTCCCATGCTCTTGCTCCCCATGAACTCAACTCACCCCACCTCCCTCGGAACTCGCTGGATTTTTGCCGATTTTCCCCGAGCTCAGCGCCGCCACGGTTTTCAACCAAATCCACCCAGTCCGGTGAGTTCTTGCCGCGATTCTTTCGGATTCCAGGATCCCTTCTCCATGGCGCTCCTTTTGGCTACCTCAATCCATCTTCTCATGGACAGTGGCGCAGGATTTGGGTGATTACCGCTGCTCGGCTGCGGAAGTTCCCCACCTCGCCGTGGACGCCCCCTCTCCGCTCCTTCACGACGACAACCTTCATGCCGGTGTTCTCACAACTCCGGCGAAGCTCTAGGGTCCATCCTCCTCGCTATTCGTCGACCACTCCCTCCGGGAGCCGCCGCTGAACCTCACCGTCCATCGTTGCTCATCGCCGGCCACCTCCCGGTTAGCAACTCGGGCCGTCGACCCCTCCTTCGAGCTCACCAAGCCGCGGTGGCTCTTGTGGCACTAGGCATCTAGGGCGCGAACCCTAGTGGCGCTGCTTCGGCGGGGCTCGCCGGGGCGCGCCACCGTCAGCAGCCATGGCCGGCTGGACCTCCGAGCCACGCGCCTGGAGCCGGCCTCCAACGCGCCCAGGCCGAGCGGCCTGTCCCATGTGAGGCAGCCCAAGACGGCCCAGCGCCCTTTTTATGGGCCAAAATTTCTTTTGGTCCATGCACCCCTATGTGGCCTTTGCTAGTGGGCCAGGTCCCTGTGCGGCCCAGCACTGTGAGCCCATTTAAGCGGGAGAATTCTATAATTTCGGGAGGTATTTATTTAATTGCCAGAAATTGGTTCAAACTTCTAAAAATTCGTAGAAACTTCATTCTAGCACCAAAAATCACAATTAATATATCCTTGGAATCCTATCATCATGTAGAATATTTTAGAACCAACAAATGTACATTTCTGCATTAGCATTATTTAGGTTAATTAATTACGGTGAAATATGCATTTGAGCATAGCATCATTTTCATGCATATTAAAAATATGAAAAATGTATGATTAGGTTATACTAAATAAAATAGGTCATCCTGTAATTAATTAGAATTTATTTGCATATAGATTATTTATAAATGATTTATTAAACCTGGGTACTATTTAATTCATTAGAAATTCATAGTATTGCAGTAAATTATAAATTCGGTTCAGAAATTAGTTTATAGCCTTATTAATTTTATGAGCTACTAGATTTGTAATTTATGCCTTCAAGAACCATATTAACAAGATTTAAAAATAATTCCCCAATTATGTACCAAATAGAATACTATACAAAACTCTTTCTTTTAGGTAAAAATCAGAATCTTGCCATATAATCGCAGTAGCGCATTAAATTAATCAACTCATTCTCACATGAAGTCATTCGCATAAAAATCCTTGTCATATGCATCCATAAGCATATGATCGCATGTGAACTTATCGTCGCATGCGATGACAAGTTAAAAACTTAGAATTTGATTAGGCGCATAACTGATCATCGTCTGCATATCATTTCATGCATTAGGACGCGGCGCGGAAGACCAACAGCTGGCTCTGGTTGTTTCGGAGACGTCCATCGCTGAAGATCTGTCTCTTGTTTGTGCTAACATTGCTAAAGCCCAGGCAAAACACGGTGCATTAACCTTTTTTTTAAGTTATTATTTTATCACTGTGTATGAAATGGTTAATGTACTACGCATTAAGTTGCAGGAATTGTTTTGAACCTTAAACTGCATAATAGTACCACTGCAACAAATCCTGTAATCTATGACGAATTTCCGGTGACGTTTATCGAAAACGTCATGGAAGGAAACCATCCGTGACGATTTATAAGTTTTTGTCACTAAATTGACAAATGGCCCATCCGAAGCTTGATTTGGGCTTAGTTTCTATGACAGATTTAGAAAATGTCATGGATCAATAAAATTGGCTGCTTAAAAACATAAAAAAAAATAGTGACATGCATGTCGGTCTATTCATTTGGACCTAAAGTAAAAAAAAAATTGCGCAGGGAAGTGGATTGAACTAGCAATCTCATGAAACAACACTAATCCTAATCATTGTGCGAGTTAGCAAACCTGTAAACCGGCCGGTTTCTGGGGAAGACATTGCGAAGGTAAACCGGCCGGTTTGGGCGAAAAACTGGGAGACAAAATGAAAAACCGAAAAAATGTTGTAAAATACGGAAAAAATAGAAAAAGTCCAGAAAATTTTGGCATGACTTTTCTTAAATTCTTGCAATACATTTACACAATATATACTTCATCAATGGATAATAAAACACACAATTTGACAATATATCCATACCAATGAAATCCATAGTTCATACATAAAGTCATACATAAAGTTCATACACAAAGTTCACACTTTACATTGGAATTGTATTCCTATCAAAATAAGCCCTGTCACACTCATCACTTGACATTATTTGAATTCCTCTAGTGACAAGCAACTTTGCTTTGAATTCATTCCAAGTTTGACCTGTCAAGCAGAAGTTGTCTCTCATTGTGAGCGCAACATGTGATAAAATTCGGGATTCTGCCATTGGTACACCCATGTGGTCATTTGTTGTGAGCTATGATGACTCAAAGGATAATTATAGTACTCAAGACTTTGGTTGTAGGAAGTATCACTGTCTGTCCCCGAGTAGTAAGCACCATATTGATGCTGCCTACCCTCCATTGTGGTCCTTTATGAGTGTGGAGCACCATGGTCTTGATCTTGTGTAGCATGGATGAAGTCTGTCTCACCTGCAAAAGAAGTTAAGTGTAAGAGAAAAGAGTTAAAATTGCTCATATGATGCGAAGATATAGTTACTTGTGAAATGATACGTAGTTGGTGGTGGCTGAGAGTCAGGAACCACGTCCGTATCGCCTGGTGCGTCTTCAGAATATGTCTGGGAGCTGCTGTCATTGGACTCCTGGTAAGGTGGGCTTCGTCTGGCGTCTCTAGAATCTGTGAAGTCGTCGCTGCCCACTTCCCTACCTTTCCCTTTCCCTTTACCTTTACCTTTGCCTTTGCTCGTAGTCCTTTTCTTTTTAGCACCCGTCTTTTTTCCTTGATGCTGGTGCTTCCTCTTTCCTATGTGAGTGTCACCCACATTTTGTTCTGTTCATTCAAACATCGTTGCAACACGAGACAACCATAGCAACTGTCTACTAGCTTCATCAGTGCTCACTAGACGATGGCAAATGAGGTTCACTCTCCGTGTCCTACATCAAGAAGGGGATCTGCATTTGATCTTCCATACTCCATCTAATCTCTAATTAGATTAGAAGAATCATACAAGGATAGCTCTATGAGACGATCAAAGGGATCAGCTTCTGGTGGTTTATATCTGAATCCAGAATCCCACATCCATATTCTGAGATTGTAGTTGACATATACCAACTTATGCAATTTGGCATGAGAGAGTCTGTTGCGCACCTTTGTGTGAACCAATGCGAATATACTCCAATTACGCTCGCATCCACTAGATGATGCGCACTGCGACACTAGGCGCAAAGCAAGCTTCTGAACATTTGGTGTGTCACCATCAAACATGTGCCACCATTGAGCAGGTGAAGTTTTCGCATCCACTGCCATCCTGCTGGCCAAGTCAGTGCCGAATGCACCTTGTTTTCTTCTCCAAATTTCCACCTCCTGCAGGGCCTGAACACACATATCGGTGGGTGCTATCCATGAAAATGCGTCTCGAATATCATGCAACGTATTTGCATTGAACACACATTGCTCGAATTGACCACCATACATACCCTGTCGCTGTCGGAATTCCTCCTACTCTCTAGATAGCCTCATGGCAGCCTGCAGCTCCTCATCATCCTCCATATTCACATTGCCCTCACCTGCAACTTCCTGCTGTCTCAAGGCCTGTCTAGCTCGGTCCTTCCTCCGCTCGGCGGTCCTATCAAGCCCCCGACGGAAATAGTCCCACACCTCGGCAGGAATGTGAGAACAACCCACCACATTGCTGCCCCGATATGCCAAATGTTGTTTGAATCTCGTGGCACCACCCCCTCTCTTCATGCTCTTGCAATACTTGCAACGGAACCTAGGGTACACGTTCTCCCCGTGTTCCCAAACCGAACCCAATTGATCCGCCATTCTACATTGAACAAAACAATGAAAATAAGCAACTATTCTGTACAACTATGAACCAAATGACCTAACATTTGAGAAAAATCAACTAAACCTTAACTTTGACAAAAATGAACCAACATTTCAAAAAAAAACAGGAAATCAAGCAACTCACCTCCCTGGCAAAAACCGACCAGATCGGTCGGTTTTCCGCTCAAACCGAGCGGCTACCCGCTACGTGCGCTCGGCTAGCCGGCTGGGTCGGCTTCTCTGCCCAAGCGGTCGGTTAGCCGGGAATACCGCCCTATTAGCCGGGAATACCCGCCTGGTTAGCTGCTACAACCGGGCGCTTACCGGCGCAAAGGCGAGCAGCTAGCGCGCGGGCGGCTAGCCACTTCTGCCGCTCGGCTTGCCGGCCTTATCGTGCGGCTTTCGGCGGAGCGGCGGCGGATGAAGTGTCGGGCCGACGGTTTCGCCGGCGCAAGGAGCGGATGGGGAAAGTGAGTGGCTCACGGGAGCGTCTAAGGTCACAGGTGAAGATAAGGTTCCATCTTATTTCCTCCACTCAATCTTCGGTATTTTTTTGACCCCTAAATCATCATATTTTCAAAAAAGTATTCCACCATAATGTTGTATTTTTCGTCTAGTTTTTTACATATTTTTTATTTCAAAATCTGTCAAATTTTCAAAATTCAAAAAAATTTGAAAATGGAAACCGGTCTACCGGCCAAACCGGACCAGATCAAACCGGTTTGACCGTTTTCGTGAAAACCGGTCCGGTTTGGCCGGTTTTGTGAACCTTTGTAACAAGATATTCTGACTTGCGTGAGCCATTGTTGGTGGGGGTTCACCTCCAATTTGTTCACTCCTGCGCGCGAGTATACCTACAAAATTTTCAATCCGGCGCATCCCGCAGGTACCCAAACTTCCCCAAATATCTGAAGGCAGCAAACCCTCGTAGAGTTCCCAAAATCAAGCAGCCTCCTCCCGCCGCCGCCTCTCCTTCCGCTCACCCATCGGCGCATGACCACTGCCCACTCCGTCAGGAGCACAGACCCGTTTCTGTGCCTCGCGTCGCCGCCAGCCATCACTCTGTTTCCAACCTCTCCCTACCATGATGATGTTAGCCAGAAGAACCTCCCCGTGGGGAGTGCTTCTCCTGCCCTAGCCAATAGCACAAGACAAGCAGCAGACAAGCAGATTGGAGATGTGCAGCAGCGGGCGGGTGGAGGCAACCCCCAGCCACCACGAGGTCAGGACTAGCACTCACGATCAGATCTGGTGAGGTGAGACCATCTCCTCCCCATGGAAAGTCAGTTCAGTTTCTTCCCTTCTCTCTCTGCTAGTTCCCCAAGGTTCCCATCCTCTTCACCTACCTGCAACAGGAGCAGCTTGAGGATGCCCGTGTCCAGGGGCAGCACGATTATTCTGGGGACAAAGAGGGTCGCAGTCCCTCCAGATCCAGCTGCCCCTAGCCCGTATTCACTGCCCTGTGTTCTGCTAAACCACATGAATGACAGGTTGAACCTTCGGCAGAAACTGCCTGAAGACATCCTTTCAATTACTTATTTCAGCCTTGAATCTGCTTTACCTTGATGCATTATATGCTGTTAACAGTTGAATTTTGATTCCGCCTCATGTTACTTATCTCAATTTGAATAAAATTTCGGTAGATTAAAGTCCTGTTCAAGGTGGACCACAGTGATCTTAACCAGCTCCTAGTGTCCAAACCGGTCAATGAAGCAGTAAGCACTTTGAACCTTCAATCTCAACCTAGAATGTGCGCATTTTCACAAGCTTTCTAAGGTGCTTGGTCAGATTTTCATAGACAGTGGTATTCAACACCATTATTTTGAGGTTATGATGTAATTAGTTTGCATGTGTTTATTAGTCGCTTCAAGGAGCATGATTTTTGCTAGAACTGGAAGTACTGCAATAGAAATGGTATTTTTGTTACTGTTGCTTGCTGTTCTGACATGATCGTTTTCAGTTTAAAACAAATAAAAAGACCATGGATAGCCAAACAATGTACTGTAATTTCCAGTGCAAGATTTACAATACTGTGATCTTGGACATCTAGCTCGCAAAAGTTACAATATCTCTTTATTTATTTTTTGTTTATTATGATGCCGTTATGCATGTTGAACTTTTCTTTATATGCCTCAGGTTAAGGAATGTCCTTTCCAATAGTTTACACATGAAATGGAATTGTTCCTACACAAGCAAACTCTGGAATGGATTATATTGTTTATTTAATACTTGCCTAGAATTACATTTCCTTGTTATTCTTAAACTGTTATATACACCTTGGTTTATGTGATTTAAGAAACTATTTCTTTCTTAGGTTGTTGTATCAATTCTATAAGAACCCTTGAAATGCTTGAACGTAACCTATTTGAGTGCATCATTCAGTTAGTTGCCAAATCCCAAACTTGAGTGCATCATTCAGTTAGTTAGTTACTAGTGGTACATGACACAATAATTGTTCAATATTCATTATTGTCGTTGGTCTTGACTCCTACTGATTGTCTTATTGAGCTTGCTTTACAATTCTTATCATGCTCTTTGTTCATGTAAAAGGTACACTGACATGAATATAGGTTGGTCAAGCAATGTAATATCGATTCTAACCTAGAGTAATGATAGTGGCTGCCATTGCTGTTGTTTAATTATTCAAAAATATTAATATAAATGTCCCCTGTGAGATCTCAGTCTCTTCCTCGCCCCCCCCCGCCCTCTAAAGCCACTAGGCTCACAGCGGTTCATTAATTGATTCATGTTACTTTTTGTCAAGATTGACTTACAGGTTGTCATCTGGCTCACAAAATATTGAAAAAATAATTCTTTCCCTGTCTGCATTACATTTTTAACAAATAGGTCTAATTCCTATAATTATCTCTATCTACAGCATGTTCACTGTCAGCATGATACTCTTAGGAATTATTTTGCACACAAGGGTACAGATTTTGAAATCAGCTAGTGGTTTTCATTTGTCTGATTGCAGTATGCAAGGAGGAAGATGAGGGAGTGAGAAGCACTGCACTACTTTGCTATCAGTTTCTAGTACTGGATTTGTTGAATTATCATGGTGTATTATTGTGACATATAGTTATGGATCAGAATTTAAGCTACTATATATGTTGTAACACTAAATCAGAAAATGAGAATGACTTTATCTTGGGCTTAATATGTTGTCATCCAAAGATTGGAATGGTACGAGGGTTGTGTCCTTGGTATGATTGATGATATAAAGAGAGCATGATTCAATTGCGACAATTCAGTTCTGTAATTTCTCTCCAGCATGATTTCGTGACAGTATGTATCTGAAGTATGTATCTGATGGTTCGTGACGTTTTTTTCGTCACTAACTTTGGGCTTGGGCTGGGTTTAGCGGGCTCGAGGCTATTCTATGACGGTTAATAAAAGTCATAGATTGTGTTAATCTGTGACGCTTTTCTTAAACCGTCACAAGAGTTTATCTGTGACCCTCAATACATGACGAAATCTAAAAAACATCATAGATGCTGTTCTATGACAGTTTTTTGTGATCGATGACGAAATTTGAATGTCACGAAATGAAGAATTTCTTGTAGCCGTGAACCGGCGAAACCAGAGCTTGCCACAGTCCCCCATGACGGTTCCCCACAAGCAAAAGGCCATGGTGGAGGACCGGGGAGCAAAGCGCCCCTAGCTATCCCAAATATCCTCGCACCCTAATGACGGTTCAATAGCCTGCGAGGCCACAGCAGTGAACCGGCGAAACCCGAGCTTGCCATGGTTATCCCCGCAGCATCCAGTCCCCCGTGACATGTCACCACCGACGAGGCCACGGTGGAGGATCGGGGAGCAAAGCGCACCCAGCAAAACCAAATATCCTCGCACCTCAATGATGGTTCAACGGCTTGGGAAGCCATTGCCGTAAACCGGCGAACAAACCAGAGCTCGCTACAGTTATCCTCGCACCATCTAGTCACCCATGACGGTTAACCACCAGCGAGGCCACACGGTGGACCGGGGAGCAAAGCACCCCCAACAAAATCCAAATATCCTCACACACCAATGATGGTTCAACACCCTGCGATGCCACGAGCGTGAACCGACGAAACCAGAGCTCGCCCCAAATACCCTCGCACCATCCTGTCCCCCGTAGACGGTTCACCACCGGTGAGTCCAAGATGGATGACCGGGGAGCAAAGCAACCCCAGCAAATCCAAATATCCTCGCACCCCAATGATGGTTCAATGGCCTACTAGGCCACAGCCGTGAATCGACGAACAAACCAGAGCTCGCCACAATTATCCTCGACCATCTAGTCGCCCATGACGGTTCACCGCCAACGAGGCCACATGGTGGAGGACCGGGGAGCAAAGCGCCCCCAGCAAAATCCAAATATCCACGCACCCCAATGATGGTTCAACAGCCTGCGAGGCGACGACCATGAACTGGCGAAACCAGAGCTTGCCCCAAATACCCTTGCACCATCTTGTCCCCCGTGGCCGGTTCACCACTGTTGAGGCCATGGTGGACAACCGGGGAGCAAATCAACCCCAGCGAACCCAAATATCATCGCACCACAATGATGGTCCAACGGCCTACGATGCCACGGCTGTGAAACAGGTTGTGGACACGGGGGATGTACCGTGTCCGGGCCATATCATCACACAACAGCATGCCCCCCTTGGCCCGAGGGGGAGACGACCCACTCCCCCCTAATATACCGTAGGAGCGCCCCCCAACCAGGGGTAAGGGGGAATTTTGTAACGCTGGGCACACTTTTTTTGACACGGCCCAAAACATGCCCAATTCAAAGATTTCGTCATTCTCACCGTGTCCCGCACCAACAAAACATTTGAATCGCAGCTCCCCCAAGAATCCTTGCACCTTCGAGTCCCCCAGGACGGTTCAGGGGGCTGCGAGGCCACGGCCGCGAACCGGTCGTGGACACAGGAGGCGTACCGTGTCCGGGCCATATCTGCGGACCCCAGCCGGTCGCATGCCACTTGGGCCAAGGGTGAGCCGACCCATGCCCCCCACCCAGGGGTACGGGGGAATTTTTGTAATGTTGGGCACACTTTTTTTGAGACGGCCACAGATGCACCCAATTTCAACATTTCATCATTCCCATCGTGTCCCAAGGCCTAGGACACATGTAAACATCCGAATCCGACAGCACCCCAAGAATCATCGCACCTTTGACTCCCCCAGGACGGTTCAGCTGGCTGTGAGGTCATAGTCGTGAACTAGGTCGTCAACACGGGAGGCATACCGTGTCTACGCCATATCCGCACGCCCCTTAGCTCGAGGGTGAGCCGACCCACTCCCCCCTAATATACCTTCGGAGCGCCCACCACCCAGGGGTACTGGGGAATTTTTGTAACCCTAGGCACACTTTTTTTGAGACGGCCACAGACGCGCTCAATTTCTACATTTCGTCGTTCCCACCGTGTCTGCAGGCCTAGGACACATGTAAATATCCAAATCCGACAGCTCCCCAAAGAATCCTCACACCTTCGAGTCTGTCAGGACAGTTCAGCGGGCTGCGAGGCCAGGGCTGTCAACCAGGTCGTGGACACGGGAGGCGTACCGTGTCGGGCCATATCCGCATGCCCCTTGGCCTGAAGGTGAGCCGACCCACTCCCCCCTAATATACTGTAGGAGCGCCCCCACCCAGGGGTACGGGGGAATTTTTGTAACGTTAGGCACACTTTTTTTTGAGACGGCTACAGACATGCCCAGTTTCAAAAACTAAGTTTTCCAACGGGTGAGTGAAAGGATGGACATGGGACGAATCTACGTGACTCGGGTTTGGATCGCAGTGGACGATCGTGGGACCGAAGCCAAGCCCACTGTGGGTCAAAAGGTAATTAGAAGTTGAAACAACAAAGTTTTCCGACGGGGTGCGTGAATAGGAGGGATGGACACAGGATGAATCTACCGACGGACTAATAGCTCTCTCAGCCTCCAACCAAAACAACAAAGTTATTCGATGTGTGCTTCAAACCTGACAAGTCTGTGATAGGAGAACGGGGGAGGGACGAATCATTGCGACGGGGGGCTGGATCTCAGTGGATCATGGCAGCAAGGCCACTCTGCCACATACAATGCCCCGTCGCGTATTTAAGTCGTCTGCAGATGATTGAGCCTGCTGTTCGTTGCGAAGGAAGCTTCGAGGCAGGCAACCACAGCACATCGACTGGGAAGGCTTTGCCAATGGCACAGGCCCTTGGGGTGCGAGCACCCTAACATGGATCGGGTCAAGCGGCAAGCGAAGGCGCCACTTGGTGAATTCTGCTTCACAATGATAGGAAGAGCCGACATCAAAGGATCAAAAAGCAACGTCGCTTTGAACGCTAGCCTGCCACAAGCTAGTTATCCCTGTGGTAACTTTTCTGACACCTCTAGCTTCAAACCCCAAAGGCCTAAAGGATCTATAGGCCCCGCTTTCACGGTTTGTATTCGTACTGAAAATCAGAATTAAACAAGCTTTTACCCTTTTGTTACACACGAGATTTCTGTTCTCGTTGAGCTCATGTTAGGACACCTGCGTTATCTTTTAATAGATGAACCGCCCAGCCAAACTCCCCACCTGATAATGTCTTCCGCCTGGATAGCACGGCAAGCGAGCCTTGGAGCCAAAAGGACGGCGATGCCCCGCTTCTGACTAACTGAATAAGTAAAATAACGTTAAAAGTAGTGGTATTTCACTTGCACCCGTAGGCTCCCACTTATCCGACACCTGTCAAGTCATTTCGCAAAATCAGACTAAAGTCAAGCTCAACAGGGTCTGCTTTCCCCGCTGATTCCGCCAAGCCCGTTCCCTTGGCTGTGGTTTTCCTGGATTGTAGAAAGGGACAGTGGGAATCTCATTATTCCATTCATGCGCGTCACTAATGAGATGACGAGACATTTGGCTACCTTAAGAGAGTCATAATTACTTCTGCTATTTACTCGCACTTGGTTGAATTTCTTCACTTTGACATTCAGAGCACTGGACTGAAGTCACATTGCATCAGCATCTGTAGGGACCATCGCAATGCTTTGTTTTAATTAAACAGTCAGATTCTCCTTGTCTGTACCAGTTCTGAGTTGACTGTTCGACGCTCAGGGAAGGCCCTCGAGGGAACGTTTCCCGGTCCGTCCCCCAGCCAGCACGCGGTGGCCTGGTCTCACCTCGTGAGCAGCTCAAGTAGGCCGCCAACCGTCAACGAGTTCAGGGCCAGGACCCCCGAGCCCAGTCCTTAGAGCCAATCCTTTTCCCGAAGTTATGGATCCCTTTTGCCAACTTCCCTTGCCTACATTGTTCCATTGGCCAGAGGCTGTTCACCTTGGAGACCTGATGCGGTTATGAGTACGGCCAAGCGTGCACTACTACAAAATGAGCCTACTGTGCCACTCAAAAAATTATAACAATGTCGGTCCAACATAACAGCCGACACTAACAAGTCCCGGTGGCCCCCAACGTTACGATCCGACACTATTGTGACAGCAACATTGTCAGATGCAGGTGACATCATCCTACAAAACGACACTAATTGCTAACATTATTTAATAGCGTCAGTCGCAGAAGACGTCACGAGCAACCAATACTACAGAAAACGACACCAGTGTCGATCATTGTTTACTTCATCCACATCCTATTACTTGAAAGAAACACTAAAGTGTCGGACAAACGTGTTCTAACAAAAATCGACACACATAATGAACATATCAGTGTTGATCGTGCTAACGTCAAGCATAACCAAAACTAATATCTTTTAGCAGTGTCGATTTTTGGAGCCGTAGGTCAGACGACACTGCTATCGCATGTATTGTGTCGTTTATGATGATCTCAATATGTCTGACACTGGTAGTTCGTGTATAAGTACTCGTCCCCTTCCTCCCGTTGGGGCACTCTGTTCGATTCTGTTTCGGAGAGTGTGTCTGTACGGCGGTCGGGAAATTTGGAATACAAGGGGGGACGGTTTTGATTCCATTTTTAATCAAAGAAAATTTCTCCAGGAGATAAATCCATGTCATCTTTGGAAGCTTTATGGTCTTATGATGTGGTTTTAGTGTAGGTTTGTGGCGGGATATTGTGAGAGGAGTTTGAAGTAAACCTAGCGTGTACAGGCGTAGATTTAGGGCGAGATTTTGTAGATCCCAACTAATTTTGTTGACCTCTTTGTTTTATATTGATTTGTCTAAGAGTATTATTACATAGTTAATTAGCTAGATCTCTAGTTTACATATATAATAAGACCTACACTATGGTGGGGGTGGGGGCACGGGAGATAGTGAAAAATTAATTGTATATCTAGTTAATTTTATATCCTCCATATTATAATTTTTTCCCTCTTTATTTATTTTTCTATTAGTGATTTGTGAAGATGGAGGACAGATCTTGGATGTACAACTGGCGGAAATCCATTTCTATATTTCAAAAATGTTGCTTCATTTGTCAATGCCGCTAAGAGCAGAATTGTACATATGAAAACAAATAGATTATAGTGTCCATGTAAGAAGTGCAAGAATGTTGTAATGTTTGACATGCCCGAAACAATCCATGAGCACTTGTTGGAAAATGGTTTCATTGAGAACTACTCAATATGGACCAAACATGGAGAGACAAGCAAATACACCAAGCAGTGGAGAACAAGAAGTTGGGATTGGATACAACAAAAAGAGGGTAAGAGGTGAAGGCAACATTGAAGAAGCAAGGTCAGAAGGAAACAACACAGAACAGAGGGAAGAAAGAAACAACGATGATTTTGATGTGGTTCATGAAAGTCACGATATTGAAGGATTAATGTCGAGGAAATACTAGAGAACAAAACGAGAGGCTTAGATAACTTACTGATTTTGGAGAAGGCTTCGAAAGACCTTCTATATGCTGAATCAAAATGGGTGTGATAAGGAATGCACGATACTGCAATCGATGCTTCATCTTCTCACACTAAAGGCAAAGAATGGGTGGTCAGACACCAGCTTCAATGAATCTTTAGAGCTCTTAGCCAAATTATTACCGAAACTGAACAATTTGCCGAGTACCACGTACCTTGCAAAGAAATTATTGTCACCATTGACACAGGGCATACAAAAAATACACGCTTGTTCGAACCACTGCATATTGTACCGCAAAGAGTACGCAAATGATGTGAGATGTCAAATGTGCAATGCTAGTTGGTACAAAAGGAATGATCAAAGTGACGATTCAGGTTCTATGGAGGAAGGGAGGAAGATGAAGAAAAGAATTGGTAGCGGTCTGGATGACCAAGAGGTCGATGAAAGAAAAGTTCCAACACTTGTGATGTTGTACCTGCTAGTAATAGATCGATTGAAGCGACTATTCTCCATCTCCAAAGATGGTGAACTCATGATCTGGCATGCGGCCTCTAATGGATGCAAAAAGGACGGGAAGCTTCGGCACCGACGGATGCTCAACAATGGAAAACCTTTGATGTTAACTATCTTGAATTTGCCAGAGATCCAAGAAACTTAAGGCTAGGCTTAAGTACTGATGGAATGAATCCCTTTGGTGAGATGACAACCCCACATAGTACTTGGTCAGTGATTCTAAGCCTATACAACATACCTTCATGGCTGTGTCACAAGAGGAAGTATCTTGTGTTAGCTATCCTTATTTCTGGTCCTAAACAAGCTGGCAATGATGTAGATGTCTTTTTAGAACCTTTAATGGAGGATATGAAAAATTATGGGAAGATGGGGTCTCAAACAAGAGAGCTTCACACTGTACACCATGATTTTTGTTACCATCAATGACAATCCCGCACGCTTGACACTAACTGGATAGGTTAAAGGGAAGACAGGATGTGTAGTATGTCTCGATTAAACATCATCAATGTACCTTCCATTCTCATGTAAGTTGGTGTACATGCGGCACATCATCAATGTACCTTCCATTCTCATGTAAGTTGGTGTACATGCGGCACCGACGATTCTTACCAAAAAAGCACAAGTATCGTGCAATGAAGGATCAATTTGATGGTACACAGGAGAAAGATTTGGCACCGATTAATCGTGATGGTAAATTTGTGTTTGAATTGGTCAAAAATATTTCGCTTCGGTAAGGCAATGAAAGGAAAAAATAAATAAAAATGATAAGGCACCAAGAGATGTTCTGTTTAGAAAACAATCAATATTTTATCGATATTATCGTACTGGAAAGAGTTGGAGATTGGTTATGCCATAGATACTATGCATGTTGCAAAGGGTGTTTTTGAAAGCACGATTGGTACCTTATTGGATATCAGGAAAGACAAAGGATGGACTTACAACACGTAGGGACCTAGAAAAATGGGAATAAGGCCAGAACTTCATCCTCAGATAAGACCATACCTTCCACCGGCTAGCTTTACCATCACACTTGAGGAGAAAAAATCAATATGCAAGTGTCTACATGGTGTTAGAGTTCCCACATGTTTCTCATCGAATGTAAAGAATCTCGTTTCAATGTCTGAGCTGAAGATGACTGGGTACAACACTCATGACTGTCATAGCATGCTCACCCTATTCCTCGCTATTGCAATCAGGGTTGTCAAACAACCATACATAAAGATAGCCGTTATATGAATGTGCCACTTTTTTAACGCTATATCCAAGAAGGTAATCGACATTGCTGAGTTGGAGAAGACACGTAAATAGATGAGGGAAACTATGTGCCATCTCGAGATGTGCTTCCCACTATCTTTCTTTGATATGATGGAGCACTATGTGATTCACATAGCAGATCATTTTTTTGTCCTCGGCTCTGTTTATCTGCATCACATATATCCGTATGAGTGTTATATGTCTATTATGAAGGGCTCCGTACGCAATCGTGCTCACCCTGAGGGTTCCATGATAGAGGGTTACACAACTGAGGAGGTTCTTGAGTGCTACAACGATTACATGAACGAGGGGAGGCTCCTAGGGAAAGGAACAAAAGAAAGAAAAACATTCAACGATCAGATTTTTGTAAGAGTCCGAGATGCACATTATAGCATCCTTCATCAGTTACATATTGCAGCGCCATACATCTAACAACACTTGCAACAGCTTCGTGAAAAAAATGAACATTCCATAGAGGATTGGATCATGAAAGAGTACAAAAGATGTTTCACATCATGGTTGAAGAACAAAAACCTCCCGATTGGTACAACAAAAGATGAAAAAATGATGTGTTTATTGGCTGATGATCCCTTAATGTTAGTTACATCATGACAGGCATATGACATCAATGGATTCACATTTTTTACCCAGGCAAAGGACCACAAGAGCCAGCACCAAAATAGTGATGTTAGAGTAGATGCCGAAGACAGTGAAGGGAAGAACACATATTATGAATATATTGATGAAGGGAACTCAACTATGGAACAACTTTATAGATCCCTGTATTTAAGTGCCAATGGGTCAAGCACCCACAAGGTGTAGAGGTGGATGAAATAGGCTTCACCCTTGTGTCCCGAAACAACAAAGGTCACAAAGATGACCCATGGATACTCCCACAACGTGTCGCACAAGTGTTTTATGTTCTCGAGTCCGAACACAAGAAGCACATTGTTATCTTTGGAAAACAAAGGGTCATCGGGGTTAATAATGTCACAGATGATGAAGAATACAACCAGTTCGATGAGGTGCCCTTTTTTGCGAATACAGAAATGATAAATATCTTTGAAGCAAGACTCAGTTATTCATCACTTGTTCCCTACATGCGCAATGATGGCGAGGGAAAATTAGTTCAAGCTAAGTAATTAAAGATGTCATAGTTTTGTAATCGAATTATTTGTAATCTAATTATTAAATTAAATATTAAATGTGTCCTCTTGTTTTGTAATATTAAGGCTAATATTTTTCCCTCCGTTCCAAATTACTAATGTTCCCTCCGTTCTAATATATAATTTATATAATGAAAAAAGGAAGAACGTACAACAATATATCCAGATTGGACATTACACGACCACTGCAATGTCCAATCTGGACATACAGTTTACATGCTTCCTCAAGTAACGACAGAAAGCCAGAGCTTATAAATTGGTCGACACTTACAAGAATAGTTGAGGTGAGACTAAAGTACAAGTAATAGTGTTGGTCAAGTATGAAGTCAGTAACAGATGACATTACATACAGTAATACTGTCGGTAATGATGATGTCACCAGCAAATGAAATTGTTAAAACCCAACAATGTTAGTTAGGTGACATAAGCTCACGACACTGTTACGATAACAAGTGTCGGTTTTGCTGACATCATAGTAGACCGACATAACTACTACCTCCGTTCCAAAAATACTCCATCCACTGAAGAAAACATCAAGTAATAGTGTCGGTCAAATATGACGTCAGCAGAACCGACATTACAATGAGCAATAGTGTCAGTCAAGTATGACGTCAGCAGTAACCGACATTAACATAACTAAAGCAGTGATGACACACGCTCCATCAGCTAGCACTCCTTCCTTAATCTTTGTGCTCAACTTCTCGATCACATGCTTCAACTCAGTTATTTGCGCAATTTCAAGCTTCAACTTTGCTACTTTCACAGACACATCAATTGCTTCCTTATGTTCTTCCTCTGATGGAACCTGAACATGGTGGGGCACATTTGCAGCCAACCATCTCCTATAGTCCTTTTCTCACTTGTAAAAACCGCACCTCATTGGATCATCCTAAAATGAGATTCAAAGCATTCTAAAGAATAGGTGCAATAAAGCAAATCAAATCAGAGCAGAATTGAACCCTTACCTGTTGATTCTCCTTGCATATGAAGAAGAATTCTCCGTACATGTTGGCCTTCTTGCTTTGCAGCCCAATGACCCGCTTTCCACACTTTGAACAATCAACCAGGGGAGTTGCTGCACATCGATGCTGGTTGCCAGGCTCTGAGATGTCGCAGCCTTCACCAAGCTAGATGAAACCCTAGGCTCTAACATGGATCGGTGAGAAGAGGCCAAAGACATGGTCCTGCACCACTTAACCTCAATGTCGATGTTTGGGCTCGGACACCGGTTACCGAGCAATAGGGAACGAGGATGAGCAGAAGAGCGAGTGAGATTTGAGCGCGGGATTAGAATGGAGAGGGTGCCGGCGTGCGGGGATAGAAGACAGGGGAACGGCAATTTTGGTACATACGAAAATTAGAAATAGTGTCGGTCAAGTGTGACATCAGCAAAAATTGACATTACAATTAGCAATAGTGTCGGTCAAAGTATGACATCAGCGGAAACCGACATTACAATTAGCAATAGTGTCGGTCAAATATGCTGACATCATCTTTGAGCGACATTACAGTTGTAAGCTTCATGACCTTTGAAGTCCCCTAAAAGGTATGAATTGATTTTGGTGATTGAATGAACAACCATAGGTAACGGTTGTGTTGCAGGTACCACTCCGCTAATTCTACATCAACATGGTGGGCTTCCTCGGTGGATGACAAGAACAATCCCTAGAAGAGGAGTTGCCGGGCTTCGGAGGACCAAGGCTAAGGACTAGCTAGAGAGTCTATAGGAACACTGGTACTATTAAGAGGGGTAAGGTCATTTCTCTCCTGTTATACAAGTGTTAGAGGGTGTGAATGCTCTTTAGATCCTCAGAAAGCACTCAAGATGGCAGAGGAAGCGAAGTCGAAAACCAGAGCTCAAGACCAACTGAAGATTCAGTCACCGGACAGTCCGGTGAGCCCTGGAGGAGCCAGTCCAGAGAGAGGTGCTCTCTAGAGTCGACGAGAAGAGTCACCGGACAGTCCGTCGGTGCAGTGACCGGACAGTCTGGTGAGCCAGAAGCTAAAGTCCAGGGAAGGCGTCTCTATGAGTCCAAAAGTGAAAGTCACCAGACAGTCCGGTGATGGTATGCACCAGACAGTCTGTGTCCTATGGAGTGGACTCCATAGAGAGTGTTTCCCTGGCAGAGGAGGAAGAAGGGTCACCGAACAGTTCGGTGGTCCAGTCACCGGACAGTTCGGTGATTGAATAAAGCAGTCAGCTTTATGACATCATGTCCCAACGGTTGTTTCTAGGCTTCGAGCCTATTTAAACCGTGGAGGGGGACGTTTTCTTGTGTGCCCTTGATCAAAATTGCTAGACCCAAGTTGTGAGAGCCAAAGGGACACCACCAAGAGAGCACATGCAAGATTGGAGATCTTTGGTGCTAGTAGGAGAGCGATAGGGAGCATTCATCCACTTCTAGAGCTTGTAGGGCTTGAGAGGACTGATCTTTGCCTATTACTCTTGGTGTGGGCAGCCTAGACCGGCTAGGAGTCAGTGCTCGAGCTTCCGAGGAGATTGTGGAAGACGACGCCAAGTTTGTAAGCGGTTTCGGGTCCCCCGCTCGAAAGCGACACCAAGAGGGAGCGCCAGAGCCTTGGAGGCTTGCTCTAGCGCTTGGATATTGTGTGCAACAGCCAGGCCACCGGTGTCTTCACTCCGAGAGTGAAGCGTACCCTTGTGAGCATCGTTCTGGGAACGACGGGAGGGATCGAGACTCCGACGGGTGTGGTCCAACAAGGATTAAGGGAAGGCGCCTACCTTTTGAGACCTCGGTAAAAAATCATTGAGCACTCTCTATCTCACTCTCTTTACTTACCGCATTTACTTATCGTTGAGTAGTGTGATAGGTTGTTCTTTGATTCCTCTTGGTGGCTATCGTTCTAGTGCTTGCTTGTTGTTATTTTCATATCACTAGCATTGTTAGCAATCTTGGCCTACTAGACTTGTTTAGGTTTGCTTCCATTCTGATCAAGTCTTGTAGTTTAAGTTTGTAGTGAAATTGGTGCTATAAGTCCACCGATTAAACCCCTCTTCTCGGTGTCCTTGATCCTTACAACAGGAGTGAGTACCAATTAACATATCCCAAAATCTTGTATGAACATATGTTGATCATTACAAATTAGAAATATCATTACAAATTACAGTAGTGACATTTTAAAAAATCATTACAAATACATGCCTTCAACAGGTTTGATAGAGCCTAGAAAGGTAGGGGCCGCGTTTACCTCCTGCTAAACGGCGGCGATATCCTCAGAGGTCGGTGCCTGTCACTCGTCTGGCTTGACCCGCGCCTGGTAGGGAACGAGGAGATCAAATACAAGATGTAGGCTAGAAGAGTAGAAATATCATGATGCCAGTAATGCAAGAGCGACAGAAGCTGAATCTAGACGTTATTGATGAGCGTCCGCATGCTGTAACGACCTAAAAATTCCACAATTTCAAATAGTAAAATTTCAAAAATTTAAATGCATTTCACAATTTAGATTAGAATGATTTTTTTTAAAATAAAATACTAAGGTTGCATACATCTCATTTCATGTCACTGCATATCATTTAAATAATTATTGAGTGAATAAATAATTAATCAAGAATTTTTTGGAAATAAAGAAAAGAATTAAAAGAAATAGAAGGAAAGAAAAAAAAGAAAAAAAGGAAATCCCAAACCCCCGCTGGGCCTCCCCCTTCCCTTTCCCCCTCTCCCTCCCCGCTGGCCCACTCTTCCCCGCGCGGCCCACTCCCAGCCGGCCCAGCGCGCCCCTCCTCTCCCTTACGCGCGAGACCCACCTGTCGACAACGTCCCACACCTCCAGCTGCGCGCCTCCGCAACCGCCGCGCCGCCTCCTCCGAGCGCGCCGCCAACCGCCAGCCCGATTCCCGCGGGGAC
>BCLF01000098.1:1052981-1111288 GCA_001602275.1 Zoysia japonica
CGTCGCGCCGGCCCTCTGGCCGCGTCGGTCGGCCAGGCCGCCCGGGCACCCGATCCACATCCGATGCACCAGATCGCGCCACGTCACCCAAATAACTGGATCCGTTCAATTTAAAATCAAGGGCCCAGATCAAACCATGTTTTCTGAATAAAAATAAATTAAACCTTTATTGCATCAGCATCACGTCAGCATGACGTCAGCAGAGCCGAATTAATTAAATAAATTAGGAGATTATGTTAATTAACTTCGAATTAATCTTCTGTTGATTAAATAAAATAATAAAATAACTAATAATAATATTATTAGTCTACGAAATAAATTTAATAATAAGTTAATAATTAATTTAATAGTAATAGTTATCTCATAATTAATTTAATAATAATTAATTATGACAATTTTGCAGAAAGGCCCCTATACTTATTTTTAATTATAGATTAGCCCCTGCCTATTGACAATTTTATATTTAAACCCCTGAACTTTTCTGAAATTACATTTTAGTCCTCAAATAATTTTGTAAATTTCAGATAGGTCCCCAATAATTAATTATTAATTACAGATTAGTCCTTGAACCTTATAAATGCCATAACTATTGATCCGTAACTCCGATTTTAGCAAATAATATAACAAAACGATCGTATCGAAATAATCTATGCATTCATGACATCATCATACTGATCTTGTTCTGTTTTGTCGCATTTGATTGATTGTTTGTGTTCTTGTGCGATAGGCGACTTCGTCCCGGAGCCGCAGTTCGTCGAAGACTTTCAACAGCAGGAGTTCGAGACCGTCAACTTTTACACCCAAGAGCAGCAAGGCAAGTGTCCTTGACCATCTTATGCCTATTTTCAAAACATCTATCTTGTAGATTACATGCTTGTGTCAAATTGACTGCGTACCTATTAATAGCAATATCCTAATTTCCACGTTATGCCTTGTCGCCTTAGTTTACTTTACTGTTGGGTAGATCACATGCTTAGATTGCTGCTGTCGGGTTGGGTGTATTTAAATGGATCATTATACATGCTTCACGAGGATTAATGGGAGATTAATAGTAACTTGGATAGTGATGATTTGGGCGATATGGTTGGTGTAGGACTGTGTGCAGGGTTACTGGCACTGTTTCCTTGGTAAGTTATCTTCCCAAATCTAAGGACCGGTTCGTGGAGCGACCACCCATGTGTTCCTATACAGCCACGATGCCAAGAATGGGTGCGGCCTAGCGTAGTAAGTGATGAAAACCAGTTCTGTGCGTGCCAAACGGTGGAGCGGGGAAAGCGGGTTACGCTTGGATCCGCCTGGAGAGAGATGTGTGGGGAAGGGAGGGTTACTCCCGGGAACCATTTGGCACAAGAGGGGGCCTCTCGGGTTTTCGGTTAGTGCCTGACGGGTGAAACCTTAGTGGGCACGTACAAGCTGGCGGAAGTCATGGAAAAGCCTTGTAGTGATCTCTTGGCCCTCACACCAAAGGAAGTGTGCGAGTGCGACGGCACAGGCATAATGGAGATTCTTTTTTTAGTCACCTGGCAACAGGGGATGAAATCACTACTCGTGGAGAAATTTGTACAACCTCTGCAGAGTGTAAAACTGTCATGACAGCCATGCTCACGGTTATGAGCATTGCATGGACCCTCACATGATTAGCAAGAATTGGTATTGGTATTGGTTTGGTTTGGTGAATCACAGTGGGAGACTGTGATTTGGTTCTGTTACTTATACCACTGTTTATAGGTGCAATATCTTTCACTTAGTAAATAGGTGCTTAATAGGAAATGTGTCTCTAATGTGTGCTTTTATGCAATTAAACCCTATATTGCCTGTTTCCTTGATATTTGCCACATGTCATATACTTCCCACACTTGCTGAGTACACCCCGTACTCAACCTTGCCTTTATAATTGCTGCTCAGTAGCGGGAGAAGATTGGGAGAACATTGAAGACTCTGGAGCCGATGTCTAGGCGAGCTATTCGGTCAACTGCCTGTGGAGCCCAAGACGCTTTCGTTTCTTTTCCGCTGTTTGGTTTGTAATTCAATAAGACTCTTAGTCTATTTTTGTAATAGTTTAGTTATTCGTGACATTGTTCTGTTTTACCATTAATGAAATCACTTTATGTGTGAAACTTGATTCCTGGGCACACATAAAGGGTCACTTGGTTTTAGCCTTAAAACCGAGTGTGACACATGCTCTTCACTTTGCATCGGCCACTGCAAGGTGAAGAGCATGCGGACGCTCATCAACAACGTCAAGATCTTCTCTCGCCCTTGCACTTCTGGTATCATGATATTTCTAGTCTTCTAGCCTACTTCTTGTACCCTATCTCTGTGTTCCCTTACGGGCGTGGGCCGAGCCAGACAAGTGACAGGGACCAGCCTCCGAGGACATCGCCGCTATTGAGCAGGAGGTACACGCAGACCCTGCCGTTCCAAGCTCTGTCAAACCTCTTGAAGACATTTCTCAGCTTTGTCAAACCTCTTGAACAAAGTTTGAACAAAGTTCTCGGCTCTTGCAAACCTCTCTTGACAGAGATTACATGACACCAAACTTGAGAATGAGTTCTGAACTCACTGCCATAAACCCTAATCCATAAACCCTAATAACTTGATCTGACAACCTGCTTCAAATGAGAATAATAGATCTGGTAAACAAATGATGTTGCAAACAGATCTGACAAGCGAAATACAGAACTTGTATATGCTCATCAGGCTACCTATGCGCGACTGGGCATCATAAGTAACAACCAAAGAAGGACCATATGTGCGGCGTGATGGGAGGAGGCTAAGGTGCAGCAGTGGTTTGGGTGAGGAGGAGGGGCAGCGTGGGGCAGCTGAGGGGTGGCGGTGTGCTGACGGGTGAGAAGCAAGTGGGCGGGATACATATATATAGGCGAGAATGACTCGGGTTTAGTTAGTAGTGTTTGTTAGTGTGACATCACCAATTACCGACATTGCAAGTTCAACAGTGTCGGTCAGTTATCTGACCAAAATTACAACATCACTCAGCATACATAACTTAAAACATTTATATTTTTTTTATGCACCAAATGTTCCATTACTTTGTACAATGTTTTCTAGGCGTATAAGCATTCATATTTCATATTAGAACGTATTTTTTATAAATTTTGTAATCATATTCAACCTACATTCAACATGAACTAAAAAAATTCAAGAAAAGACTCAAAAAAATTAAAACAGAAATTTGTCAGGTTCCTTACACAATGCAAATTACTAAAATCAAATTATAGATTAAATATCATTATATACGTACAGAAAAAACATTAAAGAAATTGTTAAACCTATTACCAGTGTGGTGCGAGCTGACATCACAGGCGACCGACATTGCAAGGCCGACAGTGTCGGTCTTGTATTACAGTAGTGTTGGGCCAAATGACCGAAATTACAACACCAGTCAGCAAACATAACTTAAAATATTTCAAATTTTTTTGCGCACCATATGTTCCATCTTTTTGTACAATGTTTTCTGAGCTTATAAGCAGTCCTATTTCATTTTAGAACACATTTTTTATAAGTTTGTAATCGCATTCAACATTTTCTTGTACTCATAACATATAGTGCCATATGATTGAAACCTATAGTCCCATTTGAACTAAAAAATTCAAGAAAAGGCTCAAAAATATTCAAACAGAAATTTGACAGGTTCCTTACACAATACAAATTACTAAAATCGAATTGTAGATCAAATATCATTATATACGTCGAGAAGAAAAATTAAAAAAATTGTTAAACTTGTTAACAGTGTCACTCGAGCTGACATCACATGTGACCGACATTGCAAGGTCAACAGTGTTGGTCTTTCGTGACACTAGTGCCAGTCAGCAATATGACCGAAATTACAACAGCACACTCAGGAAAAATAACTTAAAATATTACAAATTTTTTTACGCACTATATGTTCCATTATTTTGTACAATGTTTTCTAAGCGTATAAGCATTCCTATTTCATTGTAGAACGTAGCTTTTTATAAATTTTGTAATCATATTCAACCTACATTCAACATTTTCTTGTACTCATAATGTATAGTGCCATATGATTGGTAACCTATAGATCCATTTGAACTAAAAAATTTAAGAAAAGACTCAAAAAAATTCAAACAGAAATTTGACAGGTTCCTTACACAATGCAAATTACTAAAATCAAATTTTAGATCAAATATCATTATATACGTTGAGAAAAAAATAAAAATTGTTTAAACTTGTTAACAGTATCGGTGGTGTTGTGACATCAGTTTGACAGACACTAGAAACCTTCCTATGAGAGCCTGGCCTTGAGCGAGTTAAAATTGACACACATTGTAGTCTCAGTCTTTTGTGACGTCATGGTGCCCGATATTGGAACCCTTACTATATAAGCGGTGCCTTGTCGCTTCCTTCCTCACTAAACCTGGTGGCCTTTTCATTTCCCGCACGATGCCATTACGCTACTAAAATTTTTCACCAATCCTAAACCCGCCACCACCGCTCCCGTCACCGCTCCTTCGGCACCGGCCGCGGCTAGTCGATCGTCCACCTTGGCTCCGGCACCAGTCACGGCTGTGCGTCCTCCTCCGACTTTCGGCTGCACGTTCGCCTCCGACCTTGGCGCCCATCGCATTTCCTGCTACGGCTCCGGTCTCCCGACGTCTCCTCTCCTCCTCACCCACTCTGAAACCCTAATTTAAGTACCCTCCCCCATTTTGGCAATCTGCAAACTGTAAGTCGCATCCCCTCCCATCATTGTTTCTCTCAACTCTTGTGGCTTCGAAATGCTATATGACATTTTTGATGTATATACATATTATTGTTTAGTTTATGGACACATTGTAAGACCCTCTTTGGCACAAAGGAAAAATTCCTGATTCCTATGTTTCTCCTTGTGAATTTGATCTGATTCCTGTGTGAATCCTGTGAAATTGATGTGTGAATAACAATGTCGGTTTGATGACATCAGCGACCGACACTGTTACAGTATAGTGTCTGTTTTGCTAACATCATCTTTGACCGACACTACTATGACACTTGTCCTAACTCCTAAATGCTCTTATAGAAAGGTTGCTATTGCTATATGACATCTGGAGTATGAACATAATCTAGTATAATCAAATTTTAGGTACAATATATTTATTATAACAGTAGTTTTCAGTTGTAGTTGTGCTCGATGACGAAGGCGGACTAAGTGAGATGAGAGTGGCAGCATGGACCATATCTTGCGACTAGCGATATCGGATATGTGTTGCCATACGAGTCAAGGACCTTAGAGCTTTGGAAGGCTATTAAATTGGCAACCCACACTAAGAGTAGGGCTGAAAACGGGATGGGAAAATCCTGTCCCGTCCACTTTCCGATCCCGTATTTACGAACCGGACGAAATCAGGACGGGACAAAAGCGGGAGCAGACGGAAACGGGATAAAAAACGGGAATAGCATCAGAAACGGTTTAGCATTTTTCCGTCTGTTTTATGGTATCCCGTTTTTATCCGGGATCATCCCGTTTTTCAACTATTTGGGATGAGAGAGGGAGGAGAATGGGAGCACATCTGGGATGGTAGGAAAGAGATCGAGAGGATCATACCTGGAACTGGATGAGGGTACGACAAGATCCTACTGCCAGAGAGGAACCGGCGTGCGAGAGGCGGCCAGCAGGGAGGGGGTGACCGCGGCAGCCCGCAGGAAGGGAGGTGCAGGGAGAGGTCTACCGTCGATGAATGGAAGAAGAAGAAGAACACGAGCTGGCGGCTCTGTATACAGTTCACGTGAGGTAGACGATGAAGATATTCTATTGCCGTTGGGCTGGGCTCGAAAGGGGACTGATAATACATGGGCCAAGAAAGAGCTGCTGGTATGGCCATGCACAAACAAAAATGATAAGTTACCTTTTTTTACAAAGCTACCACATATTTCTAACATATGAAATTTTATTTTATGCCACGACAAGGAATAAAAGGAAATATATATATATATATATTTCCCAATATAATTACCGGTTCCCGACCGATTCCGGTATTTTTCGTCTGGATTTATCCGTTTTCAAAAGTTCGTATTCATCCCGTTCGTTTCCGTTACCGAATTTCCCGTTTCCGTTTTCGTCCGGAGATAAAATGTGAAAATGGAAATGGTTTGGGTACTTTCCCAACCGTTACCGACCATTTCAGCCCTAACTAAGAGCAATGTCTTTCTATTTTGCACCCTCTTCTTTTCAATATCCATTTAGATACAATAATATTTTTCTATTTTTTAGTACACAATCTCTACAATGGAGGAAGTTGGTGCATCGACACCTGTGGCTTCTTCTCCCAAATGCTCAAGTAGCTTATCTTTTGAGGAACCTTCCCCTCCCTATCCTCCATGCACAAAAAGGCAGCGCCTGCCGCAAGAAGACCCCGATTACAATCCAACCGATGAGGTATTTGACAATCAAATAAACACTGTTCATTTTAACTCAAACAAAAATGCCTTATAACTCTATCTTTCGTAGTATATTTCCACTCAAAACACTAGACGACTTTTCACTGATGAAGAAGAAGTGATAGTGTCGACTGAGGACACAACCGCCCCCACGTCATCCACTTCACAGAAGACAAGAAAGGGTGGTTCCAGAAAAGCCAACAAGCTACATGCTGAATTTTTGCTGTAGAAGCTGTCGACCAATGTGGTTCACCTGTGGAGCCAAAAGGAATCAACGTAAAATGGCGTAATGATTGTGGTGTCTTAGTAAGAGAAAAGGTTAGGATTACATTTTATGATTGGCGTAGTGTCTCAGAAGAAAAAAAGAATGAATTGTGGGACAACTTGTGCGCAAAATAGCTTTTCCCCACAGATTGCCTTGATCATGCAAAAAAATCTTCTCTCTACACAATGGGAAGATGCCTTCGGACATTTAGGACGAACCTTAATAAGGATTATGTTCAAAAGGGTCTAACACCATTCAACAAGTTTTGTTTTATCACACCTGATGATTGGAAAGCATTTGCTGAGAAGATGACATCAGAGAATACTTTAAAGACTAGCGAGTCTTTTAAGGAACTGAGTAAAAAGAACAAGATGCTCGGTCCAGGTGGATATGCAGCTAAAAGAACAACAGGATCAAGAAGCTGGGATACCGGACCCACTAGAAGGATGCAGTGAACGCACTCGAAACTGGGTCTTGGGTCGATCCAAGTCAAGTGATGTTGGGCAATTGATTCTTAAAAGCTCAAATATTAATGAAGTTGTACAAAAAGCCAAGTAACTAGCTGCAAAGGAGAAGGAAGGCACCTTTAAACCGAAGAGGGAAAGAGACCAGCTTACTGTTGCCCTTGGAAACGAGGAACATCGAGGTTGTACACAAGCCGTCTCTTCAATGGCTGCGTGGAAATTAGGGTTCTCGAATGACACGAACAGCTACAAGAAGCGTGATCCACCAAACAAGGATGATGAACACGAGAAGTGAAAAGAAAACTTCTTCCAATTCCTTAAAGAAAATCCACAGTTCATCCAACTATTTGTTGTACCGGATGTCCGAATAAGTGTCAACAACATCGAGACTACTCCAACTATAGAAAACCTGCCTCCAAGCAGCCATGGGTCTGCGCCTAAACTGGCCACTAAGTACCCAATTGATGATATAATCGAGAATACTCCTTGCTCATTGAATATGGCTCTTGGCAAGAAAAGGAGCATCAAAGTTGCAGAAGGCATTGCAATGGCTGGTCGTACATTTCATACTGTATCTATTCCACCACAGTGTGCCAAGGTGCAACTAATCAAGTTAGTAGATGACAAGTATCTTGATTTTGGTCTCAATTTTCCTGATGACCAAGAGGGGATTGACACTCTGGGAGATGCCGTTAATAATTTTGTCCTTTGGCATCGACGAGACATTGTTTTACAATCTGCGATTGAAACGACACCAGTATCTCGACCTACTCCAGCACTTTCGCCTCGGTCTTCTCCAACAGAAGAGAATGGAGGTGCTGGTGCTGAGGAGCCTATCATGGACCCCCTCTGCCTTCCGAGAGACATGAGGATGAGGCTGCTGCTGCTGAGGGGCCTATCATGGACCCCCCTCTGCCTCTTGAGACACATGAGCATGAGGCTGCTCTTGTTGAAGGGCCTATCATGGACCCCCTCCGCCTCCCGAGACATATGAGGATGTGGGTGTTGCTGAGAAGCTTATTGATGACCTCCCTACGCCTCAACCGACACGCGCTAATGACTCAACATCCAGCAAGAGTATAGGTCAGTACCTTCTATTAACTCGTATGTTAACTGCTAAAGTGTAGAATACATATTAATGTTTTCTTTTACCGTTATAGCATACCTCAAGGGTATGAGACAACCGTACACCTATGAGAAAAAGGAACTGGTGGAGCACACGCCTCTAGTGCCCGAGGGTCTTATTGAAGGATCTTGGGATCTTATAGAGGATGATTTTTCTGGGTTCAAACATGGCACGCCACAATTACCGAGCCATATGTTCAAGGAAAAGGACTGGATAATGCATAGATTTCACGGGTGGTACTTAGAAGTATGTGCTAAAGGTGTTCAGTTTATCCAAGCTAAGATTCCTGGGGAACTTTTTAACACTGTGCCAATGTATCTAAATATGCCATTTGAAGACATACATGCCCTCTATCGACTTCAGAGATTGGATGCCACTCTCATAACCATATGGTGCTTGTAAATGTTTTAAACAATATATAATAACCTTATAATTAGTCATACTATTAATAAACACCATAATTGACTATATATTATTTCATGTTTTTAGAATGTGCTTCCAATCTGGTGCGCATAAGAAAATCAGATACCTTAACCCAACAACAATATGCCAATCAGCGATCAACATCCGTATGGGCCAACATGACTTGAAGGGCAAGAGGAAGCATTAACAAAAGGCGTTCCAAAAGCTGTTGGTCCAAAATGCTAGGGATGTTGTATCAGCCTACATAGGTAGGGCCATGTACGACTGGTGGGACAGGCACTGCATCATGGCTCCTTATAACTTTGAGTGAGTATGCTTTCCTCTATCACTTACTTAACCCTACTTTTGACTAATAAATTGAAACACTAACATGATTAATTGTACTTTTGTTATAGCGATCATTGGATTGCTTTCATGATATATCCGAAATATGGGAAGGCTCGGGTATTTGACTCCATTGATCGTGAGAGGAGCACCTACAATGATTTCTTGGAAGTCCTTGATTTGTAATGACCTCTAATATCATGTTAATTCTTTAGTGATATGATATTCATAATCATGACACAATATTTTTTATCGGTGATAGCGCTTACAAGTTCTACATCAAGCTTGGAGGACAACATCATCCAAAACAGACAAAAAAATGTTGTACAAAACACATTTTCTGAAACAACTACACCATAATTTAATAATCTATATCACTATATTTTTGTCTATATCTTTGAGACTTTTAACCTTTCAATTTTGTTCCCAAAGTGTGCAAAACAGGCTCCTGATAGTGTGCATTGTGGCTACTATGTGTGCAAATACATAGAAGCTGGCTCTGGAAAATACATGACATTGCCCAAGAAAGATTATGTATAGAAAAATGTAAGTACTTGCAGTTTTAGTACTATTGTTATATGCATTTTCACACTGTATTGATATTTGCATTTTAGTAATTACTAATTATGTTCTTAATATTGGTAGCTAGACAAGCAGATGCAAGGAAGCCAATTGGATGAAGCCACACTCAATGACATTGTAGCTCAGATGATCTGCTTCATGATGCATGAGTTTATTCATCCAATGGGTCAATATTATGACCCAATAGGTGATGTGGCAACACATCCAGAACTTGCTAATTGTTGCAAGAAATATAACAATGCTGAACTAATTCGGCAAAACATTGAGGCTGGGCAGAAGAGAATTAATGAACAAGACCAGAGTTGGCCGAGAAAATAAAATTTTACTTGTTAGTTCTATGTGAAGTATGTATATTCATGTATATATGTAAATTAAGCTGCCGTAGTGGATGAACTTATGTACATATGTGACCCTAAACATTCACTTTGTGAATACATTGTCTCTATCAATATATTCTATTAATCTGTCATTTGCATTTGATTTGTGTTATTCAGATGGCCTTTATTCAAATATATGAATGTGTAATTAAATACTAAAAGTGTCGGTTTTGTGACGTCACAGAAACCGACACCCCTAATCCAGGAAGTAGTGTCGGCCACGTGATCTCATAATATATGACATGAGAGTCCTGTAAACAATGTCGGCAAAATTGACATCATTGAGACCGACACTGTTGGTAGTGAGAGCAGTGTCCGTTGCATGACGTCAACACAACCGAAACCAAAGTGGAAATATCAGTGTCGATTCCAAGATGTCATAATAAACGATACTGATGTTAACGTAAATCAGTGTTGGTCGAATGATGTCAAGAGAGCGACACTGGTGTTACTAATAGCAGTGTCGATCAGATGATATCATGTCGTTCGACACTGCTATTGTTGTTAGGAGTGTCGATCAGATGATATCATGCCATCCGACACTGCTGTTGTTGTTACTAGTGTCGGTCAGATGATATCAAGCCGTCCGACACTACTGTTGTTGTTGCTAGTGTCGGTCTCACTGGCATCATCTTGACCGACAATGAAGATACTGCTATCAGTGTCGACCGGATGATGTCAATTGACCGACATTGATAATTTGCTTCACTGTCGGTTTCTTCGACCCGACATTGATTACAGTTTACAGCAGTGTCGTATGAGGAGTGTCGTGCAATTTGACCGACACTGCAGAACCTTATGACCCAACATTGAAGGGCCTTTTCATATAGTGGTGGACGGTACATGGTCCTCTAGATTTTCAAGGGCCGCCGGGGGTGCACCGGACACTGTGCGACATGTGGTGCTCTTCCGACCACTGGACCCTACCTTCGGCTGAACCATTTCCAGGGTTGGCAGGCTGTTAAGCAGAAAAGACAACTCTTCCCAAGGCCCTCGCCGGCGTCTCCAGCCTTCCTAACGTTGCCATCAACCGCCATGTCCCGGCTTGAGAAATCATAACCCGATTCCCTTTGCACATGGTCGTGCTCTCTGCCGGGGTTAACCCGTCCCTTAGGATCGGCTTACCCATGTGCAAGTGCTGTTCACATGGAACCTTTCTCTTCTTCGGCCTTCAAAGTTCTCAATTGAATATTTGCTACTACCACCAAGATCTGCACTGACGGCCGCTCTGTCCAGGCTCGCGCCCTGGGTTTTGCAGCGGCCGCCACACCCTCCTACTTATCAGGGCATGTCGCTCGCCCAGATGGCCGGGTGTGGGTCACACGCTTTAGCGCCATCCATTTTTGGGGCTAGTTGATTCGGCAGGTGACGCCCATGCATGTTTGAATATGTAGATCTGAAACTTTTTTTTGAGCGAAAACTGAAGGGAATTCCCCTGCAGTGAATAAAATAAAAAGAGAAAGAACTGTACAGGTTTATACACAAAAGAAAAGAGAAAAACAAAATTACAGAGAAGCTTACCAAGCTTCTAAATCAGCCCTAAGCGAAACTTTCGCCCTATGCTTAATGAGGTCAAAGAACTCTTTAAAAAGTTGTTTCCATCTGAGGAAAGAAAGTTGGCCTCCATCAAAAATGATGCTGTTGCGATAAATCCAAAGGGCCCATGCCGCAATCATAATGACCTCCATGTAACAAGAGTGATAGAAGTGTTGCCGCTGCACCTGAACCATCTCCACTACCGGGAGAGATAAGTCCCAGACAATGTGCATTTAGGCCCAACATAATTGCGAGAACTGACAACCAAAGAACAGGTGCTTGCTTGTTTCTTCCGAATTTGAAGAACAAAGAACACAAGATACTGAGGGCATATCAAGGTGTTTTGGACACAGTAGATTCCTGGTATTCAGACGATCCATGAGAAGCAACCAAAAGAATACTTTGTGCTTCCCTTGACAGCAAGAAGACCACAACCAAGGGAAAACCACTGGTACAGAGTCATGGCCAATGAGGTGTTTATATGCCAGCTCGGGGGAGAAAATAGCTGACCCCCAATATACACCCAGGTATCAGCCTGATCACATTTCGACTCCAAGTATTAAGAGTCTTCACCAGTTCAGCCAATTGATGTGAAGCCACCACCGAGAGCGGGAGATGGAAGAGTTTATGATAGTCCGGCCATAGACTCAAAAATCTGTCAACAGATATATTAGGCTCCCGCACATGAAAAAAAAGATGAGGATAAAGATGTTGCAATGTTCCAAAATTCCAAACGTCATTCCAAAACATGGTAGTGTCTCCCCTACCGACTACTGCACGTGCACAGCCAACGAAGTCATCAAACAATCTGCATAATTGTCTCCACCAGAAAGAACCTCAAGGGCCTCTAGCATGGGGTGCTAGAGGTGCAGCATAATGTGCCCTCCAAATAAGATTAATCCATGGGATATCTTTCTTATTGAAGAATTTGTCCAACTGCTTGAGCAGCAGAGCCTTATTCTGAACCTCAATGTTGATGATACCAAGGCCTCCTTGGTCCTTCGGTTTGACCACTTTGTCCCAAGCATCCCAAGCAGCCAAGCAATTTCCATTCTTCTGCAGGTCTGATCCTCTCCATAAACAACGACATCGATATTTATCAATTTATCCAATAACTGTGGGCGGAATTTTGAGAACACATATATAATACGTTGGTAGAGATGACAGTACTGAGTTAGTAAGGGTAAGCCTGCCTGCATAAGAAATAAAAGGAGAGATACCCATCAATCTTCTCTCAATCTTATTGATAATAGGCAAGAAATCCTCTGACTGGCTTAGTGGTTCCAAGGGGCAGTCCCAAGTAAGTGAAGGGGAAAGATGAAGTCTGACATCCCAAAGTCTCCGCCAGAATTTCAGTTTTCTCAGGTGAAACATTTATAGGTATCAATGAGGATTTATTAAAGTTGACTTTCAGTCCTGTCGAGGCAGCAAAAGTTCCCAGCAAACATTTTAAAAAGTATAACTCTCGAGCTATGGCTGGCATGATCAAAAGAGTATCATCTGCATACTGAACTATGGGATAATCCTGCCCATAAGAATTGCCTAAAGGTAGTGAAAGGAGACCTTTTTGAAAAAGCCTCATTAACCAAAGACTGAAGGAGATCTGCCGCTAGCACAAAGAAAAGGGGAGAGAGGGGATTTGTCTCACACCTCACAAACAGTAAATTGTCTTCCCAGGAACCATTCAGTAAAACCTTTGAAGTCCCAGAGGACAGAATCATGTCGATCCAATGAGTCCACTTAGCCGGAAAACCCTTATATTGAAGCACCTTGAGGATAACATGATACTCAATTTTATCAAAAGCCTTTTCAAAATCCAGCATCAGGATCACAATCTCTCTTTTCGATGCATGACACATATGTAAGTATTGAAAAGCCGAGGATAAACAATCTTGAATAGTTTGGCCTTTGAGAAAGCCATATTAATTAGCATGAACCAGCTGTAGGATATGGTTCTGCAGCCTATTAGCAAGTAATTTGGTTAAGATCTTGATGGGCCCTCCCAATAGAGAGATCCGTCTATAATCATTCACCATCTCTGGAGAAGAAGACTTAGGGACCTGAGTGATAAAGGACCCATTGATGCTTTGTAGGTTTAATGTACCAATATGAAACCGATTGCAAAGATTATAGAAGTCTTGCTTGATAAGGTGCCAGCATTTTTTGAGAAACATCTCATTAAAACCATCAGGTCCAGGGCCTTATCTGCAGGCAGATCTTTAACCAAAGCATCAATTTCTTGTGGTGAAAAAGGATCATCCAAACCTGACTGATCAACCTGCTGCTGTAACAACTCAAGGTCAAAGTGCATGTCCTTGAATTCTGATTGACCAAGACGAGATTTAAAGGAAGTCCACAAGGCTGCTGCTTTTTGATCATGGTCCACTACTACAGAACCATCCTCCAACTTAATCTGTGCAATATAGTTTCGTCTAAATTTCTGCGAAGCTATTGCATGAAAAAGTTTGGTATTTTCATCACCAAACCGGGCCCATCGAATTGTGGATCGCTGTTTCCAATATATTCTCTTAGCGTCAAGATGATGGAGAAGATGTTTCTTGAGAGCTTTTCTAAAATTCCATTCAATAATTGAGAGAGGACGTTGTTCCTCTAATCCATCCAAGAGAGCTAAAACCCAGCTGCTATTATCAATTACCTTGTTTACTTAAATGTCTACTCCAGAATTTAAGTCTTCTGCGCAAGGTCTTGAACTTTGCTGAGATCACAAGCATCATGTCATCTCTGAGAGTTGGTTGGTTCCAGAAACTAGAAACCGTCGAGAGGAATTCAGGGTGCAGCACCCAAAAATTCTCAAATCGAAAGATAGGAGATCTTGGAATATCAGATTCCATTTGCACCTCATAAGGGATATGGTCTAAGATGACCCTGGAGAGAGCAAAAGCTTGTGCATTCAAAAAGGACATACTCTAGTTTGCACAGGTGAAGACTCAATCCAATATCACCAAAAGACTATCCTACTGCATATTACTCCACGTAAAAGCTCTCCCTTTAAGAGGAATTTCGACTAAGTGAAGGTGCTGAAGAAGATCATTGAACAGCATCATATCTGCAGTATTACCACCAGCACGACTTCTGTTTTTCGGGGATCTCATAAGATTGAAATCGCCAACCAAAAGCCAGAGATCATAAGAGGAAGCATCATAGTTATATAACCAATGGATAAAATCCGCTCTGTGTCCTGGGACACATGGACCATAAATGTTAGTGATGAACCAGACTGGACCAGATTGGGTACTTGCCAAACGAACTGTCAGAGCAAAACTATTAGCTTCGATCACAGTTCCGAAGAAAAGAAAACCATTCCAAACAGTTAACAAGCCTCCAGAAGCACCATTTGAAGGTGAGAATGCAAAATTAGCCAATCTACGCAGGCAAAAGTTCTTCAAAAATGCAAGATCAAAGGATGCTCGTTTGGTTTCCTGAAAACAGAAAGCAATACAGGAGCTCTCTTCAATCTTGTGACGAATTTCATTCCATTTACGAGAGTCATTAATACCCCTCACATTCCAAGACAAGACATTCCATCTCCTATTAGTATTACTCATTGAACCAATCAAATAAGATCAACCATTCCAGGCGCAAAGCAGTACAAGAACCCGGAAGAGTAATAGCATCATGCATTAACCAGCAACACCAGTCATCAAGTAAAGCACAGTAATTCTCGAAGCCAGAGGAGCACATGGCATAATAGAACCATTGATAATAAGCAAGTACCATAGTACGGGGAAACACCCCAAATAACATAACCACCAAGAGTTGTTCCAAAAGCAAATCCAGCAACTGAGACCATATAAACCTCCTAACAATCAGTCTGATAGAGGGGACTACACCCAACAAAAGCCAAACACTGACTAGAACACTAGTTAGGATCTAAAAGATCCTGGCATCAAAGGCCTGCCACCAACAGCATGGTTCAGGCGTCAACATCTTCAACATTCTGCTGCAACACCGCGGTAGAGACAGCTGCAGGCTACATCTGACAGAAGCCAACCCCTATGGCCTGTACATTGGCCACCGACAGATGTGGGGGTGGAGGAGCATCAGTAGTCGCCGCATGCCCTTCGTAAGAGGGAAAGAGTTCCTTCTTGCTCTTGCAACCACGCGAAGGAGTGGCACCAACTGGAGTAGGAACTGAAGCAGGTGAGCCTGACTTGAAACCCTTGTTAAGGGCTTCCAACCGGCTACTGCACCGAAGCAGGGAGGTGTCCAGTGGAGCAGTCACGTTACGATGACGACGCTTGGGGAAGTCTTGAGGCTTGGAGATGAATTGCAGGTCAGAACTAACTTCAGTGCGATGGGGCAGAGTATCAGCATGCTGCACAGCTTCATCATTGAGAACCACTTCCTGATCATCAAGTTCTTGTAACTGAGGCTGCTGTGCCCCAGATTGAGAGCCCCTCAACACATTCTCAAAAGCCTGACAAAAGTAAGACGAGCCAACAAAGCACCATAAGGTTGTGAAGAGTCATCAAATGGACGTGTACCCTGACAGTGTGAAGACAGAACAGAGAATAAACCAGTGAAGCCAACTGAGTCATATATACTGTAAATCAGGAGATCATTCAGCAAAGCACATGAAAAAACTGATGGTGCTACATGTGGTTCAACTGCAGCATTGTTCCTCAAATGAGCACCAACCGAGCGCCTCACCCCTGAAGCAGTAGAGGCATGTCCTGAAAAATGGTGAGAGTTGTGTGGCCCATGGGTATCATTAGGAGCCCAGGGTGCTCTTCCTCCTAATGGCCCAGTTTGAGGATCAGACATCCAACGCGGCGGAGGCGACTGAGGCGGTGGATGAGGAGTGCGGCCATGAAGCGGCAGCGGGTCAGTGTCTAAAGGCAGAAGGGCAGCGGTTTCACGCAGCAAGAACACTGGCACCGACCAACAATGTGCAAAGGGCTCCTCCCCTACAGTGACCACTACATTGAAGGTGTCGGTGTTTTGACTACTGGCACAGTAAATTTTACGTAATCGGAGGGAGTATTCATACGCTCTTCGTATTCGAATGGCCTAGTCTACGAAAGAGACTCAAAAATTAACCCTACGTCCAGAGACGAGAGAAATCAAATCGTATGAACTCAAGAACACGAGTTCAATGCGAAAGGGCCTTAGCTCGATCCAAGAACCCTAGCTCGCGTGAGTGGATGTGGTTGTAGTGCGGTGGCTTGAATACAACTTGGCTTTCCTCACTTGTCTTCATCTTGTTCTCTTATCTTCCGTTCGTCTAATGCCCCATGGTACCCTTTTTATAGGGGCCAGACCTAAGGCACCAACTTGGCGCTTATGGAACCTGCTTGCCCTCCGCCAGGTGGGGCCTCGATCGTCGCCTGGTGCCCGCTGGCGTCGGTGCAGTTGGCCGGTGTCCTTCGTACGTCCTTTGTCCAGTGGCGGGGACAAATGACACTTTTCCATCTTGTTTTACCTCCTGGAACGCTTTACTGCTTTACCAACTTCTGGAACGCTTTACCTCCCGGCAAGGTTGCTTTACCTCCTCCTATACATGGGCAGGAATCTCTGCGACTGTCAGCGGTTGGTTGCTAAGGCGGTGCTCGACCCCCAGGGGTCCGGTTAGAGCATTGGCTTCTAGCTGTTGGCGGGCTGAATCTTGTCGTGTAGCTTTGACCTTTCGTCGGTCGGTCTTGGGCGCTTGCGCGGTTCTGACCCTTGATGTCAGGATGTTCTTGGCGGGATGTGATTCTTCGTGAGCTGTAGATGGGTCATGGGCCGTAGTTTGTAGATGGGCCTTTGTGTAGAGGCCGGGTCCGTAAGTACCCGGGGTTTACTATCTCGACAGTAGCCCTCGAGCCCTGCGCTGTCTTCAATCCTTGTTGAGGCGACGCTGGGCTGACTCTTGTCGAAGTACAACTCCTGATCCCACGGGTGCGCGCGAGCCGCCCGTAGGGCGTAGCCCTCGAGCCCCCGAGCGATCCAAAGGGTCGGTCATGGGCTTAGTCTTCGTCTTCGTCATCGTTCGTCCATGGTTGATCCTATGGGGGCGCGCGAGCGTGCTCGTAGGGCGTAGCCCTCGAGCCTCTAAGCGATCCGAAGGATCAGTCGTGGGCTTAGTCTTTGATAGTTCTCGGCCCTTGAGGTCCGTTTGAAACTGATTTTTGTTACCAGCTAAGTGTCACGACAGATGCCTAGATTGGACTGGTCGGGCTGGAATCGTCTCATGATCAGCATCGCGCCTAGGTCAGATTGGGCAGCCCAGTCGTTTTCCATGATCAACGCCCTGAGCAAGTATCAGGCCGATCGGTTTATCGCTCAACCTCTCGTCTGCCCCAATCCATGAGATGACTCACAGCGTCAGTAATGAGCGTCGGTAACGGCTCCGGCAATCGCATGATTCCGCTGCCTCCACGTGGACGACAGATATGGCGTCTTGGAATTGTAACCGTCGGTCGATCCGGTCGGTCGGATGATGCCGATCAAACCGGCGAGTGGGAGGCGGCAGAGAACCAGGAGGTACCGACGCCGCTGGAGGGGAAGATTGTGAGCTTTCTCTCCTTCCACGAGCGTGGGCTGGCGCTCCCGGGCACTTTCTTCTTTCGCACGCTGATGCTCCACTGCGGTGTGTGCCTCCACCACCTCAACCCTAATGGTATCCACCAAATCGCCATCTTCATCACGCTCTGCGAGGCGTATTTGAGGGTGGCTCCGGGCTTGCGGTTGTGGCGTTATTTCTTCTAGGCCAGCCAGTTTCTGGAGCCCTCCAGCGCGGCTAGGCAGGTCGGCGGTGCCGCGATCATGCTCTAGAGCACCGAGGCAAAGGAGTACATCAAGGTGTCACTGAAGAAGTCCTTGAAGGGCTAGCATGACGGGTGGTTCTACATCAAGAATGAATGCCACCCCAGGCCTCCTGACTTTTCGCAATGCACCGGCCGAGATGTGGAAGGCAAAGGTGACAGCCGAGGAGAAGGACGAGTTGAGGCCGTTGCTGCAGAAGATCCGACGGCTGAGGGACGAAGGATTGAACGGTGCTGCCGTCATTGCTCCCTTTGTGAGGCGTCGAGTTCAGCCGCTGTGCATCCGAGACTTCCCCATGAACAGCTATGAGAGGAAGGACGACGCCACCCGGGAGTTGGTCGAGATCGAGCTGAGCGACCGGGAGGTTGCCCAGTGGGTCGGTAGGTTGCTGGAGGGGGACATCACTAACGAGATGACCAAGGGACCGCAGCCCCTTGACAAGGATCACTCGACCCTGGTGAGTTGGCCTCCTCTTGCCAGTGTTATTCGGGTTTGTAGAATAGATCGGGTCGGGTCGCGGATAGGAGTCAAGGACTCAGTCGTTGTCGCTGCAGGTCTTGTTGGGGGACGCGCCCGGGTTGAGAGATGTAGTCGGGACAATCGCCACAGGCATGTCCCCAGTCAAGAAGAAGAAGGCCGTCAAGAGATGGTGCCCTGCTGGCTTGAAGTTGTTCCTGGCCGGCAGTCTGACTGCTTTTGCATCGACTGTGCGGCTTGCTCAGAGGTCGGCTGGTGCTCCGTTGGCCAGGGCCCCTACAGCTACGAGTGCAAGGTCGGGGGTACCGACCCCGACCTTCGGGACTGCTGCGCCGGAGGCGGCGGCTCCGGTCGACGTCCGGAGCTCGACGTCGTCTGAGGACGTGGTCCCGCCTCTGTCGAAGAGGACGAGGACCGAGGGGTCGGCAAGCGCAGAGGTCGACTCCAAGACCGCGGCAGCTGCCGCCACGGTCTAGGTGGCAGAAACTAGGGCGGTACAGCACCCGGGCGCGGGCCAACTGGCCCTTCCCCGAACCTGGAGGATCCCGATGCGCTAATCGAAGGTGTAAGTCCCTGCATCTTCAGTTTTGATGTAAGTTTCATTTGGGTTAGTTTGTTTCTGACCTGTTTGGCGGTGTGCAGGCCTCCGTCGTCGGTCACTACAATGCGTCCGACTGCGGCTGCTACGATGTCGGCGTCTGAGGACACCGGTGGGGGAGCCGACGTTGGCTCCGTGGCGACGGTGCGCGTGGCGACAGCCACCGTGGAAGGTCAGGAGGAGGTGGCGGCCAAAGCCCAAGAAGTGGCAGCCGCCAAGGCCCAGGAGGAGGAGGCGGCCGGCAACGCTTGAGAGGAGGAAGCCGCCAAGGTCCTAGAGGAGGCGGCTCTCGAGACCCAAGAAGGAGCAGCCGCCGAGGAGGAGAGGGAAGACTCCTCTCCAGCTCCTGATGCCGGAGGGGAGGTTGAGAGGATGGAGGTCGAGGACGTTCCAGCGTCGTCCTCGACCACTCTCGCCGAGGGTCCGCGGGGATCTCCCCCGCCCTTGGTTCACAAAGAGCCGGTCGGCCAAATCTCGCCCGCCGCTCCCGAGGGCGTGCGAGAGCTGAGTGAGATAGCCGCCGAGAAGCGGTCGGAAGTTCCTTTGGCAGACCCATCTGAGGGTTTGCGGGGGACTACCGTGGAGGAGGTCAGCGGGCCGTTGACGAGCGCGGTCCCGACCGGTGCGAGCGGAACCACCGGAGAGGCGCAGGAGGGAGGGAGGACCGTGCTGGTCATGGCGCCGGCAGTGCCCTTGGCTGCCACGGGGGGACCGACTCCTCAGCCTCCGACTTGTTGAGGGCCGTGAGGAGGGGCGATCTTACGCCTGAGGCTGTGGCCGAGGCGTACAACTTCTACGACGACCGAATGGCCGAGGTCCGTCGCTTCAACCTTGCGATGGCCTCCGGCCTCTGCCGACTGCTTGGCATAACGAACGAGTGCCAAGCCCTCTTCGACGATCCATAGCTGATGTAGTGTCGGGTAAGTCTAAACATTTTGAAGCTTCTTAGTCGAACCTGTTCATTGCGATGTTGAGCGTTGTCATTTGTAGGCGAATCTTGCCGCTGCCATGGGTCAACCTCCCCGAGGCTATGATCTGCAAGCTGAGGTCGACGCTCTTCGGGCGGAGCTGGAGATGACCCGGGCCGGTCGAAACGCCTCGAGGTACTCCGCGATCCAGCTGCACCACCAGCTCAATGCCGCGCGGGAGGTAAGCCGCATCTCTCTCGATGAGGCCAACCGAGCGCATATGGACGCTGTGTTGGCGCGGTTGAAAAATCGAAGGCTCTCCTCCGATCTCACCTCCGCGCAGGAGACAATCGCAAGTAAGTTAGCTAACAGTTTTTAAGCTTTACCGTATTGAAGGCCGGAGTCAGATCCCGACTGAAGACTTGGTCTTTTTGTAGAGCTCCAGAGGCAGACCGTCCAGCAAGACGCGGAGGTGCGGCATCTTAAAGACCTCCTAGCCTACAGCCAAGAGGGCCCCGGAGGAGCGCCTGCGAGCCTTCGAGCAGCGGGACCTGCTTGACTTGGAGCAGGCCGTCGCAGAGGCCGAGGTTGAGCGGCTGTCGGAGGAGCTGCAGGAGACACAGCGGGCCGCCTCTGAGGTCCAGGAGGCACGCCTAGTTGCTGAGGCCGAGGTCGAGCAACTTCGGGCGGAGTTGAACGAGGCCAAGGGCCTTGTCGAAGCTGTGGCAAAGGAGCAGGATGGTAAGTGTCGTACCTTTTTGTTTATTGATTGGTCGTGGGGGTCGGTCATTTGACAGTGCATTTCCTGCAGCTCTGGTCGGTGAGCTCCGACCCTTGAGGTCCGCAGGTCAACGCCTGCTTCAGTAGTCTTCGCTGGCATGCACAAGAATTCCCTTTCGACGGAGTTCGTGACGCACATGCTACATCAGCTCTCGGGCATCATCGCCGCCGAGCTGATGAGGACGCTTGAGGACGGGGCCTCGCTGACCCTGGCGCTGACCCGCTCCCACTACCCGGACACGGACTTCGACTGGATCGTCGAGGGTTTTGCTTTCGGGTTGTCAGAGGAGGAGATGGGGGTGCTCGAGGCAGAGATGCAGCCGTTGGCGCGGGAGGTCGTCCTTGACTTCAACAGGCCAAAACTTCTTCGAGAGCGGTTCGGCCACCTGCCCCACGTGCAGCAACGGCGTCCTTAGTTATCTGTAGGAAGTTAGCAGTAGTACTTTGTATCCGACTGTGTAACGAACACTTTGGTTGATGTGTAAATACACAAGTTTTCGACCCTCTTCTGTGCTTCAGTTTTTCGCACTTAACATTTCTCGAGTTCCGTTGGGCGTTGATCTAGCGATTGGGTCGGATATAGCTTGTAGTGTCTGAGTGTCGGGCTTGATACAGCCCTAGAGCGTCACCAACACCGGGTCTGATCGTTAAACGCGAGGAAAACTTGAACGATAGCGCTTTCGTAACTTGGCTCATCTGAGGGCCACCCGCAAAACTCGACGCGGGTCGAGGGGTCGGGCCCCGAGGAAATGGAGGGAGGCCTGGAGGCTTTTTGCGAGACTAAGGCACGGAGCCTTAGAACATAGGAACGAGACGCGGAGCCTTGTTGCGGCTAAGGCATAGAGCATTAGAACTTAAGAATGAGGCGTGGAGCCTTGTTGAGGCTAAGGCATGCGAAGGGGTCGATCGTTCCGGCCCTCAAGTGGGGACTCTGAGATTAGCCCCCAGGCAGGGTAGACGAGTCGGCTGCGCTTCACTGCCAAAACATAGTTAGTGAAACAAGAGAATGCATAGAAACTTAGCTGATTTTATTGTGCGTAGAAATGACGTAAGTTCTCGATGTTCTAGGCATGGGCTAGCTCCCTGCCGCCCTCGGTCACTAACTTGTATGTGCCGGGCCTCAAGACTCGCTTGATTACATAAGGACCCTCCCATGGCGGTGATAATTTGTGGTGGTCGGTCTTGTCTTGCACTCTCTTGAGCACAAGGTCGCCGACGTTGAAGGCCTGACCCTTGACGCACCGAGCATGTAGTCCTCGCAGACACTGCTGGTACTTGGTCGACCGTAGAATGGCGACATCGTGCGCTTCATCCAGCTGATACAGGGCGTCTTGCCACGCCGCTTCTGACCTTTCTTTGTCGTAGGCTCAGACCCTCGGGGAGTCGTAGTCGAGGTCGATCGGCAGCACAGCTTCAGCTCCAAACGTCATGAAGGGGGTGAACCCCGTAGTTCTGTTGGGGGTTGCTCATAAGCCCCACAACACGGATGGGAGTTCTTTAACCCATCGCCCGGCCACTTGCCTGAAGGAGTCGTAGATCCGAGGCTTCAATCCTTGCAGCACCATCCCATTGGCACGCTCGACATGACCGTTGGTCCTCAGATGAGCGACGGAGGCGAAGTCAAGCCGGATGTGGTACTCCACGCAAAATTCCTGGAAGACATGACTAGTAAACTGCGTACCGTTGTCGGCGATGATGGAGTGTGGCACTCCAAAGCAGCAGATGATGTTGCAGATGAACTCGACGGCCCAGGCGGAGCGGATGCATGGGGTCGGCTTCGCCTCGATCCACTTGGTGAACTTGTCGACGGCGACGAAGAGGTGGGTGAAGCCCCCGGGTGCTAGTCGAAAAGGCTCGAGGACGTCGAGTCCCCGACCGGAAAGGGTCATGTGATCGAAATTGTCTAGAGCTCCTGGGCTGGCAGATGCGTCTGTCGAGCGTAGAACTGACAGCCTCTGCAAGTGCGAATGAGTTCCTCGGCATCGGAGACCGCCGTGGGCCAGTAAAACCCTTGACGGAAAAATTGCCCGACCAAGGTCCTCAAAAAGGCGTGATGCCTGCAAATGCCTGAGTGAATGTCGTCGACGAGATGGAGACCCTCCGCCTGACGAACGCAGCGTTGGATGATGCCATTGGCACACCGCTTGTAGAGCTCATCATCGATGATGACGTAGGCTTTGGCTCGCCGCGAGACCTGTCGGGCCTCAATGGTGTCGGCTGGAAGTGTGCCGTCTTGTAGGAAGGCCTAGATGTCCTAGGACCAGTCGGGGATGATGGCCATAATCTCTGCCCCGGGGGTCAGAGCTTGCTCGCCGACTGCCGCCTCGACCTGGGGGTCGGCGGCATCATCTTTGAGCTTGATCGTCAGCTTGAAGAGGATCTCGAGGAAAACGTCATCAGGGACCGAATCCCACCCCGAGGCCATTCGGGCGAGGGTGTCGGCCGGTTCGTTGTCGCGACGCAAAACATGATGGAGCTCGAGCCCGTTGAACTTGTCTTCGAGCTTACGAACTTCCTGACAGTAAGCCTCCATCTTGGGGTCTCGGCAGCTTGATATCTTCATGACTTGGTTTACAATTAGCTCGGAGTCGCCTTTGACGTAGAGCCCTCGGACACCGAGGGTGATGGCCATTCATAGGCCATGTCGCCGGGCTTCATATTCTGCAGCGTTGTTGGAGGCGGAGAAGTGGATCTACAGTACGTACCAGAACTTGTCTCCCTTAGGAGAGATGAGGACGATGCCAGCCCCCGAGCCCTTCAGCCAGCAAGAGCCGTCGAAGAACATCGTCCAATGCTCGAGGTCGGCGAGGCTTGGCAGTTCTTGAGCCTCGGTCCACTCGGCGATGAAGTCGGTGAGGGCCTGAGCCTTGATGGCCTGCCGAGGCACGTAGGTGATGTCGTGGCCCATGAGCTCCATAGCCCACGTGGCGATGCGCCCGACCACGTCTTTGTCGTTGATGATCTCCTCGAGAGGGAAGCTCGTCACCACTCCGATGGAGTGGCTATCGAAGTAGTGACGAAGCTTGCGGCTGGTGATGAGGATCGCGTAGAGTAGCTTCTTCACTTGGGTGTAGCGAGTCTTGGCGTCGGCCAATACCTCACTGATGAAGTAGATGGGCCGCTGGACCTTCAAGGCCTGACCGTCCTTCGGTCGCTCGACGACGAGGACAGTGCTGACGACCTTAGTGGTTGCGGCAATGTAGAGGAGTAGTGGCTCACCAGGGTTCGGCAAGGCTAAGACTAGCAGAGAAGATAGCATAGTTTTCAGTTGCTCAAAGGCTTCTTGGGCCTCGGCGGTCCAGGTGAAACGGTCGGACTTTCGAATGAGTCGGTAAAAAGGCATAGCCTTCTCACCCAGTCGAGAGATGAAATGACTGAGGGCCGCCAGGCATCCAGTGAGCTTTTGGACCCCTTTAACGTTATTGATGGGCCCGAGGTTGTGGATGGTGGCGATCTTCTAGAGATTGGCTTCAATGCCGCGCTCGGATATGATGAACCCGAGGAGCTTGCTGGAGGGGATGCCAAAGACGCACTTCTCGGGGTTGAGCTCGATGCGGAACTCCCGGAGGTTGGCGAAGGTTTCCTTCAGGTCTTCAATGAGGCCGGCCACTTGTCGGGTCTTGATGACGATGTCATTGACATAGACCTCCAGATTCCGACCCAGCTGGTCGTGGAAGCAATTCTGCATGTAGCGTTGATACGTGGCGCCGGCATTCTTGAGCCTGAAGGGCATGGTGATGTAGCAGAACGAGCTGAATGGCGTGATGAGCGACGTAGCCGGCTGGGCAGAGCTGTGCATGGATATCTGATGGTACCCGGAGTATGCATAAAGAAAGCTAAGGGTTTCGCAGCCAGCGGTGGAATCAACCACCTGATCTATGCGTGGCAATGGAAACGGATCCTTTGGGCATACTTTGTTGAGACTCGTGTAGTCAACGCACATCCTCCATTTCCCATTCTTCTTCTTAACCATTATAGGGTTGGTCAGCCACTTAGGGTGGTAGACCTCTTTGATAAACTTAGCATCAAGCAACTTGGCTATCTCCTCCCCAATGGCGCGGCGCTTCTCGTCGTCGAAGCGTCGGATCGTTGCTTCACCGGTCGGTAGCCGGGGATGATGTTCAAAGAGTGCTCGGCGACCTCCCTCGGGATACCCGGCATATCAAATGGTGCCAGGCAAAAATATCTCGATTCCGGATGAGGAAGTCGACGAGCGTATTTTTCTATTTGTCGAAAAGAGCTGTCGTGATCCTAGCCTTCTTGGTCGGGTCGGCGCTGTCGAGGAGGATCTCTTTAGAGTCATCGGTCGGCTTGATGGACGTAGAGGTTGAAGGCTTGGAGTTGAGAGTTGCAGTCAGCACCTGGGACTTGCGGATCTCTTCCAGTTGGGCCGACCCTGTGAGGGCGACAGCCAGCTTGTAGCTTTCCTGCTCGCAGGTGAGAGCGTGCTTGAAGCGGGATGTCATAGTGATGACGCCTTTGGGCCCCAGCATCTTGAGCTTGAGGTAGATGTAGCTGGGGACGGCCATGAACTTGGCGTAGGTGGTCAGTCGAGGATGGCGTGGTAGACGCCGGAGAAGTCGACCATTTCGAGGGTGAGCCTCTCCGTCCTGAAGTTGTCGCGGTCTTCGAAGGTGACCGGCAGGGTGATCCGACCCAGGGGCACCGCGCTACCCTCGAGGATGACACCATGAAATGGAACGTTGCTCAAATGGAGGTCAGACTCCGAGAGCTTCATGGCCTTGAAGGTGTCGATGTAGAGGAGGTTGTGGGCGCTGCCTCCGTATAAAAAGACCATGGTCTGATGTGTGGAGCCGATAATCGGATCGAGCACCAGGGGCAGGCGCCCCGGCTGAGGCACGTAGTCGGGGTGGTCGGACCTTTAGAAGGGAATCGGGGCCTCCGACCACTTGAGGTTGGTCGGCACAGCGGGGTCAGTGAGATTGACCTCCCGTCACGTCTGCTTCTGGTGGCACCGTGACTCGTAGGCCACCGGCCCGCCGAAGATCATCAGGCGGTCCTCCGGCTCGGGAAAGGCGTTGTCGGCGTTACCCTCGGCCTCCTTCACAGGAGGGTCAGGATTTTGAGGCTGACGGGAGTCGGGTCAGAAATGACCTCTGTAGAAGGCTCGCATGAGGTGGCAGTCCCGCAAGGTGTGCTTGACGGGGGTCGTGTAGTTGGTGCAGATCCTGTCGAGCATCTTTTTGAAGTGGTTGTTGTGGTCAACCGACTTCTTCACTTGGGTTCAGGGCAGCCGCTCGGTGACGCTCACGAACTCCTCATCGTGCCGGCGGTTCTTCTGCTTCTTGTTGCTTGAGCCACCCCCCTCCCAACTGTCCCTACCGTCGGAGCATCAGTCGGAGCGGTTGTCGTTCTTGCGATCGGTCTTGGACTTCTCCTTGTCCTTGGTCCAATCCCGGTCAAAGGGCTTGGACAGCCTCCTCCCCGATGGCGAAGGTGGTGGCGATGTCGAGAAGAGCGCGCGCCGTCCGAGGGTTTTTACACCTCGGCTTGTGGACGAGCGCTTTGGATGTCGTGCCGCAGGCGAAGGCGTTGATAACATAAGCGTCCCTCACGTCAGGCAGCTCGTTTCGCTTGCGCGAAAAGCGCTGGATGTAGTCGCGGAGCGAGTCGTCGAGGTTTTGCTTGCAGTTCTTCATATCCTAGGAGTTACACGAGCGGGTGTAGGTCCCCTGGAAGTTGCCGATGAAGGCGCGACAAAGGTCAGCCCAGTCGTAGATACTGTCCCTAGGAAGATGCTCGAGCCACCCCCTGGCCGAGTCAGACAGAAAGAGTGGCAAATACTGGATGGCAAACAAGTCATCGGTGCCACCGGCTCTACATGCAAGGCGATAATCCTCGAGCCAGTGGGCAGGGTTTGTCTCACCAGTGTTTCGAACGATGTTGGTCGAAACGTGAAACCTCTGTGGAAAAAGTGCTCTCCGGATGTGGGACCCAAACGCTCGGGGCCTGACCTCATCTGGACTGAAGCTCCAGACGTGATCGTGGCTGCGTCGACGGCAGCGACGGTCGGGAGACCGCTCTCGCCTGGACTCGGCGTAGCGCTCCCTCCTGGCTTGCTTCCGCGCGTCGCTCCTGGACTCGGCGTAGCGCTCCCTCCTGGCTTGCTTCCGCGCGTCGCTGGTGTGACAAGCATCAAGGTGCTCCCCGAGGCGCTGGCGAACGCTGCCAGCTGGAGCGTAAGGATCGCACGCCTCGGTCCGACCGCTGCAGCTATCGTGGGTCGAACTCCGATGGTCGGCGCTTGGCTGGTAAGAGCTGTGCGCCTCGAAGTGCAGTCGAAGTGATGATTCATGTTGTTAAAGCGCGCCGTCGAGGTAGACACGTAGATGGTTGTAGGTTTCTTTGAGCATGGGGTTGTCAGGCGTGGCGGACTCGTATAGGACATAAGCCGCCATCGCCAGATTCTCTTACGGCGTGTCAAAGGCGAGTGTGCCGCCGTCCATTATCTGCTGATAAGCGGACTGGGCCCAGGCTCGGGTGCCACTGCTCGTCGCAGTGGCACCCTTGCCCTGACCATCGCCCCTGGCCGCAAACTTGCGCCAGAGAGCATCTTCAACGACAGAAAAAGCGTGACGGTGCAGAGAAGGGTCATCGTCAAGAGCCATGTCGGGGGTATCAACCTTCACGGCCTTGTTAGGCAATAGCGTGAAGCACTCACGGGACGCGTCATGGCCCAACACATCGTGAGGTAGACGACGAGGTGAACGACGGCGAGGCGAACGACGCCGAGGCGAATGCCGCATGCGCGGGGTTTGAAGGTGAAGCTCGTCGCCGTTGTCGGCCACGAAATCTAGACCTCCAAAACGGAAGGCCTGGCCAGCATCGAAAGTGGGGATGCTCCACGATCAACCATCACGGGCGAGCAACCGCAAAACCACCGAAGAACAGGCAAGAGATCGAGGGCTCTCCCACCAAAGCGAAAATCAAAGCCATCAAAAAGCAAAGCGAAAAAGCACCACGAAAACCCCCTTCCTAGCGCGCCAACTATCGGTGTTCTGACCACCGGCACAGTAAAATTTACGTAATCGAAGGGAGTATTTGTGCGCTCTTCATATTCGAATGGCCTATTCTATGAAAGAGACTCAAAGATTAACCTAGTTCGAGCCGCCGAGAGGCATAATATCCTATGTCCAGAGACGAGAGAAATCAAATCGTATGAACTCAAGAACACGAGTACAATGTGGAAGGGCCTTGGTTCGATCCAAGAACCCTAGCTCGCGTAAGTGGATGTGGTTACATTGGGTAGCTTGAATACAACTTGGCTTTCTTCACTCGTCTTCATCTTGTTCTCTTATCTTCCGTTCGTCTAATGCCCCATGGTACCCCTTTTAAAGGGGCCGGACTAAGGGCACCAACTTGGCGCCTACGGAACCTACTGGCCCTCTGCCAGGTGGGGCCTCGGACGTCGCCTGAGTTGGTCACCGGACGCCCTCTAGCGCCGGTGCAGTTGGCCGATGTCCTTCGTACGTCCTTTGTCCTCTCGCGGGGGACAAAGGTCACTTATCCATCTTGCTTTACCAATCGCTTGGCTACTTTACCAACTTCCGGAATGCTTTACCTCCTGGCAAGGTTGCTTTACCTCCTACTGTACGTGGGCAGGAATCTCTACGACTGTCAGCGGTTGGTTGCTAAGGCGGTGCCCGACCCCCGGGGGTCGGGTTAGAGCGTTGGCTTCTAGCCGTTGGCGAGCTGAATCTTGTTGTCGTGTAGCCTTGACCTTTCGTCGGTCGGGCTTGGGCGCTTGCGCGGTTTTGACGCTGAGGTCGGGACGTTCTTGGCTATATTTGATCCTTCGGGAGCTGTAGACGGGTCATGGGCCATAGTTTGTAGAAGGGCCTTTGTGTAGAGGCCAAAGTTATACGACAACAAGATTCAGCCCGCCAATGGCTAGAAGCCAACGCTCTAACCTGACCCCTGGGGGTCGGGCACCGCCATAGCAACAAACCACTGACAGCCGCAGAGATTCCTTCTAACGTACAGCAGGAGGTAAAGCATCTTTGCCAGGAGGTAAAGCATTCCAGAAGTTGGTAGAGCAGCCAAGCGATCGGTAAAGCAAGATGGAAAAGTGTCCGTTGTCCCCCACAACTGAACAAAGGACGTATGAAGGACACCGGCCAACTGCGATGACCGAGGCCCCACCTGGCGGACGGCCAACAGGTTCTGCAGGCGTCAAGTTGGTACCCCCAGTCTGACCCCTATAAAAGGGGTACCATGGGGCAAGAGAACAAGTGAAGTGAAGTTAGCCAAGTTGTATTCAAGCCACCCCATTGTACCCACATCCACCGACACGAGCTAGGGTTCTTGGATCCAGCCAAGGCCTTTTCGCATTGTATTCGTGTTCTTGAGTTCATACGATTTGATCTGTCTCATCCCTGGACATAGGGTATTACACCTCTCAGCGGCTCAAACCAGGTTAATCTTTGAGTCTCTTTCGTAGACTAGGCCATTCAAATATGAAGAGGGTACGAATACTCCCTCCGATTACGTAAATTTTACTGTGCCGGTGGTCAGAACACCGACAGTTGGCGCGCCAGGTAGGGGTTTTTTTGTTGTGCGTTTTCGCTTCGTTTTTTGATGGCTTCGATTTTCGCTTTGGTGGGAGAGTCCTTGATCACTCACCAGTTCTTCGAGGGTTTTGTGGTTGCCATCGCTCGTGATGGTCGATCGTGGAGCATCCCCACCTTCGTTGTTGGCCAGGCCTTCCGCTTCGGAAGCCTGGATTTCGTTGCCAACAACGGCGGCGAGCTTCACCTTCAGACCCCGCGCGAGCGGCGTTCGCCTTAGCGTCGTTCACCTTGTCATCTACCTCACGATGTGTTGGGCCATGACCCGCCCCGTGAGTGCTTCACGCTACTGCCTAACAAGGCCGCGGAGGTCGATACCCCCCGACAAGGAAATTGACAATGACTCTTCTCCGCACCATCGCGCTCTTTCTGTCGTCGAAGATGCTCTCCGGCGCAAGCTTGCAACCGGGGGCAATGGTCAGAGCAAGGGTGCCGCTGTGACAAGCGGTGGCGCCCGAGCCCGGGCCCGGTCCACTTATCAGCAGATAATGGATGGCGGCACGCCCGCCTTTGACACACCGTACGACAATCTGGCGGCAGCGGCTTGCGTCCTCTACGAGTCTGCCATGCCCGACAACCCCATGCTCAAGGAAACCTACGACCGCCTACGCGTCTACCTCGATGACGCGTTTCAACAACCTGAACCCTCGCTTCATTAGCACTTTGAGGCGCACAGCTCCCACCGACCGAGCGTCGACGGTCGGAGTTCGGCCCGTGATAGCCGCCGAGATTGGGCTGAGGCGCGCGATCTTTACCCTCCGGCTGGCAACATTCGCCAGCGCCTCAGGGTGCACCGTGACGCTCGTCACATGATCGACGCGCGAAAGCAAGCCAGGAGCAAGCACGGCGCCGAGTCCAGGTGGGAGCGATCTCCCGACCGTCGCCGCCGTCGGCGCAGCTATGACCATATTCGGAGCCCTAGTCTTGATGAGGTCTGGCCCCGAGCGTTTGAGTCCCACATCCGAAGAGCACCTTTTCCTCAGAGATTCTGTGCTCCGACCAACATCGTCCGATACACTAGTGAGACCAACCCTACCTACTGGCTTGAGGATTATCATCTTGCGTGCAGAACCGGTGGCATCGACGACCTATTCGCCATCCAATACCTACCACTCTTCAAGTCCGATTCCGTCAGGGGGTGGCTCGAGCATCTTCCTAGAGACAGCATCCACGATTGGTCCGACCTCCGCAATGCCTTCGTCAGCAACTTTCAGGGGACCTACACCCGCTCGGGTAACTCCTAAGATCTAAAGAACTGCAAGCAGAACTCCGGCGAGTCGCTTTGCAACTACATCTAGTGCTTTTTGCGCAAGCGAAATGAGCTACCCGACGTGAGCGACGCCGACGTCATCAACGTCTTCACCTGCGGCACGATGTTCAAGGTGCTCGTCCACAAGCTGGGGTGTAAAAACCGTCGGACGGCGCGCACCCTTCTCGACATCGCCCCCACCTTCACCACTAGGGAGGAGGCTGTCCAAGCCTACTTCGATCGGGATTGGACCAAGGACAAGGAGAAGTCCATGGCCGGCCACAAGAGCGACAACCGCTCTGACCGACGCTGCGACCGTAGGGATGGTCGAGATGGGGGCGGCTCGGGCAGCAAGAAGCAAAAGAACCGCCGACACGACGAGTAGTTCATGGGCGTCACCGAGTGGACGCCCCGACCTCAAACAAAGAAGCCGGTCAACCACAACAACCACTTGAAAAAGTTGCTCGACAAGATCTGCACCAACCACGCGACCCCCGTCAAGCACACCTTGCAGGATTGCCACCTCATGCGAGCCTTCTACAGAGGTCACTTTCAACTCAACTCCCGTCAGCCTAAAAATCCTGACCCTCCCGCGAAGAAGGCTGAGGGTAACGCTAACAATGCCTTTCCTGAGTTGAAGGACTGCTTGATGATCCTCGACGGGCCGATGCCTTACGAGCCACTGCGCCACCAGAAGCAGACGTGGCGGGAGGTCAATCTCATCGACCCCGCAGTGCGCAGCTACCTCAAGTGGTCGGAGGCCCTGATCACCTTCGACAGATCCGACCACCCCGACTATGTGCCTTAGCCAGGGCCCCTAGCCCTGGTGCTCAATTCGATCATCGGCACCACGTGTCTGACCAAGGTCTTCATGAATGGAGGCAGCGCCCTCAACATCCTCTACATCGACACCTTCAAGGCCATGAAGCTCTCGGAGTCCAACCTCCGTCCGAGCAACGTTCCATTTCTTTGCGTCATCCCCGGGGGTAGCGCGGTGCCCCTGGATCGGATCATCTTGCCAGTTACCTTCGGCGACCATGACAACTTCAGGACAGAGAAGCTCACCTTTGAAGTGGTCGACTTCTTCGGTGTCTACCACGCCATCCTCGGCCGACCTGCCTAAGCCAAGTTCACGGCCGTCCCCAGCAACGTCTACCTCAAGCTCAAGATGCCGGGCCCAAGGCGTCATTACTGTGACATCCCGCTTCAAATACGATCTCGCCTACGAGCAAGAAAACTATGAGCTGGCCGTCGCCCTTGCAGGGTCGGCCCAACTGGAAGAGGTCCGCAAGTCCCAGGTGCTGATAGCAACTCTCGACTCCAAGCCTTCAACCTCTACATCCTTCGAGCCAGCCGATGACTCCAAGGAGATCTTGCTCGATAGCACCGACCCGACCAAGAAGACCAGGATCGAGACAGCGCTTTCTGACAAATAGGAAAGTGTGCTCGTCAACCTCCTCATCCAGAATCGAGATGTCTTCACCTGGACACCGTCTGATATTCCAAGCATCCCGAGGGAGGTCGCCGAGCACTCTCTGAACGTCATTCCCGGCTCCCGACCGATGAAGCAAGACTTCGACGCTTCGACGAAGAGAAGCGCCGCGCCATTGGGGAGGAGATCGCCAAGCTGCTTGATGTTAAGTTTATCAAAGAGGTCTACCACTTTGAGTGGCTGGCCAACCCTGTAATGGTTAAGAAGAAGAATGGTAAATGGAGAATGTGCGTTGACTACACAAGTCTCAACAAAGCATGACCAAAGGATCCGTTTCCTTTGCCGTGCATAGATTAGTTGGTCGATTTCACCGCCGGCTGCAAAACCCTTAGCTTTTTTGATGCGTACTCCGGGTACCACCGTCGGCCTTAAGAATGCCGGCGCCACGTATCAGCGCTGCATGCAGAAGTGCTTCCACGACCAGCTAGGTCGGAACCTAGAGGTCTACGTCGACGACATCGTCCTCAAGACTCGACAAGTGACCGGCCTCATTGAAGACCTGGAGAAAACCTTCGCCATCCTCCAGAAGTTCCGCATCAAGCTCAGCCTCGAGAAGTGCGTCTTTGGCGTCCTCACCGGCAAGCTCCTAGGGTTTGTCATCTCCGAGCGCAGCATCGAAGCCAATCCCGAGAAGATCGCCGCCCTCCGCAACCTCGGGCCCATCAACAACATCAAGGGTGTCCAGAAGCTCACTGGGTGACTGGTGGCCCTCAGCCGTTTCATCTCTCGACTGGGTGAGAAGACCATACCTTTTTATCGACTCCTTTGAAATTCTGACCGCTTCACCTGGACCGCCGAGGCCCAGAAAGCCTTTGAGCAACTGAAGACTATGTTGTCCTCTCCATCAGTTTTAACCTCGTCGACCCCTAGTGAGCCACTACTCCTCTACATTTCCGCAACCACTAAGGTCGTCAGCACTGTCCTCGTCGTCGACCGACCGGAGGAGGGTCGGGCCTTGGAGGTCCAGCGGCCCGTCTACTTCATCAGCGAGGTGCTCGCCGACGCCAAGACCCGGTATACCCAAGTGGAGAAGCTGCTCTACACGATCCTCATCACCAACCGCAAGCTTCACCACTACTTCGATAGCCACTGCATCCAAGTGGTGATGAGCTTCCCTCTCGGGGAGATCATCAACGGCAAAGACGTGGTTGGGCGCATCGCCATGTGGGCTATGGAGCTCATGGGCCATGACATCACCTACGTGCCTCAGCAAGCCATGAAGTCACAGACCCTCACCGACTTCATCGTCGAATGGACCAAGGCACAAGAACCACCAGACCCCGCCGACCTCGAGCACTGGACTATGTTCTTCGACGGCTCTTGCCGGCTGAAGGTCTCAGGGCTGGCGTCGTTCTCATCTCTCCCAAGGGAGACAAGTTCCAGTACGTACTGCAGATCCACTTCTCGGCCTCCAACAACACTACAGAATATGAAGCCATGCTACATGGCCTCCGAATGGCCATCACCCTCGGTGTCGGACGGCTCTACGTCAAGGGCGACTCTGAAATTGTCGTAAACCAAGTCTTGAAGATATCAAGCTGCCGAGACCTCAAGATGGAGGCTTACTGCTAGGAAGTTCGCAAGCTCGAAGACAAGTTCGACGGACTCGAGCTCCATCACGTTCTACGCCGCGACAACGAAGCGGCCGACACCCTCGCTCGGATGGCCTCGGGGCGGATCCGGTCCCCGACGACATCTTCCTCGAAGTCCTCTCCAAGCCAACGATCAAGCTCAAAAATGATGCCGCTGACCCCTAGGTCGAGATGGCAGTCGATGAGCAGACCCGGACCTCTGGGGCAGAAATTATGGCCGTCATCCCTGACTGGTCCCCGGACATCTACGCCTTCCTACAAGATGGCACACTTCCAGCTGACACCAATGAGGCCGACGAGTCTCGCGGCGAGCCAAGGCCTACGTCATCATCGATGATGAACTATACAAGCGGAGTCCCAGTGGCGTTATCCAGCGCTGCATCCCTCAGGCGGAGGGTCTCCATCTCCTCGACAACATTCATTTAGGCATTTGCGGGCATCACGCCGCTCCAAGGACCTTAGTCGAGAAAGTTTTCTGCCAAAGGTTTTACTGGCCCACAGCAGTCTCCGACACCGAGAAACTCATTCACTCTTGCAGAGGCTGTCAGTTCTACGCTCGACAGACTCATCTGCTGGCCTAGGAGCTCCAGATGATTCTGATCATATGGCCCTTTGCAGTCTGGGGACTCCACGTCCTTGTGCCTTTCTGACCAGCACCCGAGGCTTCACCCACCTCTTCGTCGCCGTCGACAAGTTCACCAAGTGGATCGAGGCAAAGCCGACCCTCTGCATCAGCTCCACCCGGGCTGTCGAGTTCATCCGCGACATCATCTGTCGCTTTGGAGGGCCACATTCCATCATCACTGACAACGGTACGCAGTTTACCGGTCACGTCTTCTAAGAATTTTGCGAGGAGTACCACATCCGGCTCGACTTCGCCTCAGTCGCCCATTTGAGGACCAATGGTCAGGTCGAGCGTGCCAATGGGATGGTGCTGCAAGTATTGAAACCTCGGATCTACGACTCCGTCTGGCAAGCGGCCGGGCGGTGGGTCAAAGAACTCCCGTCCGTGTTGTGGGGCTTACGAATGACCCCCAACAGAACAACGGGGTTCACCCCCTTCTTCATGACCTTCGGAGCGGAAGCTGTGCTGCCGACCAACCTCGACTACGACTCCCCGAGGGTCCGAGCCTACGACGAAGAAAGGTCGGAAGCGGCGCAGCAAGACGCCCTGGATCAGCTGGATGAAGCGCGCGACATCGTCATTCTACGGTCGGCAAAGTATCAACAAAGTCTGTGACGACTGCTCACTCGGCACGTCAAGGGTCGGACCTTTAACATCAGCGATCTTGTGCTCAAGAGAGTGCAAGACAAGACCGACCACCACAAGCTATCACCCCCATAGGAGGGTCCTTATGTAATCAAACGAGTCGTAAGGCCCGGACGTACAAGTTAGCGACCGAGGGCAGCAAGGAGCTAGCCTATGCCTGGAACATCGAGAACTTACATTGTTTCTGCGCATAATAAAATCAACTAAGTTTCTATGCATTCTCTTGTTTCACTAACTATGTTTTTGCAATGAAGCGCAGCCGACTCGTCTACCCTTCACTACCCGGGGGCTAATCTCAGAGTCCCCACTTGAGGGCCGGATTGATCGACCCTTTTGCATTCGACCCCTTAGGCCTCGCGCCTCGTTCCCACATTCTAAGGCTCCATGCCTTAGCCTCAACAAGGCTCCACGCCTCGTTCCTACGTTCTAAGGCTCCGTGCCTTAGCCTCAACAAGGCTCCGCGCCTTGTTCCTACGATCTAAGGCTCCGTGCCTTAGTCTCATGAAAAGGCTCCGCGCCTCCCTCCATTTCCTTGGGGCCTGACCCCCGACCCGCGCCGAGTTTCGCGGGTGACCCTCAGTTGTGCCAAGTTACGAAAATGCTCTCGTTCAACTTTTCCTCGTGGCTAACGATCCGACCCGGCGTTGGTGACGCTCTACAACTGTATCGAGCCCGACACTCGACCCTACGAGCTATATCCGACCCAGTCGCTTGATCACCGCCCAAAGGAACTCGAGAAATGTTTAGTGCGAAAAACTGAAACACAGAAGAGGGTCAAAAACTTGCGTATTTACACATCATCCAAAAGTGTTCATTACACAGTCGGATACAAAATACTACTTCTTCCTACAGATAACTAAGGACGCCGCTGCTGCACGTGGGGCAGGTGGCCGGATCGCTCCCGAAGAAGTTCTGGCCTGTTGAAGTCAGCGACGACCTCCCGCGCCAACGGCTGCATCTCGGCCTCGAGCGCCTCCATCTCCTCCTCCGACAACCCAGAAGCAAAACCCTCGATGATCCGGCCGAAGTCCGCGTCCAGGTAGTGGGAGCGAATCAGCGTCAGGGTCAGCGAGGCCCCGTCCTCAAGTGCCCTCATCACCTCGGCGGCAATGATGCTCGGGAGCCGCTGCAGCATGTGCGTCACGAACTCTGTCGAGAGAGAGTTCTCGTGCACACCAGCGAAGACCTGCCGGAGCAGGCGTCGGCCTGCGGACCTCAAAGGTCGAAGCTCACCGACCAGAGCTGCAGCAAACACGCTGTCAAACGGCCGATCCCCAAAACCAATCAATAAACAAAAAAGTACGACACTTACCATCCCGCTCCTTTGCCACAGCTTCGACAAGGCCCTTACCTCGTTCAGCTCCGCCCGACCTCGGCCTCGGCAACCAAGCATGCCTCCTGGACCTCGGAGACGGTCCACTGCATCTCCTGCAGCTCCTCCGACAGTCGCTCGACCTCAGCCTCTGACGGCCCGCTCCGAGTCAGTTAGGTCCGGCTGCTCGAAGGCTCGCTAGTGCTCCTCCAAGGCCCTCTTGGCGGTGGCCTCGGCATTCTGGCGAGCCCCATCGGCGTGGACCAGGAGGTCTTTAAGGCGTCGCACCTCCGCATCGTGCTGGACAGTCTGCCTCCGAAGCTCTGTAAAAAGACCAAGTCCTCAGTCGAGATCTGACCCCAGCCTTCAATACGGTAAAGCTTAAAAATTGTTAACTAACTTACTTGCGATTGTCTCCCGCGTCGAGGTGAGGTCGGAGGAGAGCCTCCGGTTTTCTGACCGCGTCGACACAGCGTCCATACGAGCCCGGTTGACCTTGTCGAGCGAGATACGGCTTGCCTCCCGAGCTGGATTGTGGAGTCCCTCAAGGCGTCCCGACCGGCCTGGGTCTTCTCCAGCTCCGCCCGAAGAGTGTCGACCTCAGCTTGCAGAGCATAGCCTCAGCGAGGTTGACCCACGGCCGTGGCAAGATTCACTTGCAAACGACAACATTCAACATCGCAACGAACAGGTTCGACTAAAAAACTTTAAATGTTCAGGCTTACCCGACACTCCATCAGGTACGGATCGTCGAAGAGGTCTTGGCGCTCATCCGTGATCCCGAGCAACTGGCGGAGGCCGAAAGCCATCGCAAGGTTGAAGCGACGGACCCCGGCCATCCGGTCGTCTTAGAAATTCCACGCACCAGCCACGGCCTCGGGCGGAAAGTCGCCCCTCTTTCCGAACCTTTGCGCGGCGGAGGCCAAGGAACCGGGCGCCCCCGTAGCGGATGATGGCATCATCGGTGCCGTGACCAGCTCGGTCCCTTCTCCCTCCTGTGCCTCTCCGATGGTTCCGCTCGCACTGGCCAGGACCGCGCTCGTCGACGGCTTGCCGACCTCCTCCGTGGTAGTCCCCTGCAAACCCTCGGACGGGTCTGCCGGGGGGACTTTCGGTCGCTTCTCGGCAGCCATCTCACTCAGCTCCCTCCTGCCCTCGACAGCGGCGGGCGAGATTCAGTCGGCCGGCACATCGTGAACCAAGGGCGGGGGAGATCCCCTCGGATCCTCTACGAGAGTGGTCGGGGACCGCGTGGGCACATCCTCGACCTCCATCGTCTCGACCTCCCCTCTGGCATCAGGAGCCGGAGAGGATTCTTCCCTCTCCTCCTCGGCAGCTGCCTCTTCTTGGATCTCGGGAGCCGCCTCCTCCCGGGCCTTGACGGTCGCCTCCTCCTGGGCTTTGGCTGCTGCCTCCTCTTGGGCTTTGGCCGCCACCTCCTCCTGACCTTCAGCGGTGGATGTCGGAGGCGGCAGCAGCTGTACTTCGCCGACCCCTAGGGTCGGCAAATCTTGAGCTTGGGACGGATGTGGCGGCATCGCAGTGTGCGGCGCCACATCAGTACTAATGTCGGTTCTCCTGTCGGCGTCCCCAGACGTCGACGTCGTAGCAGCCGTAGCCAAACGCATCGCAGCGACCGACGACAGAGGCCTGCACATCCCCAAACAGGTCAGAAATGAACTAATTCAAACTTACAACTAAACTAAAGGTGCAGGAACTTACGCCTTTGACTGACGCATCGGGATCCTCCGGATCTGAGGAAGGGCCGGTTGGACGGCACTCGGGGGTTGGACCACTCCAGTTTCTGCCACTTGGATAGTGGTAGCCATCGCCGCGGTCACAGAGTCGACCTCTACGCTCTCCAACCCCTCGGCCCTCATCCTCTTCGACAGAGGAGGGACGTCCTTGAACGACGCCGAGCTCCCGACGTCGACCAAAGCCGCCGCCTGCGGCGCAGCAATCCGGAGGTCGGGGTTGGAACCCCCGACCTTGCACACGTAGCTGCAGGGGCCCCAACCGGCGAAGCACCAGCTGACCTCTTAGCAGGCCGCGCAGTCGACGCAGAAGCAGCCGGACTGCCGGTCGGGAACTATCTCAAACCTGAAGGGTGCCGTCTCTTGACGGCTTTCTTCTTCTTGGCCGGGGACACGCCTGCGGCGCTTGTCCCGACTACACCCTTGACCCGGGCGCGGCCCCCGACAGGACCTGCAGCAATGACAACGACTAAGTCTTTGACTCCTATCCACGACCCGACTTGATCTACTCTACAAACCCGAATAACACAGGCAAGAGGAGGCCAACTCACCAGGGTCGTGTGATCCTTGTCAAGAGGCTGCGGTCCCTTGAACATCTCGTCGGTGACATCCCCTCCAGCAGCCTACCAACCCGCTGGGCGACCTCTCAGTCGCTCAGCTCAACCCCGACCACGCCTGGGTGGCGTCGTCCTTCCCCTCATAGCTGTTCATGGGGAAGGCTCGGATGCGCAGCGGCTGGACCCGACGCTGCATGAAGGTAGCAATGACGGCGGCACCATTCAATCCTTCGTACCTCAGCCGTCAGATCTTCTGCAGGAACGGCCTCAACTCGTACTTCTCCTCAGCTGTCACCCTCGCCTTTCACATGTCAGTTGCCTCGGCAGGTGCGTTGCGAAAGGCCGAGAGGCCGGGGGTGGCGTTCTTGATGTAGAACCACCCGTCAAGCCAGCCCTTCAAGGACTTTTTCAGCGACACCTTGATATATTCCTTCGCCACGGTTCTCCGGAGCATGATCGCGGCACCGTCGACCTGCCTAGCCGCGCCGAAGGGCTCCAGCAACTAGTTGGCCTGGAAGAAGTACCGCCACAGCCACAGGCCCGGAGCCACCCCCAGATACGCTTCGCAGAACGTGGCGAAGATGGCGATCTGGAGGATACCATTAGGGTTGTGGTGGTGGAGGCACACGTCGTAGTGAAGCATCAGCGTGTGGAAGAAGAAGCTGCCCGGGGGCGCCAGCCCGCGCTCATGGAAGGAGAGGAAGCTCACGATCTTCCCCTCCGGCGACGCCGGCACCTCCTGGTTCTCCGTCGCCTCCCATTCGTCGGTTTCCTTCGATGGCAACAGCCCGGCGCCATGGTACGACTCGAGCACCTCTTCCGAGATGGCGGAGGGCTTCCACGCTGCTTCCATCACAGCGATGATGAAGACGAAGACGATGAAGACGAGAACGGTCGCAGTGGCTGCCGCAACGGACGCGACGACAACGATGAAGACGAAGACGACGAGTTCTGGATGCTAAGGTGAGCTAGCACAAGGAAGCTTGGAGACGAAGACAATGGAGGGCCGATGAATTTCGAAATCACCGCGCCCCCCCTTTTTAAAGACTACCGGGGGGTGAACGTTACTCACCCCCACTACCCACGACGCGATGGTGCAGTAACTGCGCCATCCTGGGTGTGCACCACGATGTGCACCCGCCACACCAGCACCCCACTCACTGACAAGTGGGGCCGAACGCCGCTTGGCCACCTCCGCCACGCTGGAGGTGACGCAAGCCTGTCTGACATGCCAGTCAATGGCTGACAGACGCCATTTGATGGAACGCGCACGCTCGAAGCGTCGCGCTCCCACACGGCGTCTGATCGGCATCATCCGACCGACTGGATCGACCGGCGGTTACAATTCTCAGACGCCATATCCATCGTCCACGTGGAGGCAGCGGAATCGTGCGATTGTCAAAGCCGTTACCGACGACGCGGTGAGTCATCTCATGGATCGGGAGAAACGAGAGGTCGAGCGATAAACCGACCGGGCCGATACTTGCTCGATACTTCCCAGTTTGACCTAGACACGATGCTGATCATGAGACGAGACCGACCCGACCAGTTCAATCTAAGCATCTGTCCCGACACTCAGCTGATAACGAAAATCAGCTTCGAATCGACCTCAAGGGTCGGGAACTATCGAAGACGAAGATTAAGCCCATGATCGACCCTTCGGATCGCTCGAGGGCTCGAGGGCTACGCCCTATGGGCGCGCTCTCGCGCGCTCGTAGAATCAACCATCGACAAACAATGACGAAGACGAAGATTAAGCCCACGACCGACCCTTCGGCTCGCTAGGGGGCTCGGGGCTACGCCCAGGCGCGCACCCATAGGATCAGGAGTCATACTTCAGCAAGGGTCAGCCCAGCGCCGCCTCAACAAAGATTGCAAATAGCACAGGACTCGGAGGCTATTGTCGGGATAGTATACCTCGGGTACTTACATACATGGCCTCTACACAAAGGCCCATCTACAAACTATAGCCCACGACCCGTCTACGGCCCACGAAGGATCACATCCCGCCGAGAACGTCCCGACCGCCAACGACTAGAAGCCAACACTCTGACCCGACCCTTGGGGGTCAGGTACCGCCTTAGCAACCAACCACTGACAGCCACAGAGATTTCTGTCAACGTACAGCAGGAGGTAAAGCAACCTTACCGGGAGGTAAAGCATTTCAGAAGTTGGTAAAGCAGCGAAGCGATCGGTAAAGCAAGATGGAAAAGTGTCTTTTGTCCTCCACAACTGAACAAAAGACATACGAAGGACACTGGCCAATTGCATCGGTGCCAGCGGGCGCCAGGCGACTAACTTAGGCGACAATCGAGGCCCCACCTGGTGGAGGGCTAGCAGGTTTCGTACATGCCAAGTTGGTACTCCCGGTCCGACCCCTATTAAAGTGGTACCATAGGGCAAGAGAACAAGTGAAGTGAAGTTAGCCAAATTGTATTCAAACCACCCCACTGTAACCATATCCACCCACGCGAGCTAGGGTTCTTGGATGAAGCTAAGGCCCTTTCGCATTATATTCGTGTTCTTTGAGTTCATACGATTTGATCTCTCTCGCCCCTAGACGTAGGATATTACATCTCTCAACGGTCCGAACCAGGTTAATCTTTAATCTTTAAGTCTCCTTCGTAGACTAAGTCATTCGAATATGAAGAGCGCACGAATACTCTCTCCGATTAAGTAAATTTTACTGTGCCGGTGGTCAGAACACCTACAGAAGATAAACAGAGATAAGAGATATGCCCGTAATTATAGCAGACTTGGCAGTGTATTTGGCTAACACAATCTCTTCTGAGGTGACCTAGCGATAAACAACGATAACAACTCCCAACAAAACCGCTTGCTTTATTGCGATGGAGCTTGCGGTGTGGCAAAAAATGCTGAGAGATATTAGGCCGATAATCACTCCCAAAATTACGCTGCAGTTTGAAATTCGAACTCCCAGCAATTTCAGAATTCAAATTTTGAATATTCTTCTCAGCTCTGGAACCGAAATGAACATGATGATCCTTCTGGTGATCCAACCGAGAACGAGAATGATTAATCTGATCACTGATGGCTACAATCTCATCAACATAATTCTGATAATAATCATCACGGTAATGTAGACGTTGGAAAACACTACGAGCAGGCTGAGAATGCACTTTGGAACCATATTTAGTCACTGCTGCATACGAAAGCTTCTTCCGTGAAACTAGAGTCCACTGATCATCTTCAAGCTGGGACCAAATAGCAAATTCACGGTGCCAATTCGGACCACCATTAGCCCATAGGGCAAAATGAACATGAAACTGATCACAAGAAAACTGTCGAAGATAATAGATTAGGAAACCCACAGCTTTAGAGAAGTTCGAAAACCGAAGGCACCAATCTTTCAAAAGAATCACATGAAAATCCGATGCAAAACAACCAAGACATGACTAGAGAATCAGACCCACAGACTGATCTGAAATTTTGATGGCTGAACGACTAAAGGAAGCCAATAGGAAGAACTCCCCAGAAGAGGAAACAGGGTGAAACGAGACTGGAGAAAGGCTGCCCCTTTACTGGCAAAACCCTCCGGAGAGAAGTCCAGATCAGAGAGACCTCCCATGACGCAGCAATTCAGAGAACACCATCCCCGGAGAGGAGGGGAGCACCATCACCGGAGAGGAGGGAGATCGCCGGACAGGAGAGGAGAGCCATCGAACCCCCGGTCTCAGCCGGCCTTAAATTCTATTTTAATAGATTCTAAAACTTTTAGAGATGTTGTTGGTTTACGCCATTTTTTTAGTGGTCGTTTTAGTTTAGAGTATAGCTAAAATCAAAAAATTTAATTTAGAGTACTCGCTCTGTTTTTAAATTGATATCGCCGTTAACTTTTACAATCAACTTTGATCAGTAGTCTTATTAAAAAAATTGCTCGAATACGAAAATTTTTAAGTTGTGATTCAAATAACTTTAATGATAAATCAAATTATATTAAAATATATAAAATTTATCAAATTTTTTTAATAAAACAAATGATCAAAATTAAATTTAAAAATCAACGGTGATATCAATTAAAAGATCGAAGGGAGTATGTTTTGGCTAGTCTGTTGGAGTTGCTCTTGGTAGCCTTATTTCGAACTATCGCTGTCGGTGGAGTGACGCCAAAAAAAACCAGCACCTTCAGATGTTCCGATCTTCCGAGTGAACATGTCTCCGGCTGAAGCCGTTCGCCCCCGTCCGTTGAACCAAAATCCAGACCCCTCCACCTGACACGCCGACGGCCAGGATCTCTCTCTTCCTCATAGATAGGGTTACGGCAGCAGGCACTCCTCATTCCCGCCCGTTCACAGTCAACACCGTCCGTCCTACAACCAACGGTTGCAACGCAACCACGTTGTTTCCTCGGACCGTGCCAACCAGATGGAGGCGGGCGGGCCCGCGCGTGCCGTCACATCCCCGACTCGATAAACCCTTTCTCTCGTCCGCCTCCGCCTCCGCCTCCGGCTCCGCGCCTCCTTGCTTCCTCTCCTCCCCTGTCCTTCCCCACGGTGACGCGCGCTTCCCACCTCAAAACCCTAACCCTAGGTCGCGGCGAGGATGGCCAGCAAGTTCGGGCTCGCCGGCGGCATCCCGGAGCGGCGGGTGAGACCGATCTGGGACGCTGTCGACTCGCGCCAGTACAAGGCCGCCCTCAAGCTCTGCACGGCGCTCCTCGCCAAGCACCCCACGTCCCCCTATGTTCTCGTAAGCCCCCCGTTTCTCTCCGTGCTGGACTTTTCTATTCGTTCATGCCTTGTACGGTGATGGTTGGACGAACCAGGCGCGGGAATGGTGTGGTTGGTTAACCAGTAGTCCTTGCATGTTTTTCTTTTCTGATGAAGCAAGCAATTCTCTTTGGGGTTGCTGAATGAAATGGACTGGTTACGAATGGAACTCTAGGCCACTAGTGCTAACTGTGCATCGTTTTTGGCTTACAGACCTTTCACAATCGTGCTTCAACCTATGGAGTAGATACAGTTGCATTCGTGTAGAAATGCCTAGTTAGGAGAAGATGACCAAAAAAAAAAAAAAACTATAGGACGCCTTCTGCCAATGGTCGATTTAATGCTTTGGAAAGATGGTACCCTTGCGTTGTGAGGTCGCTTCCTATTTAGGGGAGGCCTGGTGGTTGAGTCATTTGAACACACTGAGAATGACCAGGTTCATTGATGATCATCTCCTTCTTGCTTAGTGCAGGCAGAGAAGCTGACATACTTTCTTATCGATTATCGTCTCCTTCTTTAATGACTTAGTGCAGGCAGAGAAGCTGGCATACTTTCAAACGTCTGACTGCTAGTCCCTATGTTCAAACTGATTTATTACAATAGTTCTAATAGTTTAGCTCATATTATAAATTGTTTCTTTTCTGTAGTTTATTATTACTGAGGAACAATATATGTTTTCTACATATTTTCCATTACATGAGACCTCAATTCCACAGCACCTAGTAACAATATATGTTGGACTCTTGTGAAAGTCAGCTTACAATTTGTATGGCCACAGAAACAATGAACCTGTTCTCATCTAAATTTAGAACTGAACTCTTGGCATTAATATCCACTTTTTCCTTCCATAAATGCTAATTGCTGATGATTGAACGCCTATTGATTCAATCATCTTAGTCAAGTGAGCCTTTTTTTACCCAATTCAATGAAACCTTGCTTTTTAATTTTCTATCTCAGGCCCTGAAGGCTCTTATTTTGGAAAGGATGGGAAAGCCTGATGAAGCATTAAGTGTGTCCCTGGATGCCAAGGGGCGGTTGTATTCTGACAATATTTTTCATTTTGATGATCTCACACTTAGCACTCTACAGATAGTATTTCAAAGGCTTGAACGATGTACGTTTGGTTTATTAACTCCTGAGTGCAATTTTTTTTAGTTTTCTTTCAAACTGATTCTTGACCATGCTGATTCAGTGGATCTTGCTACATCATGCTATGAGTATGCCTGTACAAAGTACCCAAATAACTTGGAGCTAATGATGGGCCTTTTTAATTGCTACGTCAGAGAGTACTCATATGTGAAGCAACAACAGGTGCGATGGTAATTTTTATTGTTACTGGATTCCCATTACTTGGTATCTTATTTTCAATGCTTGTCATACCTGCTTTATATGTTGCAGACAGCTATCAAAATGTACAAAACTGTTGGAGAGGAAAGGTTTTTGCTTTGGGCAATTTGCAGTATTCAGCTGCAGGTGCGATGCTACAAATTTCATGTGCATGAACCTTAATTATTTACATTTTCTATTTTACATTATTATTACTGTAGAAATGATATTCCAATGACTGAAAGTGAAAGATAGGATCAGCAGTGTTCAAGAATGTTTTTGCTTGGACCGATGGTACAGTTATGGTTATGGACTAATCATGTAGTTATGGTTGATACATTGTCCTTGCTGTGGGCTGGTTTACAATGACGGTTGTACCATTCTAGGCTTAGAAACAACGAGAAGATGCTGCAGGAAAGATGAGAGGGAGTGGAGTGCTTGAGTTTGAGTATGGAAGTGAATAAAGATAAATTAGAGGGAAGCACCACTATGTTGGACAGAGAATAGACTGGTATACCTATTGAGGGCCCATTTGGAATACATGAATGAAAAACATAGGAATATGAAAAAACACAGGAACTATGAAAACAGAGGAATGGAAATTGCGAGAAAACTATCCGAATCGAAAACAGAGGAATGAAGAATTTTCTATCTGAATTGAAAACAGAGGAATGAAGAATTTTCAGTGATTCGATTGCAGGAATTTATAACACAGGAATTGGAATTATATTTCATTAGGAACTGATCAGTAAAAAGAATACCAAAACTTAATTCTTTATTCAAGCAGCACGTACACAGAACCAAAAAGAAAAAAGGAATATAAAATTTCCATACATTGCTTCCAAATCCTCGCATCTCTTTTTCACCGGTACTGCACACATACACTGAGAGAGAGAGAGAGAGAGAGAGAGAGGGAGGGAGAGGGGAGGGAGAGGGAGGGAGGGAGGGAGGGAGGGAGGGAGCCAGGACGTTGGCTGCTGTGGTTGCTGTTGGGGCCGACCGGCGCCGGCACGTGGAAGCAGCGAGGAAAGATTTCCTTTCAATCGAAGTGGATGTTTTGTTTCCTGTGAAACGCTCTTGCTGCCTTCATTCCAAATGTACCTACACTTCTATTTCCAGAGGAAGCCATTCCTCCATCAATTCCTACGAGTTTCCTTTGTTCCAAACGAGGCCTGATTTCTTAGACAACTGAGACCTTTGGAAACCTAGAAATTTTATCTTTTAGCATTTCGATTCACTTTTTGAAAATATTCTTGAGCATCAGTCCCAATGATTGATGTTGATTTTTGCGTTAACCATCCTAGTAGTATTGTTACCTGAATATGTCATAATGCTGGTAGGCATCATTCTAAGTATAGAAATGTGCTTTTCATTCTTCTTGTGTAGTATACTGTATTATGTAGTTTATATTTTGCACAGTACATGATATTTTTGCCTACGACAGGTACATTTTAGCACTGGAGGTGAGAAATTATTACCGCTAGCTGAAGGGTTGCTCAAGAAGCACATAAGTTCTCATAGTTTACATGAGCCGGAAGGTATTTTTGGGTCCCTTGTTATCTTCTCTTTTTCTACAGATTCTGTCTTTTGACACATTTGAACTATGTTGCAGCATTGGCTCTCTATATTTCAATTCTGGAACAACAGTCAAAGTATGATGCAGCTTTGGAAGTTCTTTCTGGAGAGTTGGGGTCTCTCCTTGGAAGGAAAGAGGACAAGCTTCGGTTACAGGTAGTTTAAATTTCAGTATGCTTCAATAATATTACCCCACATTTCAATGCATTCCATTTGAAAGATCATGGCAAATAGAATGTGGTGACTTTTATTTATTGAACGTGTATTACAGTAATTTCCTTACACTCAAATTGTTAACTTAATGCCCTAACTATACTCTTCAATGAACTTCATTCGAATGCTCCAGCTCCAATAAATTAAGGGTTTAGGAAAGTTCTACAAACTACAGAATTATTTAAAGCATTTGGCTCGAATAAGTACTCCCTCTATACAAAAATGTTAGTATGACTACTATTATTGGCGCATTCATTTACCTTTACCAAATGAATAAAATACCTTAATATACAAAAGACCTCTCTGTTATAGTATAATTTTAGTTTGTACCATAATCCTCCAATTTCAAATATGATGCTGGTTTGTATTTTGAAGTTTGAACTAACCAGCATCATATATTAAAAACAGATGGACTATTATGAAAAATATTGCTGTCTCCGCATTTGAATATATGACGCATAGGACATCCAATCTTGTTCACACATTATCTGCCCTGGCTTTCATTTTAATTAGATTAGCCTTCCCGAACATCATACATTTAAGTATGGTGGTAATATTAGGTAAGTTCTACCTGCTGTGCACTGTGCCACATGCTATGTTTTTAAGGCAGTGAGGCGAGATGAGGTGAGTCACCCCCTTCCAATCGCCTAGGCGACACCTAGTTGATGATAAGGCAAGGTGAGGTGACGCCATATCAGTGAACAAATAATAACGTAGCATTATACAGAAGGAAAGAAAATGGAAAAAGGAAAGAAAAAAGAAGATGCTGAAGCAAAGGAAGCCCAGCCCAGCAGCCCACCGTATACCTAACAGCCCACTGAATACCTAACCACCCCAACACCTCGCACCTCACGCAAAAACACCTCATGCAGCCAAGCTACCACCACCAGCACCGCCACACACTCTCTCTGTCCCTCTCCCTGCCCCGGCCAAGTGCTGCCGTATCTCCCTACCTTCCTCCTGCCACATCACAACAGCGAGCACCGCCTCTCTCTCTCTCTCCCTCGCTCGCTTCCTCTTGCTGCAGCCAGTGCCGCCTTCAGAGGTGCCCTCAGATCTGCCGCCACTGCTGTTGCCCTTGTAGATCGAGCACCAGGGCAAAACTGATGGGGATGGCAATGGAAGTGGCCGCTTGGCCTGGCTGGCAGATTCCCCTCCTACTTCTCTTCCTTTCTTCCGCCCCTTCCTTTCTTTTGCCACCTATTTTGGTAAGGCGGACAGGATGCCACACTGCCCCGGCGCGCCTGGACAACATGGCGACGCCTTAAAAACAGAGGCCATATCCAAGTTGATTGACATTTAGATATAAAAGATACTATTTGGCAGAGCATGTTGCACTTCCAGCACATCTATTCTTCATTTGCTTGCAGAAAGGCCTATTGTACTTCAACAGATCCATTTTATCATCCCAATTGATCATTTTTTCCTTGTAATCTTCATTCTATCAAGCTGTTGTCTTGACTCCAAGTTGACAGGGGAGACTTCTTGCTCAAGCAAGTAGCTATGTTGCGGCGTCGGAGATATACCAGAAGGTTCTCGAGTCTAGGTAATATCTCAGATCATGTCTTGTGACCTATTTTCACTAATTGATGGACTCCATGCATACTGTAGAAACTGTTCTACACCCTGGGTGTAGACCTCAATAATTTGGATCTGTTTTCTTCGGTATTTTTCCTTTTTTCCAGTAATTTTGTTTCATTTACTTAATTAATTTTCTCGACTAATTTTGTTACATTTCATTCAGTAATTTTTTTGTATTTCTTCAGTAATTTCCTCTCCTTCCATAATTTTATTCCAATTCCTTCAGTAATTTTGTATTGAATATTTTAGTAATTTATCGTACTTCTGCAATTTAATTCAATTTCCTTCAGTAATTTCTATTTTCTTCAGTAATTTTTCATATATATATATATATGTATATTAATTCCATCAACACTACAACAATGCGTTTAAATAGTTCAAACACAGCAAACTTGTTTATTTCAAGCATGCCGGCAAAACAATTAAAATTTTTACATATCTGCAAACGTTTAAATAGTTCAAAGACAACAAACTTGGCTGTTTAAAAAAGATGGTATCATCGCATATGCACTAAAAAACTATGAGCAGGAATTCCATGCACTTGGATTATTTTAACAATTTTGTGACTATGACTAGCACATCTGATCATAATATTATCAGGCTGAGATCATAAAATTTATATCTTTTAATCATAGAATCTATTTTTTTTGAGCATTGAGGTGCGGTCGGCTGGTCGCAAATTAGTACAGTGTAATAAATACATCAGTGTAATTATTCAAGCGTAAAAATCATACTGGGTCATGTGACCACAATATTGTCACGGTGGGATCATAAAAATTAACTCGTTTGATTATAGAATCCTAATTTTTTGAGCATTGAGTCCGGTGTCGTCGCAGATTATTTACTGTTTGACGGCAATAGGCTTATTCAATCATAAAGTTTAAATAGATTACTCGTAAATTTTGCGGTCCTATTACATAAATGGACTTTTATGGTTCGATTAACTTATCACCGTAAAATATTATAGTTGCATAAATAGATTTTTACATTTACATAAACAAACTTTTTTGGTGATATTAATTAACTCGTGACAGTAAAACAATATGGTTGTGGGATATTTTAAATTTTGACATTAGATGTTGGATTTGTTAATTATTAGTTGTAGATTATGACATATTCGTAATGCAAATACATGTACCCTTGCAATTTACTCCCTCCGGTTTTAAATTATTGACACCGTTGACTTCTAACATCAACTTTGACCATTCGTCTTATTCAAAAAAATTGCTTTAATGTGTCAAATTATTAGTTGTGATTTAAATTCCACTAATGATAAATCAAACGATAAAAAAATCTACACATTTGAACAAATTTTTTTGAATAAGACGAATGGTCAAAGTTGATATTAGAAGTTAACTGTATCAATATTTTAAAACTGGAGGGAGTATCAATTTATCATGGAACTGGGTAATCATAAAAGCCTACTACCTTCGTGTAGCCTCCAAATCAAGGAAATCACCGTCGATTGGAAAGAAAGAGCCAAAACTATTTCATACAAGGTAGTAACAACCGTCGACGGAATAATGAATTATTTCCCTCCTAGAGCAAAACAGATTTGGATAGCAAAATACGTTACTACTCCATCATAGCAAATTATGTTGACCTTTCAAATGGAAAGCAAATAAATGTGTGTGGTTTATTTTTGACTCTGGTTTTTTCAGCTGTGATTTTATGCTTTCCCTGCGAGTTTTTATGGTTTCCCTAGTGTTTTCTAGGGAAATATGTGAATTCCAGTAGTGTTAGGAAATGCAAGCGATCTGTTTTTATTTTGACCATGCATGGTAATCATAAAATGTGGTACACAATCTTATGAACAGAAAAATCTTATGATATAGCGTAAAAAAAAACTAGATTTCAGGCAGTCAGAAATGTCAAGCAGACAAGAGGCTTGTAAATTTGATGCCGTTTGATGTGAAAATCTGATCGTGTTTGTCATGTGGCAGCCGCCGGCCAACAGGACAGGGCGCCGATCCAGGATTGGAAGCAAGCCATGGCGCCGGCTTCTAGAAAGTAGGGTTGTTAGTGGTTAAGAGTTAGTTCAAGTTTGTTCTTTAATATTAGCAGCAGTAAGGCATGGTACTGTAGCAGCCGCGCACTGTAGCAGATCGCCCTTGCTTAGCGGTAAGTTAGGTTAATTTGGGATAAGATCAATTAGTTAGGGTTAGTTTCGGATAGGAGAGGCCTAGAGCCTATAGAAGGATGTACTCGGCATCAAGAAAGGCAAAAAATAAGAAATATCAATTCTCTAGTCTACCTCAATTCTTTTAAATCTCATCCCCTTCACCATAGGGCGCAGAGGTAAAACCTCGGTCAGTTACCAATCCTACGTACGAGCTACGTAGCCAAGGGCCTGCAGTCTTGGGCGCCGACGCCTTTGACAATCTGGTATCACAATCCAGGCGATCCGCACCGCCACTAGCACTAGCGCCACCACCACTGCCGCCTACGGAACCAGCGCCACCATCACCGCCAACCACACCGTCATCAACCACCATGTCTAGCCTTCCACCTAGAGATCTAGAGGCCATGGTCAAGTCTTTGGCCGAGTCTGTCAAGATCTTGAAGGAATCGGTCAAAGAACTCAAAAAGGAGCGCCGTACTGACTCTGCGTCATCCGACAACAGATCTACGGGGATCGGGGAACACCACAATGACAAGCCGCCCCGTTTCCAGAAGATGGATTTCCCCACGTTCGATGGCAAGTCCGATCCCCTCGCGTTCATCAACTGCTGTGAATCCTTTTTCCTTCAACAACGGATCGCAGAGGAGAATGTTTGGATGGCCTCTTACAGCCTGGAAGGGGGAGCACATATGTGGTTCATTCAAGTCCAATAGGATGAGGGCACTCTCATGGCGCCGATTCACTGAGCTGCTGAATCTCCGCTTCGGGCCACCCCTGCGCACCAACCCCCTCGGCGAGCTCATGGCTTGCAAGCGCACGGGCTTCGTTGTTGACTATCAGGACCGCTTTGAAGCACTGCTTCCACGAGCGGGCGTTCTGACGGAGACGCAAAGGGGTCAGATATTCACAGCTGGGCTGCAGCCGCCTCTCAGCCTTACGTCGAGATCCACAACCCGCAGTCTCTCGCCATCGCCATGAGCCTAGCCCGGAAATTGGAACTCCGGGAGCAGTGTGCAGCTGTAGTGGGAACCCCACCAGCACTGGACCGCGACAAAGGGCTATTGCCGGCCCCAGTACCGAGGGCAGCTCCATCGCCCCCCCCCCAAGCAGTACGGGCTCACCCCCTCCCGTGGTGACTGTGGAAGGTTGACAAGTGAAACGGCTCTCCATAGCCGAGATGGAAGAGCGTAGGCATCTGGGTCTGTGCTATAACTGCAAAGAAAAATTCAGGCACGGCCACAACAAGGTCTGCCAACACCTCTTTCTGCTGGAATTAAGAGATGAAGAAAAGGCAGCTTGAGGACGAGCTGCTCGTCAAGGGAGGGGGAAATGTCATGTGGCAGCCACCGGCCAACAGGCCAGGGCGCCGATCTAGGATAGGAAGCAGGCCAGGGTGCCGGCTTTTAGAAATTAGGGTTGTTAGTGGTTAAGAGTTGGTTCAAGTTTGTTCCTTAATATTAGCAGTAGTTAGGCATGGTACTGTGGCAGCCGTGCATTGTAGCAGATCGTCCTTGCTTAGCGGTTAAGTTAGGTTAATTTAGGATAAGATCAATTAGTTAGGGTTAGTTGCGGATAGGAGAGTCCTAGAGCCTATAAAAAGATGTACTCGGCATCAACAAATGCAAGCAATAAGAAATATCAATTCTTTAGTGTACCTCAATTCTTTTAAATCTCATCCCCTTCACCATAGGGCGCAGAGGGGTAAAACCTCGGCCAGTTATCAATCCTACCTACGAGCTACGCAGCCAAGGGCCTGCAGTCTTGGGCGCCGGACGCCCTTTACAGTTTGATCGCATAAAGTTATATACCTGCTTATAAAATTCATATATTCTAAACAGAACAAAAACCTTTAGTATTTTGATTGATTTCACCTTGCCTTCATGTATGAAAACTAATCTGTCATGTTAGAGCATCTCCAAAAGCTACCCCATTTACTCCCCCTAAATCAAATTATGAAGGGTTAGCGTAAAAAACCTCCTCCAACAGCTTTCTTAAACACCTCTTTACATTCTCGAGTCCCCAGAGATCCCCTATCCAGAGGTAGATCTGAGGAACTTTCTGGGGTCCCCAATATCCTCTCATGTGCAACTAAATTGTGGCACTGATTGCTGGCTTTGCTCAAATTTGAATTATGTTGGGATATATTTAAGAGAGCTGTTGGAGGAGGCGATTAAAATACTACAACAACAACAACAAAGCTTTTAGTCCCAAGCAAGTTGGGGTAGGCTAGAGATGAAACCTCGAGAAACAACTAAAAAGGAGCAATAACCAGCAATGAAGGTTCAGTCACGTGAATTGCTAGCCTCCACGAACTTCTATCGAAAGCTAACTCTTTAGCGATATCCCAATCTTTTAGATCTCTCTTCACAGACTCTTCTCAAATTAAGTTTGGTCTACCTTTACCTCTCTTCACACCGTTTGGCCAACTTATCATCCCGCTACGAACCAGTGCCTCCTGTGGTCTTCGTTGAATATGTTCGAACCTCCTCAAAAGATGCTGCACAAGTTTCTCTTCAACTGGTGCCATTCTTAATCTCTCGTATGTCATCGTTCCGGACACGATCTCTCCTCGTGTGGCCACACATCCATCTCAACATACGCATTTCGGCTACGTGTAGCTGTTTGACATGTCGCTTTTTCGTAGACCAACACTCTGCTCTATATAAAGTATGGCAGGATGAATTGCAGTCCTATAAAATTTACCCTTGAGTATTTGTGGCACCCTACTATCACATAGGACTCCAGAAGCTTGACGCTACTTCAACCATCCGGCTTTAATTCTATGACTTACATCCTCATCAATATCCTCATCTTTTTGCAACATTGAACCTAAATAATGGAAAATGTCTTTCTTGTGTACCACGTAGTCATCAAGTCTAACATCTCCCTCCTCGACTGCGGTAGCACGGAAATCACATCTCATATACTCTGTTTTAGATCTATTAACTCTAAAACTCTTTGACTTCAAAGCATGTCTTCATGATTGTAACTTCTGGTTCACCCCTATTCTGTTCTCATCCACTAGCACCACATCATCCGCAAAAAGCATACACCAAGGAATGTCTTTATGTAAGTCTCGTGTGATCTCATCCATCACTAAAGTAAAAAAATAAGGGCTCAGAGCCGACCTCTGATGCAGTCCTATATTAATTGGAAACTCATTGGTGTCTCCATCATTTGTTCAGACACTTGTCACCACATCCTTGTACATATCTTTAATGATGTTAATGTACTTTGTTGAGACTTTGTGCCTTTCCAGTACCCATCATATAACGTTCTTAGTCACTTTATCATAAGTCTTCTCTAGGTCAATGAAGACCATATGCAGATTTTTTTTTCTGTTCTCTGTATCTCTATCAGTTACCTTATTAAAAAAATTGCCTCCATAGTAGATCTCTCAGGCATGAAACCAAATTGGTTTTGGGTGACTCTCGTTGTCTCCGCAGACGGTGCTCAATAACCCTCTCTCATAGCTTCATTGTGTGGCTCATTAACTTGATCCCTCGATAGTTAGTACAACTTTGCACATCTTCTTTGTTCTTAAAGATCGGTACTAAAGTACTCCGTCTCCACTCGTCAGGCATCTTGTTTGATCGGAAGATGAGATTGAACAACTTGGTGAGCCAAACTATTGCTACATCCCCAAGACATCTCCACACTTCAATGGGAATCCCATCTGAACCCAACGCCTTACCTCTTTTCATCCTTTTCAAAGCCTTCTTTAACTCGGATTCCTGAATCTTTCTCGCAAAATGCCTATTTATGTCATCGGAAAAGATATCCAACTCAATGGATGGGTTCCCACTATCTTCGTTCAATAGTTTAGCGAAATACTCTCTTCATCTATTCTTGATCTTTTATCATTTACTAACAGACACTCTGCTTCATCTTTAATGCATTTAACTTCGGTGAGGTACTTAGTTTTTCTTTTTCGGCTTTTGGCTATCTTATAGATGTCTTTTTCTCCTTTTTTCGTGTCTAGTCGATGGTACAAAGCATCAAACATCCGACCTCTTGCCTCACTCACCGCTCGCTTTGCGGTTTTTTTTCTATTTTATATTGCTCTATGTTAACCACGCTCCTATCAAAGTGTACTCGCTTAAAGCATTCTTTCTTTTATTTGATAGCCTTCTGGACATTTTCGTTCCACCACCATATGTCTTTGGCTTCACGTCTAGCTCCTCTAGTCACACCAAGCTTCTCTGAGGCTATTTTTCTAATACAAGCGGCCATCTTCAACCTCATAAAATTTGCATCATCTTCTGCCTGTCAAAGGGTCTCCTTGATAACTCTTTTCTTGAAAGTATGTGCTGCATCTTCCTTAAGTTTCCATCACTTTATCATTTTCACCTTGATTTGCTTCCTCCGTAGAGAGCGCAACTGAAAGCGAAAGTCCGCAACCACAAGCCTATGCTGAAGTATCACACATTCTCCTGGTATCACCTTATAGTCTAAGCAAGCATGTCTATCTTCTCTTTTTGCTAACATAAAATCAATCTGGCTACAGTGAGGACCACTCTGAAAAGTTACTAAATGAGAGGCTCTCTTTCTAAAACAGAGTTTGCAACAAACAAATCGTAGGCCAAGGCAAAGTCCAAAACCCCCTCCCCTTCTTGATTCTACTCCCGTAGCCGAAACCACCATGCACCCTCTCAAAGCCTACGCTAGAAGAGCTAATGTGCCCATTTAGGTCTCATCCTATAAAGAGCTTCTTAGCGATAGGCACACTGCTGACCATCACATCCAAATCCTCCCAGAATTGCTTCTTGACACTCTCATTCAGACCTATTTGAGGAGCATAAGCACTAATTACGTTTAGAACTAAATCTCCAAAAATCAGCTTCACTAGAATAATCCTATCTCCGTGCCTCTTGATGTCCACCACGCCATCATTAAACCTCTTGTCGATCACAATGCCTACCCCGCTTTTTGCTGTCAATGTCCACGTGTACCAAAGCTTGAAACCGGTATCTTTCACCTCCTTTGCCTTTTGACCCTTCCAATTCGTCTCTTGAATACAAAGAATATTCACACGTCGCCTAATCACAGCATCGACTACCTCTCGAAGCTTACCCGAGAGCGACCCTACATTCCAACTATCTACCCGCAACTTACAAGGCTCGACTAGCTTCTCTAAAAATTTTTAGCTGACTCCAAAAAGCTCCTTTTGGGATGATTTTTCTGGGGAGCTGTTGGAGATGCTCTTAAATGCATAAAAAACTAGCTACTCAAATCACAAAATCTAAGTGTGCCACTATTACATCTTTTTTGTCTCGCCTCTATTTTATCTGGTCGTTATGCGCGTTTCTTGAGGGTAGCGCTTGCATCCTTAGTGCCTGAAATTTACAAAAAGGAGGAATATAACTTTTTTTGTGCTCATATCATATGAAAATTGCAATAACAAAATAAGATTAAATATTTAGAATTTGAATGACTAACGCACCTGTGGATTTGGGTGCATTGTGTTCAACGACCAGATGTAAAGATTGTTCTGCGCTCTAGCATGTCCTTCTCCATTCTGCTACAGAGAAAAATCAACAAAACCATCAAAAACATATTGCAAAAGTGAGATGAAATTTACCATGGTAAAGTTCTATACCTGAGGTTATGGTTTATGCATACCTATCATCTAGCAACACGAGCACATGATGAGACGTATCTCAGGGTTGAGAGAGAGGGAAAATGAGAGCGATGAAAATGTGATCAGCATGGATGAGAGACAAGAGTAGAAAGAATTTATATACATATATATATATATATATAGATAGATATATATATGTATGTATGTATGTATATATATGAAATTGTAAAACATGACCAGAGGAAGGCACATTTAGCTTTCCAAATAAATCCCTATAATTATGAGGCTATTATCAGGAAAGGAATTAAATGGATTGTGGGACACACGGTGGATTAGTAATTTAAAATGCATTAATTTCATTCTTGTGGGTCAGAGCAGCTAGGGTAGTGCCTCTATCAAGGGCCTGCGCAATACTTTGTATTTATCTTTGTTTCATGTATTCACCTTTATAAATTTCCTACTTTGACCTTTGTTTAGCTTTTGATGATCGTCATCTCCTTGTCTGAATGGACAGTCCTGATGACTGGGAGTCCTTTCTCCATTATATAGGCTGTTTGCTGGAGCATGATATCAAATTGCCTAAACCATGCGCTGGTGAATATGCCCGTCCTTCATACTCTGTTGATTTGGGAATGTCCAAGAAGACTCGTCTTAGCGAGGAGCTGGTACTTCCTCCACCCAGAATATCATGATTTTTGTGTGATGCAATATGGTTTACCAGAAAACAATTTTTCAGGTGGAATCTCGCCTTACAAGTGCATCATCATTTGTGCAAAGGTTACAAGAAAGTAACTCTAGCGACTGTATTAGAGGACCTCATTTAGCTAATATTGAAATTGAAAAACAACGCTGCCTCAATGGAATCCCAAATGATGGGAAGTTAATTGAAGCTTTGGTGAAGTATTTCCACAGGTTTGTCTTGGTGATCCTCTTTTTACAACTTTTTGTGCTGCTATCTTAAAAAATTGTTACAGTTGGTTGAGTCCATCACATAACAATATGCTATCTGGCATTTCCTAGCCCTAAAATTTGTGATTAACTGAAAAAGCGCAGTCCAGTGCACGTAGTTCCTGCTTGCGCAGGGTCTAGGGAAGGGGTCCGACCAGGCTTTTATACAGAGTCTTTTCCTGCATTTCTGCAAAGGCTGTCTTTTCATGACTGGAACCCGTGACCTCATGGTCACAAGGCAACAGGTTACCACTGCACCAGGGATCCCCTTCTGTGATTAATTGAATCACGTTCCAATTTTCTCTAAACTTGGGCTGGGTTACAGTCTACCCCAAATCACATGGATGCGAAATCACACAATCAATTGACTTGTACTTACCGTGTTGTTATGTGACAAATATGTATAGACTGAATCGCACACACACACGCGCGCTACTTCTTACCATGCTGTTATGTGACAAATATGTATAGACAGCCACAAGCATTATGTAAACAAAATCCCTCATCCCACAAATGACAAAGGATCCTTTTGGTGGAGATGTCATGAAGTATGTCGATCACATCAGGGGAATAGCTTCTGTCACGGCAGGAAATGGCAGCACCATCCTTCTCTGGCATGATGTTTGGAATGGACACTTCCTTCGGGGGGAATTCCCTAGGCTGTTCTCCTTTGCTAAGGAACCAAACACCTCTCTTCAGTGCTTTCTGGTAAACCAAAACATTAACCAACACTTCTATCAGCCGCTCTCAACTCAAGCTTCGCAGGAATTACAGGCACTTCAGCACATAATGCAGGAAGTCAGAAACACAGCTGAAACTAATGAACAATGGAGTTATTTATGGGGCACAGTGAAGTACAGAGCTAACAAGTTTTACAGCTTTCATTTCAGAAGCATCGCTCCCCCTCAACCATTCAACTGGATCTGGGAAATATAGATTACCAAAAAGGTTAAGGTCTTTATATGGATACTATACAAAGATCGGCTTAACTCTAGGAACCTGCTCAAAAGGAAGAATTACAAAATTGAGGGGAATAATTACAATTGTGTCCTCTGCCATGACAATATTGAAAAATTCACTTATCATCTCTTCTTCCAGTGTAGCTTTAGCACTAGATGCTAGCAATTCTTGGACATTCAATGGTACCACAATCTGCCGTTCTTCAACTTGATTTAGATGGCCAGAGAAGACAGCCAGCTCCCCTTCTTCCTGGAGATCATGGCACAAGCAGCCTAGGAAATATGGAAGCAGAGAAACAACAAGATCTTCAGACACACCACACCAAGTTTTAGCAACCGGAAGCACTGCTTCAAATCTACCCTCCTTCAAATGCTCAGATTCAATACGAATTGTAAAGCTCTGGCCCCTTCGTGGCTGGACACTTTACTCCCCC
>BCLF01000098.1:1111302-1130066 GCA_001602275.1 Zoysia japonica
CCCCCCCCCCCCCCCCCCCCCCGACCCCTTGGTTTAGGGCCTCTGGGCCACCTTCTAGGATCTCGTTTGTACAGTTTTGCCTTTCACTAATAAAGTTCACAGCAGGGACCTCCCTTGCTGTTTCCCCAAAAAAAAAATGTATAGACTGAATCTTATGAAGTGGCAGCTGCACAAGTTTAGTAGTGGAATCGTTTCATTAGCCTCCTACCTATTTTGAAAAATGGTACTTTTCCAGTTTCCACCTTTAACCTTCAATTTGGTGTATACGTGTTGGTATTTACCACTTGTTTCTCTACTTTTGGTAGCTTAGCATGCTAAAGCTAAACGTTATAACTACTACCTCCGTCCAAAAAAAAGATCATTTTTTTTACTTTCAGAAACCACATTTGACCACTTGTCTTATTCAATTTTTTTTTACAAATATAAAAACAAACAAATCGTGCTTATAGTATTTCTAATGATAAAACAATTCACAATAAAATAAATTATATTTTTACAAATTTTTTGACTAAGACGAGTGGTCAAACTTGGAGTCTAAAAGTCAAAAAATGATCTTTTTATGGGATAGAGGGAGTATAAATGTTTGTCTAACATTCAGGAACATGTATCTTCTTCATTAGCATTCTTTTTCATTTTGCTTGTACGTTACTCTTAATTTATTAATGGCAATTATGTTAGGGGCACCCCTCCTTGTTCTGTTAAAAAAAGGAAAAAAATCGCAAGCACCACTGGTGCAACTATCTTTTCATTACAACTGTACGCATGACTGTCAATTCTTAGTTTTTATTCCAATTTGCAGATTTGGTCATTTATCTTGCTCAGCATCTGATGTTGAAGCATACCTTCACATGCTATCCGGTGATGAGATAAGCGAATTACTAGCTAAAATTTCTGGATCCTTTGATGCATTGTCAGTTTCAGTAAATACATTGGGCTTGACTACTACAGTTGTTAAGGTTCAAGAACTTTTGGGAATATTGTTCACAAAATCAATTGGAGGTCTACTTTTGTTAAAAATTTGCCTTAATCTCTTAGTTTTTCAATGCTTCACCGTTTATTTTATTTATTCGCTTACCTGAAATTTTATGTGCAAATCCAGAACTTCAGGGCATTGCAAAAAGATTGGTTGATACCTTCTATAGAAACTTGCCTCTCTCGAATGACTTGGATCCTCAGGAAAGCATGTTTGGTGAAGAACTGCTGTCTATGGCAAGCAATATTCTTGTTCAGGTTTGTTGATTTGCTTGATTTTGGTGGAGATATTTGGCTTTTGTCAAGTCTTTGAAAATAATGTAAATTTAAGCTTCAGATATATATTTTTATTCTTGTTAGAAGGAATTTGCGGTAAAACCCAACTTGTTGAAATGACATTTTTATGTCCCATTTTTTCATCCACTTAGTAGTTGGAACTTGAGTGTATGAAGATGGTATCCACAATTTTTCCAGCCTTTTCTTTTTGAAGAAGAATTGAAGCACATGGTTTAATATTTCTTATGTCCAACTCCCACATCCACTATTTTGGCATGTTATTTTGCAAAGACAACTTGAAAATATTTAGTAGAGATTCAGGTTCATCTACCTGTTATCTTTTATTTGGAGCAGGCATGCCTTTCTGGTCGATACACGATGTCTTGTTTTGCTGTTATGAAGTTCTAGAAAACCAACTGTTTTCAGTTACCTTTTTTACATATTTATTGTATTGGCCTTCTCTACCCAATGCTTACAATCAATTGCAACTGCAATTTCTTGAAACAGCTCTACTGGCGCACAAGGAACATAGGATACCTGCTGGAAGCAATTTTGGTACTGGAGTTTGGATTGGCAATTCGCAAGTAAGTTTATAATTATACTTGTGTTCTCAGTTGCTTGGAGGATCACTTCTAATAATGAATGATGACTACTTTTTATTCTTAAATTCTGCATTTCCGATTTAATCAAGTGTCAGTCCAATATCTAGTGAGTGTGAAGTTGTATGGAAGTCCAATGTCTAGTTCTAGTAAGCTTGAAGTAATGTGGAATCATGCAGCTGAACTGACTCAAAAGTAAATAAGTTTATGGCAACTGAGGATTAGTTATTGCATTTATTTTAAGTAGTTTTATATAATATTACAGTTGATGGCTATTATTTGACACGCATCTCATTTCACTAATCTGACTAATTTAACTTCCATGCTCACCAGCGCGCTGTATCAGAATGCTGACTGGGATACCCATGAATTATAAAGTTTAAGATGTGGGTGTTAGTGAATGATTTACATTGCTATATAAATTCTAACAGAATGAATATTAGTTAAACAGATTCTATTGCAGTTAGTGTCAGGGTGATTCTTTGGAGCTGGTTGCTCCATGGGTGTGCCTACTATTCATGTGTTTTCGTGGTGCTGCTGTTATTGCATGCACACACCTACCTTCTTTTTGTTTGAACTGTGCACGCACATACCTTAGTAACATGTAACTTCTTTCTGTAAGAAGTGAAGCCTTCCACATTTTCTGCTAAGCATAAATAAATCTATAACAATAAATCGTGTTGTAGGGCCTTGTAAGCATGCTATAAATGTATCCAGCAGCTGGTACTCTTGGATGGAGCTATATAAAAATGTGTAATTAATCAGCTCATGCAATCATTACTTCTAATGAGAATCCAATGTGAATGAGAATACAATGCACATCATATAACTATCTGATTTTTCTGATGGGATGTTGAATAAAAAAAATCTCTATTTGGTTTTGTGCTCAGGTATATCTGGCAGTACAAGATTAATCTGGTGCATCTCTACTCTTACCTTGGGGCACTTCCATTAGCATATAAATGGTAATTTCTAGACATGCTTATTTCTGTTATGATCTTTCATTTCGTGCGTTCATATATGAAAAGATTGCTTATTCGATGCTGGATTTCTCTCTAAAGACCTCTATCTTGGCTTGCAATAAACCCTCTCTCCGTTCTGTGGTTTTGTATGCCATATTTTTGTTGTTGTTGGTAGGTATTGTGATTGTTGTTGTGATTCCTTTTTTCTCCTTTCTATGACTAAATGAATTTTCCTATGCAGGTATATTACCTTGGAGGTGAAAAACATTCTTCTAGAATCTGTCTCGCACCACATCCTGCCACAATTGTTGAATTCTCCCTTCTTGCAACATGCTAATAATCTTGTGAAGGATTATCTTAAATTCATGGATGATCATTTGAAAGAATCTGCTGACTTAACCTGTCTAGCATATAGGCACCGTACTTACTCAAAGGTAAGTATGAGCCTTTTATTTCCTTACTAGTAATTTGTTGCCTCTCACCAAAATATACCAATGCAGTGCAATATTTGAGTAGTTACTTCATTATTGATATAAATTATAAAATAAAAATACTGCAGCTGTCTCTAAAGATAGTCATGCAAAATGTGGAAAATCTTATTCAATACATTTGAACTTTCTTCAGGTAATTGAGTTTGTACAATTCAAAGACCGCTTGCAACGATCCATGCAATATCTTTCTGCAAAATCAGATTCTGTGATTCTACATCTAAAGCAGAAGGCAGAGTCTCTCGAGGAAGTGGAAGTGAGTTCTCCATTGCCAGTTGTGATCTTTAGTTAAGGAACATAGTGATTCTGTTAGAAGTGCTGATGCATGTGTTGATGAACAATATATTTTGTATTGTGCGTAGCCCTTGTGAACTTATTGGTTTTGTAGATGCTGGTTCTCTTCTCTATAATTTAAGTTAGTTTGACTCCGACCAATTCTAAAAATAAACATATTTTAAACAGTGGTAATATTGTAGAAGGATATGTGGGTGACTGGCAGTTTTTTACAGTCAATACTAGCTCTAAAGACTGTTTTTATCTGTTCATTGACTACAGTCTATCCTTGAAAATACGAGCCATGGAACAAAGTTAGTTGAGCTCTCGAATGAGGACAACATGAAGCACTTAACTTTTAATGAAGACCTTGAAGCAAGGCCTTGGTGGTCACCGACAAGCACTGTTAATTTTCTTTCAGGTATTTTCATTTTGTAGTGCATCCATTTTAAAAGTGCACTATGCTGCATATGTTTCCTAATTTGTCTCTTTTTTAAGTCCCTTTTCTGGGGTCTCTTACGGTTTTTAGGCTCAAAGGTCTAACTGTTGTCTTTCTGATTCTACAGAACCATTTAATGAAGGTTCAACACCCTCAAGCTATAGGAACAAGATGGTATGCTAGCTTTCCACACGTTTTATAAGCCAAAGCAAAGCATTGTTTAGTTTTAAATATAATGACACCCTCAAGATATAGAAACAAAATGGTACGTTATTTATTTATTTTTTGCACATTGTATATGCCAAGCCAAGCATTGTTTGGTTTTTAATAGACTAGTGTATAGCTAGTAGACTGAGTTTTGTCCTTATTCATGGTAAAAATTGACATTTCTTATTGAGAGAATGGATTGATATATTATCAATTTCACTTGTCTTAATAGCCTGCCATGACCTTTATGACTGAACATGTCTATCATACTACTACCCCCCCCCCCCCCCCCCCCCCCCCAACACACACACACATGTCGACTACCCTGTCCTCACAGGATTTGTATGTCTGCAGTGCGAGCACAAATCTAAAGAGAACGATGGTCCTAAGCTGAAAGATGCAGAGAGAAAATCTCTTGTTCCTCGACTCGTCTATCTATCCACGAATGGCTGTGCATACTTCCTCAGGGAGGGTGAACCAAACAATGGAGCTTGCAATGTATCTGCTGCAATGGAAATGAAAACTTTGCTCGAGAAATATGCTAGAAGTATTGGTTACTCTATTGATGATGCGCTAAGCATAGTTATGGGTATGTCATCGGGCAAGAAGGCTGTCAAGGTACAAATCAACTAATAGATATATAATTTTTTTGCATTCAGCTTGTGAAAATATATCGTCTTCCTTTATCTCTTTGTTGATATAGTTGCAAGTACTATTTATTTATGTTCATTGTGAGTTTTTTCATATTGCTATAGTATACAATGATTCTTTTAGCTTGTCTATGCTGATACTATCTCTATTTGCAGGATTACACTTCTGACATTGTCAGCTGGATGAGCTTTGCTGTATTTATCAATGCTTGGAACTTGTGTTCTAGTGAGCCTGTGATTCCTGGAACTGACTGTAGCAGCCCAAATTCTTGGGGCAATGTGGATGACTTGATCAAAATTTGCATAGAGGAGCATCTGACTGATGTCAATCGAATGCTGACTTCTCCAGGAAATAATGTTCCTCTATTGGTGCAGATGGTTGCAGAACCCATTTCCTGGCATCTTCTTGTAATCCAGTCCTGTATGAGAGGTTTGGCTCCACAAGGAAAGAAGAAAAAGAAAGGTGGTACATCGGAGCGACCAAACACACCTCAGCTGCAGGCAATTCAAAGTTCTGTGAACCGGATGGTTGACACTATCCGAAGCATCCAAACGTGGCTATCTGATCAGATGAAGCCAGAGGAGCAAGCTTTGGATATGCTGCTTTCATATTTGCAAGGAACTAGCATGGAAGGCCCAGGACAGATTTCCCGGACCTTGGATGAGAGTGCAGGAACAGTCGGCTCTGAAATTGGTGGTAGAATTGCTCAGTCTTTAGAATCATGGAGTTCGGCCACTGTGATAAGAAGAATAGTTGGAGCTGAGAGAGAGACACTAGGTGAGTTCAAAAAAATCTGCGATTCTAAACTGAAGCTGCTCATGTCTTTATCGGCCTCGCTGTTATCAATGTTGCCCTAAACAAAGTTTTTCTCGTGTTTTTCCTCCCGATATTGTTGTTGTGGCTGTTTTGATGTTGTAAAAATTATAACCCCGTGGAGGTTTTTTTTTTTGCAATTTTGATTGGGTGGTGACCCCTATTCTTTGAATGCATGTCTAACTTCGAGAATACATTAATATGCTCGTGATTGTGGTGTAGCTGTTGCCTATACAATGTGTTCTGTTACGTACTCTTCCAAATTATAAGATTTCTACTTTAAATTCATAGGAAATACATTCAAAAAATATATATTTAATATTTTTAAAGTTGTATAAATTTATAAAAAATTCTAGTCAAAAATAGATTTGGCTAACCCAAATGTAAATTTATTATGGGATAGAGGCGATGATATATTCTTTTTTTGTTGTATGTTCTCTTCAGCTACCTCTCTCAATAGAAATTTATTTTTAAGTTTTATTGACTACGACTTTGGTCAATGATTTTAATATATTTAATGAATTTTAATAATATAAATTACATATATTATAAAAGTATTTTTTTATGATTTTAAAAGTATAAATACTAGGTTTTTAAATTTAATCAAATATATACAAATTATTGATCAAAAAGTAGTAGTCAATAAATAAATTTTTATTGAGATGGAGGAGCAATTGTTTCTCTGTATCAAATGGAAAATTGGGGGCAAGGACATTTTGTATTGAAGAGGCCTTGCATTAAATGCTCGACTAATTATGCCTGTCTGGCGGTCTTCGTTGCCTGAGTTCCAGAGATACGTCAGGGTCTGCCTAGAAGGAACTAAGGCTCCGTTTGGAATATAGCAAGGCCTTTTTTTGGCAGAGATTCAGCGTCTAATTTTTTGAATTCAACTTTGATTCTTCTGTGAAGTGATTTTGTGGCTGAACGTGATTCTCTAGGATAAACTTTTAGAATTAGATTAGAGAATCACTTCACTGAATCAGAATTCACTTACTTTTTTCAGCTTTCATCTTTTAGTTTATTTCAAAGAATCATTTCATAGTATCAGACAAGAATCGCTTGTTTTAAAAAATAAGGTTCGACAGAGCTTCTCTGATTCTGTATAAGAATCATGACCTATGAGCTCTGTCAAAGGAGCTCTAAATTTTATAGGAATTTTGTAGAATTTTATATGATTTAAAATTTGAATTGAATAAGACTTGAAAGTGAAAATTGTTTTTTGTGAAAATTTCATAATTATAAAACCCGATAATGTCTACTAAAATGGGTAGTAAGGGAACTTGGCAAAAAAAAAAAACATTTGAGAGAAGGGTAAATTAGTCTTCTTCAAATCCTAAAATGTAATGGAGTGGTGAATAGAGAAAGAAAGTTAGCATTAATAATTGATAATAAAATTAAAAATTTTAAATGGTTAATAAGAAATTACAAGTTTTTTTTTAATGACTAATAAGAAATTTGCCCTCAGCCTCCACGCTAAAGAGATTTCTCGCCGTGTCGCCTTTGCCGTTGGTGGGCTAATGATGCTGCTGCCGCTGGCCTGGGTTGTAGCCGGCTGGGCTGTCGTTGCCACCCTCACTTTCACGGCACGGTGGCATTGCCTGCCACTGTTCTCTCTTTTTCACCATGTACAGTATTATTGTACTCCCTTCGTTTCAAAATATAAGTATTTATAAGTTTAGTCAAAGTCAATTTTTTATCACTTTGACCACTAATAATATATAATTAATAATGTTTTATCATATAAAATTATATTATTTGAATTCATCATTAAATAAACTTTCATAAAATTATATTTTTATATTAAAAATTTATGTAATTTTTTAGATATTATTTGTAGAAGTTAAAAGATTTTGACCTTATCTAAATTTAAAAATGCTTATATTTTATAACGTAGGTAGTACCATCATGTGGAGCATTGTTGCAGAGTTTCCTGCTTAGATGATCCGCAGCTTTGTTTATACTATGAAATTCTTGAGTTTATAGCCAACCTACTTCCTCCGTTTTTTAGATTTAAGTTAAAGTCAAAATTTTTATCATTTTGACTATTAATAATGTTGAATTAATAATATTGTGTCATATAAAAATTATATTTTTTGAATTCATCATGAAATAATTTTTTATAAAAAATATATTTTTACATTAAAAATTATATAATTTTTAGATACTATTCATAAAAGTTAATAGTTAATAGAGTTTGACTTTCGAACCTAGAAATGCTTATATTTTAGAATCAGAGGTAGTACTAAAAATCATATAAAGTTTCAAGTTGTCATGCAAACTTCCCATACTCTGTTGTGTAGAGTATTAGTAACATGCAAAGTTGTTTTAACATGCGTGCATTTGTTGTGCCAGGAGTGCTTTTCACAAATGACAAAAATAATGTGACGATGGATAATGAGGCACTAGTAGCTTACTAATTGCTTCAGAGATCCAGGAGGAGCAGTATATAATGCACATCATTAACAACTTGTTCAACGATGATCATGGACACTTTTGTCAATCATGCATGGTGCTTTTATTGAACAGTAGGTTAAATTGTCAACAATGAGTCCTCTGTTTTGTTATCTTTTCTGGGCAACATTGAGATACATGTTCTCAATGAAGTAAACATCATAGAGGAGCCCAAACTCAAGTGATAGGTGACAGCTATATACATTTCTCAGATACAGAGGTCGTTGAGGTGCTTTATATCCACTAGATCAAATAAATGTCCTATATGAAAAGAAATAATTGTCACACCGGATTTTGGAAACACAAAACCTGATGACATCTACATATATGCCAGGATCTGTCGATACATAATACACTTTCTTTGGTGTGTGGTCAGAAGATCACTACAAAGCCTTTACAAAATGTTACTTAGTCAATATGCACCCGCTAAGGTTTCACCGCCACGGCATCTATGGAGTCTATTTTACCTCCGCCGCAGAAGCCCCCTCTTGCGCTACAACACCGTCACATGGTGCACATTGAACTATGCTCAACCAATTAGTTGGCTAGGTCTACCCATTTAAGCCTTGTGGTTGCACTGTAAAGCCAGGTCACATAGTTCACGAACCAATCCTTAGAATCTAGAGCAGGAACTAGCACATACCATAAACATCAAATAACATTCGAAAGCATCATACCATATCATCCATCATGCTCAGATTCTCTATACACTAAGTGTTGGGATAGTATACCCTGGGTATCTACGGATCATCTTCTACAGTACGGCCCACCTGCGACCCGCGATCTTTCAACGGTCCACCAAGAACTTCACAAAGGCGGACCGGCCGCAGCGGTCGAGGAGCCTCGCCAAGGCCCGAAGCCAAGGCAGGTGCAATCACCCGACCCTCAGGGGTCGAGACCCGAGCTATCAGGACCCTAGCGGTCGGGACTCGCCCGCCGACCGCCACGAAGCAGTCACTACTCCAACAATCATGCCGATTCAGAATTCCTAACGACGTATAGCTCCGCAGAGAAGATAAGCATTTCGGAAGATTCTGCAACTACCCGGCTGGACGAGAAACAACCCACCGGGCGATAAAGCTGAACAGTAAAGCAACTTTGTTCCCCCACAGTGAACAAAGGTACGAACGGGCGGTGGGCCAAAGAGCTCCCGTCCGTGTTGTGGGGCCTGTGAACTACCCCCAACAGAACCACAGGATTTACTCCTTTCTTCATGGTGTTCGGGGTCGAAGCAGTTCTGCCAACCGACCTCGACTACGACTCCCCAAAGATCAGAGCTTACGACGAGCAGAAGTCGGAAGACGCGCGGCAGGACGCCCTAGACCAGTTGGACGAGGCGCGCGACGTGGCCATACTTCGGTCGGCCAAGTACCAGCAAAGCCTTCGACGACTACACGCTCGACGTGTCAAGGGTCGGGCCCTCAGAGTCGGCGACCTTGTGCTCAAGAGAGTGCAGGACAAGCGGGATCACCACAAGCTGTCCCCCCGTGGGAAGGACCATATGTGATCAAGCGAGTCCTAAAGCCTGGCACGTACAAGCTGGCGACAGAGGACGACGCTGAGTTTGTTCACGCCTGGAACATCGAAAATTTGCGTCGTTTTTACACATAATAAAGCTATTCAAATCTCTATGCATCTCATTTATATCTTATCCGCTAACTGTGTCTTTGGCAGTGAAGTGCAGTCAGCTCACCTACACTCCTCTGCCCGGGGGCTATCATAGGTGTCTCACCCGAGGATCAGAGCGACCGACCCGAAGATCGTAAGGCCCTGTGCCTCGTTAGCCTAAACTAAAGTCCCGCACCTTAGTCTCGAAAGGACTCCGCGTCCTGGCGATTGGCTCTATGCCTCGCCATTACTAAGGCTCGACGCCTACCACGTTTCCTCGGGGACCAACCCCCCGGCTAGTGACTCGGTGCACGAGTGACTCGGCCTGACTCTCGCGGACTATGAGCATTTTCGTTCAAAGCAATCCTCGCGGCTAACGGTCCGACCCGGTGTCAGTGACGCTCTACGGTCCGAGCCCGACACTCGACCCTACGAGCTATACCTAACCCAGTCGCCTGACCAACGCCCAACGGAACGCAAAGAACAATGCGAAACGCTTGACGTCAGAAAGAGTCGGAAACATAAACAACCTTGCGAACGAGTGAAGTCCACAGATGTCATTACAAGCTGCAAGCAAGAACATCTAAAGGGGAGGCAGGCGGCTGAAGCGTTCCTTCATCAGGGTCGACCGGAGGAAGCAGCTGATGATCTCCTGCGCCTAAGGCTTGGAGTCCTTGAAAAGCTTCGCCGACGCCTCACCCGACGTCCTCGAGGGAAAACCCTCGGCAATGCGCCCAAGGTCGGCGTCGGGATAATGGGACCGATGGTGCGCCAGCGTCAATGATGCTCCGTCCCCCAGAGCGACGAGCAACTCGGTGCAGATCAGCCCTGGCAACATCTCTAGCACACGGGATGCCCGCTCCACCGACACGCTCGCGTCCCGAGTCTCGTCAAACACTTGGTGCACTAGCGTCCAGACCGACCACAGCAGCTTTCGGAGCTCCACAGACACGCTTGCATCTCAAAATTTCAGCAACCAACCTCCCTAATAAACTAACAAGTCCACTTGTTACTTACTCTCGTGATCTTTCTGTGCAGCCTCAGTGGCCGACCGCTCATTGGCCAGGTCACGTTGAAGCTGAGCCGTCGACGCCTCAAGCGAAGCAGACAGCTCTTGTAGCTTCGCCAGTTCCGCCATGTACTTCCTCACCTCGGCCTCCAACACGCTGAGGCGAGCCTCTGAAGTATCACGGCTTTCCAGGGCAAGGCGGCACAGCTCCTCCGACCGCTCCAACGCACCGTCGGCCGCCTCCTTGGCCTCCTCGGCCAAGGGTGTCCGGTCCTTCAGCTTTCGGATTTCTCGGCCGCTACGGCCGGCCCCCTCTTCGAGTTCTGCGCGGTCCAACACGTCAGCGAAAAGCAATTGATTGAACATTTTTTAGCTAGCAAACTGCAAAGTTACTTACTCTCGCAGGTCTGGCGTAACATTCTGACCTCCACGCCGAGGCTCTTCCTCTCGATGCGCAACCGAGTGATCTCCATTTGGAGCTCTTGGCTCTTTCTTTCGGAGTTCTCAACGCGTCTTTCAGCATTCCCTAGGGCGAGGAGTCGGTTGGCGGCCAATTTCTTGCCTCATCATGCTCGCCACGAGTCCGTGCAAGCTCACGGTGCAAAGCCTTGACCTCCGTCTGGACGAAACTTTGCGGAGGCTAGCGAAGCGCCCTTTCAAAGGTCCCCTGCAAGACCCGCAAATCAGGTTCATGCATAATACTCAAAACTTAAAATATTAAAACTTATCAGGCAGAGCGCTCCATAGGGATCGGCCATGGTCTCCTGGAACTCCTACAAGCACTCCTTGGCGTTTTGCATATGAGTGAGCGCCGAGGAGACCCACTCGCCCCCCGAGCACACCTGGTCGTACAGGAACCTCCAAGAGTCCCAGGCGGCCTCATTGGAAGTTGAAGGATCAGGTGTCGGCTGGTGTCTGGAAGCAGTTGGCGGCGAGAGGTCCGGTCTCCACCTCGAAATCCGGGGCCGCCCCGTGTCCTCCTGTCGCTCAGGAGCGACAGAAGGCTGCGTCGCCACCACCAACGCTGTTGGAGTGGCTTCAGTGGTCGGCGGCGGCGCGGGTCAGATCCCTCGTCCCCGCGCCAGGGGACGGCCAGGCCTGTCTTTCCGTCGGAACAACGGCGCTCGGAGGCACCATCGTCTCCTCCCCAACTTCAACATCCCCGGCGACAGGGCTCGGGAGCAGTGGAACATAAGCCCCGGCCTCAGCAGCCATGGGTTGTCCCTCGTCCCTCCTGGCCTCTTCGCCCGGGAGTCCCTCCTGATCCCCCCTGGCCTCGGTGCTCGGGGGCTGCACCTGTTCTCCCCCCCGCTCCTCCGCGGTCTCGGCCGCGGGCATTGCACGAGGCAGGAACGGTGAAGAATGCGCCGCCGACTGCGCCAATCCCGCAGCAGGCGACCCTTCCTCGGATGCGCTCCCCGCCACGAAGGCCTGTGGCGCGGCGAGAGAAGAAGGGGCACTACAAAATACGACCAAAATGTCAAGCACTTCAAAACATCAGGTAAAATATCCGATTAAATCAACATGCAGAAACTCACCGGCGCGACACTCGGATGTAGAAGGGCAGGCTCGCGCCTGGCGAAATTTCCCCGACCCCGGCGACCACGGGCACGGACGGTGTTGGGGGGAGCAGAGGAACCAGATTCCTCTGTCCGTGCTTTTTTCGCAGGCGGCCCCTCGGCGCTCTCCTCATCCCTCGCCCTCTGACGACGAAAGCGCTCAGTGAGCAGCATATCGTCCGAAGAGTCGGAATCTAGCAGAGCGGCGGTCGGAGTCTCCCGTGCCGAGCTCGCGGCCGGAACCTTTCCCGACACCGCTGCGGCAATGGACCGTCAGGCTGGGGGAGGCGTCCAATCTCCCCCAATGGATGGCGACGATGAAAACTCGGAAGCAGAAATCTTCGGAGTGGCCGGCACACCGGCCGAAGCGGTCGGCAGAGCGGCCGAAGCAGCTGGCACAATGGTCGGAACGGTCGGCACAGCAACCGGGGCAGTCGGCATCACGACCGACAGTGCCGAGGTAACAGCCACCACGGCCAGGACGGTCGGCGCGGTCACAGGCGTCGAAGGAGACACCAGCCCAGCCGAGGGCCCGGCGACAGCAATACTGGGGCCGACTCCTTGATCCGGAGATCCAGCGCCCAGTATAGCCAGGGCGCCGACTTCTTCAGCCGGCACTACCACAGGCGCCGGCGCATGTGACGGAGGAACGCCCTCCTACGAAACACGAAAAAGCATTCCAATCTCGCCAATACCTTTATCACCTATCAAACTAATAAATGCAGGCAAAACGACTTACCAGCCAATCCGTCTGATGCTCGGCATCCAGAGGGGCCGGTCCTCCGCTCGCATCAGCGAGAGCGTCACCCTTCAGGAGGCGCGAGAGGCGTTGCCTCACGCCGTCCTCCGATAGCTCCGTATGGAGGATCTCCCGCATCGTGTTGAACCGACCGGCGTAGTCGCACATGAGCCGGGCGCGGAGGCGGAGCGGTTGAACACGACGCCGAACGAAGGTGTCGACGAGCCGCGTCCTAGTCAGGCCCGTGTCGTCCAACTCGGCCATCCGGACGAGCAAATCCTCGATCCCAGCCTCTTGCGCGTCGCTGAGCCTGGCGTTTCACGAGTCCAAGACCGCTGGCGGCTCAAGACTGAACGCCGGCAGTTCTGGGGCAGTGTTCTCGATGTAGAACCACACCCCGTGCCATCCCTTCAGGGAGTCCTTCAACGGTATGTTGAAGTACTCCTGACGATTATTCCGGAGGCAAATCCCCGCGCCACCAACAACGCGGACCGTGATGCCTTCCTTCTGAGGCTGCACGCGGAAGAAATACCTCCACAAGTCGAAGTGGGGATTGATCCCCAAGTAGGCCTCACACAGCGTGACGAAGGCCGAGATCTGCAGGATGCCGTTGGGGTTGAGATGGTGAAGACGCATGCCATAGTACTCCAGCAAGCCGCGGAAGAAGTTCGACGACGGCAACATCATACCGCGCTCGTGGAACTCCACGAAGCTAACGATCTCGTTGGCGCGGAGCGCCGGAAAGACCTCGCGGTATGCTGAACGCCATCGCTCCGTGTCCCTCAGAGGAAGCACTCCAAGCCCTACCGAGGCGGTGAGGATGCTCTCTGAAACGGTGGATGCTTTCCACTGGGCGGCCATGAAGACGAAGACGAAGAGCAAGTGCAAGGAAGACGAGGAGCACTACGCGTGGTTGTTTGAAATCAAGATGACGAAGACCGAAGGGCAAACCACCCTTCTTATAGGCGCCAATGCGCCGGTTCGACGCACCACGATCGTGGGCGCCCCGAACTCGCGCGCCGAATCACACTCACTGACAAGTGGGTCCAGAAGCGCTCGCAGCAGGCGCTCAAACCAAGGCACACCGAAGAGCCTCAGCACCCAATCACCGACAGGCGGGTCCGTGAGCCGCCTTGGAAACCCTCGCCAGCAGGTAAGAAAGCTGCACGCCATTAACGCACAGTTAATGCCTGGTAACCGTACCTTCGATGGGACCTGCGCGACGCGAACCGTCGCGCATTCTTGGCCGCATGATAGGCCGATCCAACCGCCCGGAGCGACCGGCTGTTACAATTCCTAGACGGCGCATCCGCCGTGCACCTGGAGGCGGCGGAGCCGTCCGATCATTGGGACCGTGACCAATGATCCGTTACTAACGCCGTGAACCGATTCACGGGTCAGGATGAACGAGAGGTCGGGCGAGCCCCCGACCGGCCCGACAGCTATCCGAGACGCTGATCATGTGAAGACTGGCCCGACCAGTCCAACCTAGGTGTTATGCCGATCATGAGCAGAGGCCGGCCAGACCGGCCCAATCTAGGCATTTTTCCTGGCACTAGGCTAATGACGAAAATTAGCCTCCGACCGACCTCTGCGGTCGGGAATTGCCTCCACGACGCTTCAGCCTACGACCGACCCTTCGGATCGCTCGGGGGCTCGAGGGCTACGCCTTACGGGTGCACTCGCGCGCCCCCGTAGGATCAACCATCAACGAGTGATGGTCAGCACGACGCTTCAGCCCACGACCGGCCCTTCGGATCGCTCGGGGGCTACGCCCTACGGGCGCACTCGCGCGCCCTCGTAGGATCAACCATCAACGAATGATGGTCAGAATGACGCTTCAGCCCACGACCGACCCTTCGGATCGCTCGGGGGCTATGCAGCAGCCCACGACGGACCCTACGGGGAGAGGATCAAAACAAATTTTGAAGACGAACAGCCCAGCGCCGCCTCAACATAGGTTGCAAACGGCGCAGGGCTCGGGGGCTACTGTCGGGATAGTATACCCCGGGTATCTACGGATCATCTTCTACACCACGGCCCACGTGCGGCCCGCGATCCTTCAACGGCCCACCAAGAACTTCACAAAGGCGGCCTGGCCGCAGCGGTCGGGGAGCCTCGCCAAGGCCCGAAGACGAGGCGGGTGCAATCACCCCGACCCTCAGGGGTCGGGACCCAAGCTATCAGGACCCAAGCGGTCGAGACTCACCCGTTGACCGCCACGAAGCAGTCACTACTCCAACAATCACGCCGATTCAGAATTCCTAACGACGTATAGCTCCGCTGAGAAGATAAGCATTCCGAAAGATTCCGCAACTACCTGGCTGGACGAGAAACAACCCACCGGGCGATAAAGCTGAACAGTAAAGCAACCTTGTGTCCCCCACAGTGAACAAAGGTACGAACGGAGGGCGCCGATTGTCTGCCCCGAACGCCAGAGAGCATGATTCACTGAAGACCGTGGCCCCACCTGTCAAGGGGTCATCTGTTTCCGTAGGTGGCAAGATGCTCAAACCATGGTTCGGTCACCCCAACCATGGTCCGGTTAAGACAACCCAGGTCCGGCCCTATAAAAGGGGCACCCGGGAAGCGAGAAAGCAGGGGGCAATAGAAGGACAGCGAGAGAGAAAAAGGAAGAGAAGTGAAAGGCAATATGTAGGGAAAAGATACACATCACCACTTATAAACCACCCCCACCACGCGAGCTTGGGACTCTCGGATCCGTCCGGAGCCCTTCTGCATTGTACTCTTGTGTTCTTGAGATTCATACGGCCGATCTCTCGTCCCTGGACGTAGGGTATTATGCCTCGAGGTGGCCCGAACCAGGTTAACCTTTGAGTCTCGCTTGTAGACTAGACCATTCGATTCCGAAAACGCACGATCCCCCGTCCGATCGTATAAATTTACTGTGCTGGTGTACGAAACACCGACACTAAGTCATTACCATTTTCTTTAACATGAAGATGATTAAGTTGCAAATATATCATTAATCAATTTTAGTAGGAGTACAAGTTTTACCCAAAACCTAACTATGACAGCAAAGCTAAGCATAAAACATCCTACTACCACAACCCAACCACGAACCAGCTTCAATGAAACCCAACATAGGATTCCAATTTAGGACTAGCATGCATTTTCTAAATTCCTGTCATCCTAGTTAGGAGAAATGTGGTCAAGGACACTTGCCTCAAAATGTTTCTCAACGGTCTTTAATCTTCGCTTCATATCCTCTCTTGATTCCAACTTGTATATTCTTCTCTTCGTGCGACCACTGACAACCAAACAAGCAAGCATACAACTAAGGATCATATGCAACATTGGATGATCATTATGGAGTGCTAACAAGGTTTGGAAAACTCACCAAGTATTATTTTACAGCAATAAACTTCAAGGCGTTAGATAGTAACAAGTGGTGAACCGCGGCAACACATCTGTCTGCACACAGCACTGGAAAGAAAAGCGCGTTCCCGATTACTGGCTACACTGTTCAAGGAATATTTGAATAGGAACGTGCCTAATTATACGGAACATAGAGACATGATGGTTTGGACAATATTTCTCCTGAAAAGGAGATTAACAGATTGAATTTAAACAAGGTCCTGTAGCGTCAGTTAAAGAACAAATTGCGTTCCTAGAGAAACCGAGGTGAATCTTGGTGAATCCTTCTATGATGATGAAGGGGACTCGCTGGAACAATATGGTACAAGATTTTCATCAAGGTATGGTCGAAATTGAGAATAACAAGGATAGAATTACCGATGAATGCACTGGATAGATCCAGAACAGAGAGCAGCTGTCGTTGCGATGGAGATTCCGGAAGGTACGGATCTCCTTTGGCCGTTAATTTTGGATATGTTGTAGAGGACTTCAAGGAGCGCATCCTGAAAAATTTTGCTTGAATTTCGTTGGATGGATCGCCGGGAACGCGGACGAGAATATGAAGGATGAACTCTGATCGCGAGTAGGCTGCCTGTCTGGGATGTGAGGGGTTGGGGAGGACGTGGAGAGGTTGCGGGGAAGGTAGAAAGGTTGAGGAAGGTGGAGAATGTGAAGAGGAAGAGAGATTTGGGGGCTTAATGGTCATTTTCTTGGATTTTTAGTGCTTGAGGTATGCGAATGGGTGGAAAACTATTCACATCCCGAAATGAGAAATTTCGGGGAAGTGACAGTAATTTAGTTCAATTTATCACATCACCTTAACCGTCTGATCAATAAATTATGAATGCTTCAGTAGAATAATTTTCCATTCAGTGTCATACGTCTCCATATTGTGGCTTTAAAATTGCTTGTACTCACTCCATCCCAAAATAAATTTGCATTAGGTTACGTGCCATTTAACTTTAACCGTCCAATGATTAATGTTAAAAGTATTCACACTTGTACTTTTAAATTCGTGAGAAGAACATTATTATTATTATTATAATTAATTAAATTTATAGAAATTCTTAATCAAAGATAGATTTGACCACATTTAGATGTAAATTTTAGGATATAGGTAGTAACTACTTGCATTGGAAGTGGGCAAAAAAGATATACCCCTTCACTTTTTTAATGTTAACATCGTTTAATTTAAATACAAAGAGAGGGCCATCTCAGACACAAGTCACACAATAATTCTCAAGGAGATTTTTTTTCTTTTTTATTACTCCCTCCGTCCCATTTTACAAGTTGTTTTAAGTATGGGCATATGAATTAAGAAAAGTGAAAAATATAGGATGTTCTGAAAATGAGGAGGAGAGATAGAGTGGAGATGTATTAGGAAAAGAAAAAGATGTATCGAGAAGAGAGAACGACTTATAATTTGAAAAAATTTGAGTAGTCTTATGGTTCTTCATTATCTGCATATGGTCTTTTTTTTTTCTTAGGCACTCATTTTGTCTGGGCTTTCAGTTTAATGTTTTTATTTAGTGGCCGTGGTTATTGGCAAGAACTTATTGAATCTATCGTTTGGGCTCATAACAAATTCAAAGTTGCTCCTGCTACTCAGCCTAGAGCCTTGAACATTATACAAGGACGTGCTGTAGGAGTAACCCATTACCTTTTGGGTGGAATTGCCACAACATGGGCATTCTTCTTAGCGAGAATTATTGCAATAGGATAGTGGCTAGGAGGATTTGAAAGGCATTATGGAATTAAGATTTCCTAGGTTTAGCCAAGGCTTAACTCAGGACCCCACTACTCGTCGTATTTGGTTTGGTATTGCTACCGCACATGATTTTGAAAATCATGATGATATTACTGAGGAACATCTTTATCAGAACATTTTTGCTTCTCACTTTGGGCAGTTAGCAATAATCTTTCTATGGACGTCCGGAAATCTGTTTCATGTAGCTTGGCAAGGAAATTTTGAATCGTGGATACAGGATCCTTTACACGTAAGACCTATTGCTCATGCAATTTGGGATCCTCATTTTGTTTTGGTCAACCCGCCGTGGAAGCTTTTACTCGAAGAGGTGCTGCGGGTCCAGTGAATATTGCCTATTTTGGGGTTTATCAGTGGTGGTATACAATTGGATTGCGCACCAATGAAGATCTTTATACTGGAGCTCTTTTTCTATTATTTCTTTCTACGCTATCCTTAATGGGAGGTTGGTTACATCTACAACCCAAATGGAAGCCAAGCCTTTCGAGGTTCAAAAACGCGGAATCTCGTCTCAATCATCATCTGTCAGGACTTTTCGGGGTAAGTTCTTTGGCTTGGACAGGACATTTGGTTCA
>BCLF01000098.1:1134829-1152759 GCA_001602275.1 Zoysia japonica
GGCGGCCACGGCGAGCACGCGCGAGGGCGCGGGCGGCCACAGCACGCGCGAGAGTGGCACTCCTCCCGTGCGCAGACACCGCGACTAGGGCGCGCATGGAGCAGTGGCGAGATCCAACAGGGCATGGCGGGGTCCGGTGGTGGCGGGGCAGGGTCTGACGGTGGCGAGGCGAGGTCCGCCGGCGGTGGGGCCGGTATGGCGGCGGCGGCAGGTAGGAATGAGGAGTCTCGAGAGTGAAAAAGAGGGTGGCGGGTGGGATGGAACGGGGAAAAGAGGCGACAGTGGGCTGAGTTTTGGTGCGGGCTTGGAAAAATTTCAGCCCGAATAGGTTTTCTACTGCAACGGACCATTTTTGTTAAAAGTAGGTAATAACGATGAACCGTTCGATTGTAATGTGAAAAAACAATACCAACAGATGGTCAATTGCTAAAAGAAGAAATAGCGATAGACCGTAAGTTAAAAACATTTACCGTCCGACCCTCCAATGGTATATCTCAATTTTGAGCAACCAACTCCTAATGTTAATATTGGGTTGTGGTATAATGGCTGTTGACTGCTCCGGACTTCGTACTGTTCCAATCGGGATGGTTGCTCTTGTTGTTGTCGCACTGCATGAAGGTAGGCGTGTAGATGTTCGTGAGTATTGTGAAGCATGGGGTTCTCGGGCATGAAGGCTTCCTAGATGATGAATGCCGTTGCCGCCATGTTCTCGATCTGGCGCTCGAAGTTCGGAGTGTCGGAGGCAATGATTTACTGGTAGGCGGTGCGTCCGCAGGCTCGGATGCCGCCAGTTGTCGGAGGCACGCCGTTGAGTGGCGGCTCTGATCTTTCCATGTTGACATTGCGAGCGAAGTCGGCTTCGCCTTGGGCGGTTTTCTGCTGCAGGGCTTGCATGATGACGCTGGCCACTAGCAGTCGCGAATAGAGATTGCTGGTCAGCGTGTGACCCAGAGGTGCTTCTTCTCTTCTCTTTGGTGTGTGAAGCATGAAGCACTCGCGCGCCGGGTCATGACCCAGTGTCACACGGGCATGACGATGCAGGGCCGCGCGTTTCACAAGCGGGGCTTGGAGACATAGTTCACTGTCCTGATCAGCTACGAAGTCCAAGCTTCTGAAGTGGAATGCCTGGTAGGTGGTGTAGACGGAGACGCACCACGATCGGTTGTCTTGAGCGACAGCTACCGTGAAGCAGCGGAGGTGGGAGATCGAAGACTCCCCATCATGGAGAAGATTAAAGCCATCAACGAATCAAAGTGATGCACATGACGAATTCCCCTTACCCGGTGCGCCAATTTCAGTGTGTCGTATCACTGCCACAGTAGAATTTGTGTATCAGAGAGGGGTTTGTGCGTACTCCTCGTTGAAGTGGCCTAGTCTATAGGAGACTCAAGAGATTTTAGCTTGGTTCGGGTAGTCAAAGAGACGTAATACCCTACGTCTAGGATTGAGTGTGTATAGATCGTAGAAATCGATCGAATAGGGTTACAATGGTGGTCTTTTGAGGATGCTATGTGTGATGTGTGCGTGTTGTTCTATTGCTCTTGTAACTTGTTGTTCATGTTCTGGTCTAGGGTCTCCGGCACGACTTTATATAGGGGTGGCCCCTGACGGGTGAGGCTACAAGTATCTGAAGTTGTTACGCCTAGCAGCCTTTGAGCACAAGATCATCGTGTCGTCGTCCTCATCTTCATCCTTTGTCCAGCGCGGGTAGGATAAAGTCATCTTTTCCCTCCACGTCCAGCAGACCGTGCCTGTCGCAATGTTAGGAATCTTCGTGCTTGTCGGGGGTTGGTCGTTCGAAGGTGGTGCCCGACCCGGTGGTCGGACAAGAGGGGCCCAAATCGGGGGCTCGGATGGGCTTTGGTTTGGTGGAAATGAACCGTGGCCTGCGATACGATGAGTCATTTTTTATGGCTGAGCCTTTTGAGTGGGCCAAAAATGTGGATACCCAGGGTATACAATTCCGACAATTAGATATACTTTAAGCATGATTTGTTTATTTCTATATTTGTACAATTTTTTTGAATATGACGAATGATCAAACTTGATTTGGGGTGTAAAATAGACCCACTTAGGTTACCCTCAAAACCTCTTTAGTTCAAAAAAAAATGAACTAAGTTTCAGAATTCTCCCCCACTTTTGAAAAAACTAGTTCATTTTGTTGAACTAAAAAGGTTTTGAGGTTAACCTTAGGTGCACCTATTTACACCCCCTAAACTTGATGTAAAAAACGATACATACTTTGGGACTGAGTGAATAGTAGCAAGTGAACAACTAGGGCGCAGGGACTGGTCCGCCAATAACATCACATCATCATTTGAATAACTTACATAGATTTAGATTTATTTAAAACCAAATTCTTTTAACTACAGTCAATATAAATTGATTAGACTACTACTCCGTTTTGTACTCTTTTATAACAAGAATGCGTATATCTGATGAACAAAACTATTTAGAGATCCAGATGGTCTGCAATGGACGCAAATTGCATGAGCTGGGGCCTGGGCGGACAAACTCCTTGACGCAAATAGTGTGACCTTTAGCTGATTTTGGGCGTGGTAGAGGGACACGGATCCTGGGCAATCAGACTGCTGAGAGCATCGTCGTTGCGCGTGGGTTGGAGCACGCGAGACCCACACGGCAGCGACTAGGAGTCGACTGCTGGCGAGCTCAATTCATGTTAGAGGGCTGTTTTGATTACTCGTTTCCTATATCGGAAGAGGACAAGAACGGAGGTCTCTTTCCTTGCCCCATCGGCTTTGTTTGGGGATGCCTGGACTTTGCTTCACTGGATGGATGGTGGGGCGGTTCCTTGCGGCCACATGGTTATCTTAGGATCAGATTGGATGTGGATGCACGCAAGCGCGTATTGCCTGTAACTCTCCCAACGTAAACAAAAGAAAATTAAAGTGTAGGTCCTTTTTGAATTGTGAAAAAAATCCTAAATCCAATATTTTTTAGTAAAATTGAACTGATTTCTAAAAAAGTTTTATATGAGTTACAAAAAAATTTATCTCGTAGAAGTTTCCAGCGCTCGTTCCTGGTGAAGGCGCCAGGCGAATGCCGACGCAGAAGATCCTTTAGGGCTCATTCGGTTTAAAAGGAATAAGAGTGGAATGAGAAGGATTAAATCCACGTACAGAGAGTAGTGAATTCATTCTCACCCATTCTCTCTCCCATTCCCCCGTGCCCTTACCGGCCGTGAACCCGCGTGCACCTGCTGGCTTCGTTGTCTATCCTCACGTGACCTTGAAGCGACCCAGGAACGTTCCCAACCACCGAACCGTTCCAACCGATCGAGAGCGCGCCGAATTCCGCCACGGCGGCCGTCCTCGAGAAAGAAGATCACCGCACCGCACCGAGTTCCGCCACCATGGCCGACGTTGAGAAGGCCGCGGCCATTCCGACCCTGGGCGACGACGCGGTGCGGACCGGCGCAGTGGCGACCTCGGTGGCACGGCGGTGGCGCGCGCAGGACCTCCTGGACCGGTCCGTGTCAGCGCTGCGTGCCGCGGGGTGGGCGCTGTCGCTGCTGGCCTTCCTCGTCATGGTCTGCAACGAGCACGGCGACTGGATGCAGTTTGACCGCTACGTGGAGTACAGGTCGGGAGGCTCCCTCTCCTCTCCGCCGTGAGGGTCTGCTTTAATGGCGAGTTGCGGACGAGCAAGTAGAATTCGTTTCGGTTGTTCGATTATTGGGTTATAGGTACATCGTCGCGATTGGGCTGCTGGCCTTCTTCTACACCACGCTGCAGCTAGTCCGGCTGGCCGTCCGGCTCACGGGTGGCCAGGACCTGGAGCTCAGGACCGGACTCCTGGTGGACTTCGCCGGCGACCAGGTCAGTCACTCAGCCAGCGCGCCGATTCATGGTGCCCCCTCAGTCCTACTACCACATTCATCATATCTCTACTCCGTTTTGTGTTTTGTTTTCTTCACTTCTTGCTCACTCCACGATGTTCTTCCTGTTCGATTTTGCTGTTAAATTGACATTCTGGTTCGGGGTTGCGCCTGGAATTTCTTGACCCGCGTAGAACACAATGGTCGTACTTTTCTCTCATAATCACATTTGCTTGCACGATAGGGAAGTACTCTTTGAAAGATACTTGCACCTTGCGGTAGCATTTTGGTTTCTTATTACTGTTACTGGTCCCAATGTCATGATAATGCTACGGTCCAAAAAAAATATTAACTTAAAACTTTATATATTAATATTAAAATGAATTTGTTTTGTTTTCTATTAACTTTCTTTGAGATCTCATATATTTGCTCTGGGTAGTTGTGTTTTTTAACTAACAATGGTCTGTGTGAGCCAAAGATCTGAGAGATCCGGAATAGCTTAATCATCAGATTTATAAAAAAAAATTAATAATTCTGTGTGCATTTTTCGTGTACACGTAGTCTAACCCATCTCTCGATGATATTTTACCGTGTGTACATAGAAAAAAACTGTGTTTTTTTAAGAGAGATAGAGAAGAGAAGAGATGACCGCACATTAGCGTCAGAGAACTTCAGATTGAGGGGACAATGACTGCACAATGCACAAAATATTACGTGCTGGATTACAAGTCCACATGGCACTTTTGGTGCTTACTAATTCGTTGTGCAACGTCGTATAGTATGATGCTTCCTATGGAACAGAGGAAGCTTTCAACACGCGTTTTGTTGAACCTGTGGGAGACACAGTGAGGCATGGGATACAAATCTTAGCTCTTAAGGCCTGTATGTTCAGAGACGACTGCTGTGTTTCTAACCCATACGTGAATATTCATACGTTATTTGTTTCATCACTGGTGGGGGAATGCTAGATCCGCTGAATGATAGCGACATTATATTTCAGGGAACATGAACTTGACACGCAACGCAAGCTATCGCCAGACGAAATGGATTTATAATCCTAATGTGAAAGTAACCACTTGCCCGGGAAAAAGAAACGGAGATTTCACATCAAGGGCCATGAGTTGCGTACGGAATCTTAACCTGAACTTTATGAGCCGGGGATTGATTGCAGACGAGCGTGCAACACTTTAAATCTGAAAGCATCTTTTGTCTGTTTTTCCCTATTCAATTTATGAGAAATCGTAAAACACAGAAAGCATGACATGCGAAGTGTTCACTCTTGTCGACTCTTATTGAGCAACAGCTATCTGGTCCTCTGTCTCTTTCAGGACATCGATTGAATCATTATCCACAGTTCTTGCCTGGAATTCGTCAGTCAATATTTTGCTCATCTTTCTCCAGGTGATCGCCTATCTCTTGATGTCAGCGCTGTCCGCCGCGATCCCGATCACCAACCGCATGCGCGAAGGCACGGACAACGTGTTCACCGACTCGTCGGTTGCGTCCATCAGCATGTCCTTCCTCGCCTTCATCTGCCTCGCGCTCTCCGCGCTCGTCTCCGGCTTCATGCTGGCCAAGCAGACCTACATCTGACGAGCTGAGAAGGGGAAACGCTGGTTTGCTTAATGTACAGTCTGAGCTGCGGCACTTACCGTCGGTTGTATGTGCATAGATTTGGTTCGCTTCCAATTGGGTTGGATATGGTGGTGTGTTTGTGTGCTTGGATGAACAAATTCAATACGGTTTTTTTTTTTGTGATTCGGTGTTTGGATGAAGAAATTGAACCAGGGATGCCACTTACTTCAGGACAAATAGTTCACAATGAGTTCAGTCCATCTATGCACTTCTACTTGTAAACTGTACATGACCCCTGTTCTAGAAGTTTTGACGTCCGGACAAGGAAAATAAGGACAAGTGTTACGTTCGCTTCCTCAATCTGATGTTGAGAATGTCAGAATAATGGAGGGGGCAGTTTCCTGAGTAGGCATCTGAAGACCTCCAAAAAATTAGCTTGTGACTGCCTGAACACAATTGGATGGGAAACCAGTGACAAATCACCATATAGTGAGAGGCTGATCAACAAAGTTCTGTAAATTTCCCGGGCTAGTTTTGAGCCTCCATTAGCATTAATGGAAATAATGTGTGGATTATTTCCCCGTGGACAGTAATAAAAAAAAGGATGGAACCGCAAAATGCAACTTATTCGATTGTGTCCTGACAAGGAGTAGTAGTAATGCTGAGTAAGTGATGGATAAGTCCTCTGTTTTTTTTCTTCGATACATACATAGTACTATATAACATGAGCGAGAAAATAGGTTGGATACTCACGCTTTTGCATGGCCATTTCTCATACACCAAATATCGGAACATATTTAGACCAAAGGCTTTTGGCCCTGCTTTATAGAAAGCAAAATAAAACAAAGTACACTGGTTTAACCAGCTAATTACATCCATGAAGTATTAATCTAAACCAAAAGAGACTGTCTATTCTCCCTCTCAGAAGTCTTCTACTACAAAACCATCAGCACGATATCGACCATATCTCATTAATTTTTTGACATCTAAAGAAACCATGATACGAAAACTAGAGAACTATTGTCAAAAGACTTCTACGCGACACTACTGTCTAGAAATTAGCTGACGCATCATCTGATTCCTGTAGCATTCTTCTGGCTCTTTATCTTTGCTAACAGCTTGTTGATCAATGCTTCCACTTCTGCTTTTATTGTTTCTCCGTTTAGGGTGTTCTCGCTGCAAAAAAGATATGCATTTGAAAATTAACACCTGTGGAGACTTGATCAGTTTGTTGTTACAGACCCGGTCATTCCTATTTAGCCATAAGCACCAACATATTACTCCAAACAGAAACAATATGGTTATATTATCTTTATGCCCACTTTGTCGTAGAAATTGCTGTCTGAAGTCTAGCACACTCACAGGGGTCGTTCTCCACCCCCATGCACTGTCTCACCATGCACCACATGTACTTGACCAACGGGCATTCAAACATTAAATGATCCACATTTTGTTCCTTGTTACAGAATTTACAAAATATACTACCTCTCCATTGTTTCTGTTTCAAATTATCTGCCGTTTGAGTTCTATTTTGATAGATCAGTCAAATGAAGTTTTTAATCTTCAATGGTAGCCTCACTCTCCATATTTCTTCTTTCCTACCATCTATCACACCAGAGAAGGTACAATGTTCATATAGGGAGGCTGTAGTAAATCTTCTATGATTTGTTAATTCCCACAGTACTGTGTCTTGGCTATCATTAAGTTCAAGTCCTCTCCGCTCTCCCTCTAACACTTGCCATTCTAGCCTCTCCTCTTTTCCAATGTTCCTTCTAAAAGAAAGGTTTATTCCATCCCCCTCTAAAACTCTACCAACCTTCCAGTCCTGTTGATAACATATCTCAAACAACTTTCTAAACTTCACTCTAAGGGAGCAATTCCCCAACCAAACATCTAGCCAAAATCTTGTTTTCTTACCATACCCAACTTTGTATCTCAAGCCCTGCAAGCATATATCTTTGATCTCGTGTAAACCTCTCCAGAATTGAGAAACGTTTCTAGTTACACAGTTAAAAAAAACCCCCTCTTTTATATATTTCTTCTGCAGAAGTTGACAGCACAAGTCATTCTCTCCATCTTCCAATCTAATAATCCATTTTGACAGCAAGCATTTGTTCATAACCTTCGTATCAGTAAAACCCATCCCCCAAAGTGTTTCGGACTAGCCATATCTTCCCACTTGACCATGTGATACTTTTTCGTTTCTCCTGCATTCCAGAAAAAATCTGCTCTAGCAGTATCCATCTTGTGATGTATTGGTCCAGGCAACATGTACACTCCCATTGTATAAATGGGTATTGAACTCAAGCAGCTCTCTAATAATATTGATTTCTCTCCAGATGACAGGAATCTCCCCTGCCAACTTGGAATTCTCCTCTCTACCTTGTCACTCACATATTTGAAATCATTTGCAAATAGCCTGTTATCACTAATAGGTAAACCAATTTACTTCATTGGCAGGACCCCCTCTTTACAGTTAAAAAGTTGAGCTACCCAGGTCTTCTCCTCCCTGGAACCTCCCACAACGAACACCTCACTTTTATGATAATTGATTTTAGACCAGACATATTTTCCAAGCAGTACAGTAAAAATTTATATGTATCAAACTATCTATCTCTAATTCCGAGAAAAGGATTGTATCATCCGCATATTGCAGGTGAGTAATACCCCCCTCTCTCTACTAGGTTTGGAATCAGACCTTTAATATAACCAGCCACTTTGGCTTTATCTAGCATTGTAGCTAAAGCTTCAGCCACTAGATTGAAAAGCAGTGGTGAAAGAGAGTCCCCTTGTCTCAAGCCTTTGAATGTCCTAAAGAAATTACCATATTCTCCATTAATGTTTACCCCCACTCTACCTCCTGTCACTACCTGAGACATCCAGTCTAACCATTTCGGGGAGAAAATTTTCTTTTCTAGAACTTCCATCAAAAAGGACCATTGAACTCTGTCATAGGCTTTCTCAAAATCCAACTTAAGTATGACTCCTTTATGTTTCCACTTCTTAAGTTCATGTAGTGTTTCATGTACAATTACTACTCCCTCTAATATATTTTGGCCAGGGATAAAAGCAGTTTGAGTACAGCTTATAATGTTGTCTGCCACTTTAGTCAATCTCAAAGCTAGAACTTTGGTGAAGAGCTTATAATCCACTCCCAGCATACATAGAGGTCGGTATTGCTTTATATTATTGGCTTCTTTCATCTTAGGTATGAGAGAAATCATCCCATAATTCAAACGGCTAAGGTTAAATTCCCCTTTATAGAAATACTCAAACATCTCATACACATAACTCTTGACTTGACTCCAAAATTCCTTACAAAATCCCACCGGGAAACCATCTGGACCAGGTGCTGTATTGTTCTTCATTTCATTCGAAGCATACTCAATTTCCCTCTCTGAAAAAGGAGCTACCAATGTTTCAGCCTCAGTGTTAGATAAAGCTCCAGAGTTACCCCAGAAATTATCTACTAGTCTAACAGCCCCTCTATCTTCATGTCCAAATAATGTTTTATAATACTCTTCTATATGTTTTCTTATCATCCTGGGTTCAGCTCCAAGTTGTCCTTCTATGGAGTAAATATTACATTTCCTCTTCCTTCCATTAACAATGCCATGAAAATAAGCTGAATTGGAATCACCCTCTAGAATCCATTTCTCACCACTTCTATTTTACCACATTTGCTCTTCATATTCATAAATTTGTTCTAGTTCCTCTTGTAACCTGTATCTTTCTGACCATTTTTCAGTGTCATCATCATCATTTTCCAGTACAATACCCATCTCTTGAATCTCTCTCAGCAAGCTTTTCTTTCTATTCAGCACAATACTATGTATATTAGCTCCTGCTCCTTTGCCAAATTTCCTAATCTCTATCTTCATTTTCTTCCAGAAATCTTGTATCCCTTCCCTCTCTCTTTTGGGCCATTTACTTATTATCAGCTCTCTAAAACCTGGCTGTTTCAACCATGCAATTTCAAATCGGAAGTTCCTGTGTTGGGGAGTATCACTCCCAGAACTAAGTAGTATTGGGGTGTGATCAGAACCCACTCTAGTAAGACTCTTAGCATAGACTAATGGATACAGCTCCTCCCACTCTTTGTTAATAAAAACTCTATCTAAATTGCTCATGATGAGTTTGATTTGTTTGTTTGACCAGGTGAACCTTGTACCCCTTTTCACCACCTCTCTTAATTCCTCATTAATAAAACTGTTGAACAAATCCATCCACCTTGTGTTACCAGCCTCTGAAGACTTCTCATGACTATATCTAATCATGTTAAAATCTCCCCCAACCAGTACAGGTTTATCATCCTCTCTGATTTTCTGACATAACTCCCTAAGAAATTCTGGTTTATTCTCATATTGTACAGGGCCATATACATTAATTATCTTCCAGATGAATTTCTCTTTTTTATTCTCTATCAGTATACTAGAGTAATATTTTCCAGAATCCATCTCTAAAGCGTCTAGCTCTCCTTGTTTCACACCCACCGAAGTTCTACCAGAATGCCCTTGAGCTTCAGCCCAATTCCATGAAAATTGATACCCACACCCATAGCTCTGTAACTCTCTAATGGAATATTCAGCTTTCATAGTTTCTTGTAAACAAATTACATCCACTCTATAATTCCTGATCAAATCTTTAAGCTGTCCTCTCCTTCCTTTTCCTCCTAAACCTCTGACATTCCAAATATCGGAACATATCTCAGTATAATACCAAATATGCAGGGATTGTTACAAGAGAGTGAAGATAACGGCATGCGGGAATAGGTGGGTTCAGGAATGTTACATCAATTTCTCCATGAATCCAACCTAGTTGGTGATTTTAACAAACTACGACTTGACTTCTATACGCAATTGATACCCTTTTTCAAATGTTGAGGTTGGGCACATTGAAAACCACCTTGTGCTTTTTAACTTTTGAATCTTTGATCCCTCCTTCAGTGTTCCAGCAGTTGGTGCTTCTCTCCTAATAAATAAGTTTGTATACATCGTCTATCCCATCTCTTTGGTGTCACAAATTCTATCTCCAACGGAATGACTAACTAATCCTCTGAGAGATAAAATAGGAGAGAACGCGTAGAGGATCGGGGTAGTGCTCACATCTGGTACGGTATCCGCATCAGCGACTTCCTCTCAGTCTGTCGAGCGTGTCCAGCAACAGCCTCAGCGTCTCATTCAACTTCACGGGCTTCACGCAGCTGCCCTGGGGCATCTCCTCCCTGGTCCCCCACCGGTGCCCTGCCCTTCAACAATGATGAGAGTACGCACCATCTCTCTCTCGTGACACATGTAGCTTATCATCTCACCCCGATGATTGACTGCTACAATCTGCTGCGCGTGCGTGCATGCTCCGACGACAATCTAATCTGATAAACATTTGTTTGCATTGATCGTGCAGTGATGGACCTCGAGACCGGCACGCCAAGTTCATGACCGAGCCAACCTTGCCAATATACCTCAAGGTATCATTGTAACTAAAATGACGAAACACCATGCCATCAAAATTAAACTAATCAGCAGCCAACGAGCGTCCAGTTCAGGGAGGTGAAGTGCAAGGCCGTCGTGAAGGGGACCTCGAGGGAGATCTTGAGCAGCATCTCAATGTGACGCAATCTCTATTCAATACATGTAAGACTATGTGATGCGATTCCGCTATGATACATGCATTATACCCGTTGAACTTAATGCCTATTTCGATACATGCAAGAAAATTTAATTCTGACACCCGTTCAACTTAATGCAAAGAACATGATGATTAAATTTATAATTTCTGAGGTTGTCCACAGAGCTCGAAACAAGCATACGCTCCTAAACAGAGATAGCATCATTTCTAAGGTACTCCCTCCATCCATGCTACTATTAATGGATTAAAGGAGTATGGATTAAGGGAGTAGTATATATATAGCAAGTTAATAATCTTTTTTATCCAATTGCGTTCATATACTATCATTTTTTATGAAGAAAAAGTTGTGAAATAAGATGTGACGAGGACATCCCTTCATTGAATACACACAACGCTCTTCCACCTACTATAGCTTGTGCACGTCAATTGAATTTAGAGGTGAGCTTATTCCTAAACACGTCTTCCTTTTTTTGGGAATATATTGCTATCTAATGATTTTATCATGATTAGCAACATTGGAGAGGATCAAGGGAACCATGAAGAAGGACATGGAAATGCTCAAAACCAGCAAGGCACGTTGAACCTCGGAGTAGATTCAATCCAACTCGAAGTCGAGTTGCCCCAGGTTCCAAGAGCAGTCCGCACTAAAACGGATGCCCAGGTTGCATACGGGATCCGTTTTGGACATTATAGATATGGATGGAAATCTAAGAAGATAACCTTTCCAACGGCACCAGTCTCATATCCAAATTTGACCAGAGTCAGCAGGAATTGTTAAAACAATATAACATTCAGAAGCTGCCCTGGTGCTGCGACACTATCTTTTGGCCTTTGGGCCGTGTATCTTTCTTCGGCCCATTAGTATTAGAATTTGCACCTAAGGACGCCCTAAACTCTATATAATCAGTAGCCACCATCATTAGGTTCAGATTTTTGCTTAGTTTCATCTATTATGAAATAGTTTCACCGTTTGACGGTTTGTTGGATTTTAGCTTCGTGAGTTTAATTTAGATTTTGCAATTGAGTTGTGTTCTTCCTTGTTCTTGCTTGTGTTCTTTGATACATATAGCGGGATTAGCCTTCTTGGTGAGGTCAATCGTGTGTGCACGGTTGATAACTAGAGGAGAAGTGGTGCTACGATTGCGGGGTTTGAATCGTGTTGATTTGAGGTCAGATCGATTGTGTGTCGCATCTCCACCAAATCGAGAGTTACCACGACCTAGCTAACAAAAGATTGGAATCCACATACACATCAAGATGTGTAATTGAAATTTCATATGATGTTAAATAAATGTAATTCTTATGAGTTTTGCATTAGTTGTCCTACCATATTGAAATGGGTTTTGTGTCAAGTTATCTTACTTATATTGAAGCGGGTATTGTGTGATTTTTTTTGCATGTAGCCCAGCAGGTACTAATACAATCTATCATGCCTGTATTGTAGTGAAATTTTTCACGTTGCCTTGCCTGTAGTGGAGTAAGAATGCATCGCATTGTCTTCCTATGTCGGAGAGGGATTATATCACGTTGCCCTGACATAGCGTAGCACGGGCACTCAGACTAGTTTAACTAACAGTTATGCGGTAAAGTATTAGACTGAGAAGAGTTCCAACAATCTAACCAAAGGAAAGCGTGTGCCACATCACACAAAGTGAGGAGCGTATACTTACTAAGAGCATCTTGTTAGTGACAACAAAATGAAGACAAAAATAATAAAAGAGCTAGAACCATATATTTTATTAATCAATGAGATTCACAAAATACATGATTCACAATGACTTAGTCTTCTTCTATCTTATGCGTAGTGCTTAGGGAGAGATTGTGTAGTCTGCTGATTCCTGGGACCATCACTACTACAAAACAAGCCTATGTTGTCACTCAAAAAATTATAACAATGTCGGCCCAACCTAACAGCCGACACTAAAAGCCGTGATGGCCGCCCAACGTTACAACCCGACAGTGTTACGACAGTAACAGTGTCGGACAAACGTGATCTAATAAAAATCAACACTAATAATGAACATATCACTGTCTGTTGTGCTGACATCAAGCATAACCCAAACCATCATTTTTTAGCAGTATCAGTTTTTGGTGCCATAGGTCATACGACACTGCTACTGCATGTATTGCGTCATTTATGATGATCTCAATATGTCTGACACTGATAGTTCGTGTATAAATACTTGTCCCCTTTCTCCCGTTGGGGCACTCTGTTTGCTTGTGTGTTTGAACAGTGTGTCCGTACAGCGGCCGAGAAATTTGGAATCCAAGGGGGGTGATGTTTTGATTCTATCTTTAATCAAAGGATATTGCTCTAGGAAGTAAATTCATGTCATCTTTGGAAGTTTTATGGTCTTATGATGTGGTTTTACTATAGGTTTAGGGCGGGATCTTGTTTTCATGTTTTTGAAGTGTGACAGACCGTCCCACAAAAGAGACGATCCATCGACCATAGGATCTTATCATGTGTCACTCGGCGAAGCAAGGGCAAACAGTACAACTCAAGCACGATAAAATACATTACAAACTGTTGATTAAGTTAATAAAATAGAGATTTTAAAAACACAGAAGCGGTAACCTTATTTAAACTAGGGTCTCCTGGAAACTATGCATAAGATTACATCGAGCCCATACGATGCATCTCCTAGCAGCACCTAACAGCAGCATGGCAAGTAGGGCTCCCAATGAACATAGCCACCCTCGGGGGTTGCTTCTGCCAGTTGGTTTACAGGAAGGAGAGAAACCACCTGCACACAAAACCACAAAGAGCCAAGCCCTGAGCATTCAAATGCTCAGCAAGTCTTACCCGTCAACACGTACAACTATAGCTGACTCAAAGGATATGATAAGGCTGACTCACATGGGAGGGCCATTTGCATAAAACATAGCACTATCAGCGGATCCTTACTTTCAACTTTTAGCGGCAAGTTAAGTTCACGGAATGTAAATTTAATTTGCACTATAAACTAGAGCAAGCAATTGCCTATAACTAAGCAAAATTCATATTATTAATTAAATTTAGTTATTACTACGACATGACTTAGTGAACAAGCGGTACTCGTTACTGTGAGGCACAACGATTATAATCGATTTACACCAGCTGGAAAACCCGTAATACATGACACGTACGCGCTTCTCGAAAGCCACACGTGGCAACCTTTCACAACAATACCATAGGGCTGGTCCGACGCGCACCTCTCCCAAACACATGGTCCTCCATGCGATCGCCATGCCGGGTGCATCCATGGTTAGATCCAAGGCTTTTCTCTACTCACCGTCGAAAGAGAGGTAGGATTACGTTCAACCACTACGGTATCGAGCTACATCGGTTTTCTGGGTCCCATGTTCCCAGTATGCATTCGGTACTATTCAAACTTGCTCAACAGGACCACACTCGACTCGGTCCTTAACCGACACAGACAGCGCTACCACCGTGAAGGCCCAGCCTTCCCAAACCCTCCTATACAACATCCCTGTCCAGTCTCAAATTCATTAAGTGATGGGATAAATTAACCCTAAGTCTAATATGTTGTAAACCTACAGTTCGCAAGTGACTTTACAGCTCTACATCGAGTTACTTGTACCAATATACACTCAACAGGGGTAAAGGGTATATGGTGAGGCTGCTCCAGTGAGCCGTTCCACGGAATTAGGAGCTCCAAGTGGGCCATTTTTGGGGGAAGTCGGTCGGCTCACCCTCGGGCCAAGGTCGGCGTGCCCGGCTGGGGGTGCGCCGATATATGTCCTGGACACGGTACTCCTCCCGTGTCCACGTCCCAGTTTACGGCCGAGCCCTCGTAGCCTGCTGAACCGTCCTAGGGGACTTGAAGGTGCGAGAATTCTTGGGGGAGCTGCCAGAATCAGATGTTTTGTTGGTGCGGACACGGTGAGTGTAACATTCCATACTTCCAGAATCAAGAAATCAAGTATTGGGGTGTAATTCCAAAAATTGGGAGAAACCAAGCTCAAGGAGATGGAGGTCAAACCAAAAAAAAAATCAAATATGAAATTTAAATTCAAATTTAAATGTAAAGTTTCAAAACTCTACGAAAGGAAAGTGTTTGAAATATGAGAAGAAAAGATCCTACTTGAAAGTGACTAAAATACTTGAAGTTATAAAAATTAAATTTGGTTTCCTTCAAATTTTGAGAGGGTCCAAGTAAACTACTACTCCTGAATGTTTATCTCTTTTCTAAAATCAATAGATTACAATCCAATTCGAATTTCAACCTGATCTCAAAAGTCAAGTTGTTCATCTATATTTGTCCTATCGCCCTGAAAATTTTCAAACTCTTGGGAGTTCGGGAGTAATATCTTTCAGACCTCCGAAAATGGTAGAATGCTCTGACTCTCAGCAGTTTCAGAAAATTTTCTTATCAGTTAACCATATTCGAAATTCCATATCTTCTATTTTCCTTTGATTCGCCCTATGCATGTCATTGGGGTGATAGAGGACATCTTGGTCTAGCTTTGGGCCAAATTTAGAGCCATTTTACCCTGTCAATTATTTGCAAATTGATGCACAACACCTCTAATCTGTCATTTTCAGCCAGAAACTTTAAGACAAACATCTCCAATTTTTTAGTTTAAATTCTGTAAGGAATTTGGATGGACTCTTTAACAAATGTTGTTCCTTATGTTCCCTCCTACTTCCAGAAAAATCGGCAAAAATTTACGATCTTTCTACAGGCCAATTTTTTTATTTTTTTTGAATTTTATTCTGTGAGCCGGACTAGTCCGCCTGACCGGACAAGTAAGGACTTCGGGGACGTGTCTTCTCCACCGGAGCGCGCCACAGGTGCCATGCACCCCCGCATCGATTCCCATCCGTGCCATGCAAGTAGACGCGTGTCCCGCGGCTCAGAGCGAGAGTTGGAGCGAGTGAACGCCCCTCCCTCGGCTCCCCCGTCACTCTCTCGTTCTTACTCTCTCACCGCCAACCTAGAGCTCCATTGCCGTCCTTCAAGCTCTGAGCTCGCCTCGCCTCCATCCTTCGTGCTCCAGCTCCCTGGAGCCCTAAGAGTCGTTGACCAAACACCCCTTGAGCCTCTCCAAAGCTCTCTTGGGCCATCCATGGAGTGAGCCTTGCGAATTGAGCGGATTTTCCAAAAATCGCGTCACCGTCGTCATCTTCGCCCCCTTCTTGATTTCTCCCTCCACGGTGAGCCATTCTTCGATTCTTTGTATATATGAGTGCTCCATGATGTGGAACACAAGATTGACAAGTTGTTTTGATGTTTCCTTCACCAAAGCACTTTGCTTCTTCCCCAACGCCGGTCAAACTTTGGTGCCAATCTCACCGTCAACTTGGTGCTTGGGAGCTCTCTTGTCATTAATAACCTCTGTTCTGCTTCTCTACAATACTAGGTGAAGCTTCTAGGCTCGTTTCTTGAGGGTTTTGTGGGTCACATTGAGTGAGACACCTTGACGGACCTCGGTTGGGTCGCCGAAGGCCGGACAAGTCCGACCTCCCCCTTTGGGACAACTCTCTGGAGTCTGGAGGTGACTCCGGACAAGTCCGTGACCGGACTAGTCCGCCCCTGTCCGGACTAGTCTGACCGAGCCAAGCTTGCAGCTCTCTGGAGTCTGCACGACACCCCGGACAAGTCCGTTAGCGGACAAGTCCGCCCAAGTCCGGACTAGTCCGAACCCCTTTTTTCAGCAAAAGTTGTAAACTTGTAAAATGCATAAAAAATTATAGAAAATTCATAAAAATGTGAACTAAATTTTGTTGGAACCCTCTTGACTAACTCTACAGCCTGATTCATTCAAATATCTCAAAATCATGATAAAATTATTTATGAAAATTTAAGGAATAAAAAAAGATAAATTCATATCTTCTTTCCTATGCATGCAAAAATCATGAAATTTGGTATGCATATGCATCATTGCATGTAACAAGAACTCAAAAAGTTTCATCCTTAAATAATGTATGACCTGACCGCAATTGCATTTTGTTGCATTTCTATTCTTCAATTTTGATAATTTATTCATGCATACTAAAATCTCAAGTCTTGGCTAGAATATAGGTTTTATGGTAGTGTATCTCTAATAAATTACATTTATTTTAAAAAAACATCTTAAGCATGTTTAGTAATTTTTAAAATGAGTACTATTCGAAATGCAAGTTAGTAACCAGCTCTCTTTCTCTTTTGCAATGCATTCAAGCATATCATTTCATTCATGTAGGAACCAATGCTGAAAGTGAGCCTCTAGAAGCTGCTGCCGAGGACCCCGCTGCTGTTGGTCGCTCTCTTGCTTGTGCTAACTCTAAACAAACCCAAGGTCGACGCGCCCGGCTGGGGGTGCGCCGATGTATGTCCCGGACACGGCCCACCTCCCGAGTCCACGACAGGTTTACGACCGAGGCCTCGCAGCCCGCTGAACCTTCCTGGCGGACCCGAAGGTGCGAGGATTCTTGGGGGAGCCGCCGGAATTCGGATGTTTTCCCGTGTCCAAGGCCGGCGGACACGGTGAGAATGACGACACCTTGGGATTGAGCGCGTTTGTGGCTGTCTCAAAAAAAGTGTGCCCAGCGTTACAAAATTCCCCCATACCCCTAGGTGGTGGGGTGCTCCTATGGTATATTAGGGGAAAGAGGGCCGTCTCCCCTCGGGCCAGGGGGAGAAAAAGTGTGCCCAGTGTTACAAAATTCCCCGTGCCCCTGGGTGGGAGGGCGCTCCTACGGTATATTAGGGGTGAGTGGGTTCACTAAAAAGCCCACACGCGCGCCGAGCCGCGCCGGGCCGTGCCGTGCTCGTCCGCGAGTCACGCGGGTCTACGCGTGTCTATCCGCGTGACTTGTGACTTGCGACGTCGCGCGCGTGCGCGTGCGTGTGAATCGGTCGGAAAACTTTGTTGTCGAAACTTGGTGCGCGGATATGTCTCG
>BCLF01000099.1:0-31920 GCA_001602275.1 Zoysia japonica
ACCTGTTGCTAAGGCGCAGCAACCCTGTAGGTTGTTGTAGTCGGACAGCCAACGTCGAATCCACCCCAAATCGAAGCTATCCTCCTCTCATCGAAAGATCGGGATCAGCCACTGCCATACCATACTCGATCAGATGTGAAGGGTTAAATCTAGAAGAGATCATGGAGCCTTTTCCAAATCCAGAGTTTCCCAACTCAATACCTAGGGTTACCTCTGAGTGTCAAAGGACTAACAAAATTACAGCATGGAAAGGCAAGCTGCTTACAGAAGCAGGATGATTTAGTCTAGTAAACGTGGTGTTGTCATCCGTTCCAACATATCACATGGGAGTTTTGAATTGGCCATAAAAAAATAGAGAAAATCACGGGAAACTTCACGTGACGAGGGGCAGAGGAGATAAATGGAGGACATTGTCTAGTTAACTGGAAGTGTGAAGAGGCCAAAGAAACAAGGAGGGCTTGGAGTGTTGGACCTTCGATGTTTGGAAGGGCACTCGAGCTTAGATGGTTGTGGTATGAATGGGTGGATCTGGCCCAACCTTGGGCAGGAACAATGTTGCCATGCGATGCCATAGATTGACAATTGTTCAGAGTTAGCACCATATATAGTTCAGGATGGAGATGGAAGAAAGGCCAAATTTTTGTAATCATCATGGCTGAATGGCAAAGCTCCTATGGACATAGCTCCAAACCTCTACAAGCTAGCATGGTGTAAGAATCTAACCGTCAGAGGAGAACTACAAGATGATAATTTGTAGAGCTAGGGTAGAAGGCAAACAAAAATTTCATGCGTGGCTAGCTATACAAAACAGAGCAATTACAATTGGCAACCTCCTTAAAAGGAATTGGCCCTGCAATTTACAGTGCCCACTATGTGAGCAAGAAATTAAAACAGTTGGTCACATCACACTTACGTCTAGCTATGCAAAATAGGTATGGTAGGAAATCACTGTGCGGACACAGAGCCACAGTTTTAGCATCAGCAACACAAATGGCAGTTTTTAGAGCGATGGAATGATAAAATGACAGACCAGTCTACAATACAAAACCGAAGTTCAACAACTATCATAATAGGCAGATTTTAAAATAGACCTAAATGAATATGCACCATTCATTTACACTGATCTCGAGGCTCAAAGTTATTAGTGAGTTTTCTGTTATCTCTTCACAGTGGCATGTTTTTTTGTGCCGCAATGGTCATCTAATAAGTTCTTTTACCTAATTTGTAAACCTCTTTTTCTATCGTAAATGAAAGAGCAGTGCTCCTGCTCATTGTTCAAAAAATAGCAATTTGATTCAAAATGAAGGGAAATTAGGCCACCCTAAAAAATTATTGTTCACCAAATATCCAAATGTTAAAATCAAAGACAACCAATATTGCTAGTTTAGATTTCGAATAGCTTTGTTCTATTGATCATTTCGATTGACTTGAAAATACAGGGAAATATACAAACTGTTAAGCACATAGATCTTCTAGAACCCGAAACAAACATTTTAGGATAAGCTAGGGATTACTCATCTGAAGAGAAAAACGACGTAATCCCTTCGTTCCCAAATTTAGTAACAAAGGGAATAAAGAAACTGGCGTTTGCATCGCAGCTCTCTCATCACAGCCTCCGGAACCAGTGGCATGATTGGCTCGCTTCTCATGTTAACTGTACATGCCAGAGTCAGCAAGAGGATCCACAGATGCATGTATCAAACATCTTGTTAGATGGATTGTCGAAAATCAGATGCATGAAATAGAAATATGGACCAAATATCTTGGCTTCCTCCTACTTTACAGTCTTGATACGATATGACAATCATTGTCTTATCCTCTAATGACATACCACATCCTAAAGTGACTATCCTAGAAAACATGACTTTCCATCAATTCTTAAAACAAACGATAGCATGAAAAAACTATAACCAGAGTACCCTATGCCTACGGTACCAATGTTAGATGTAAGTGTAACTTTTTGCATCTGCACCACTAATTCTTAAAACAAACGATAGCATGTAAATGCATTTAAAATGCCAACATGAAATGTATAATGTTTAACAATTTGGAATATAGTTGATTAATTTTTGGACTCCGATGGGGTCGATCATGATTGAAAATGGTAAACCATAGTATCAACAAATGAAATATGACTATTTTATTCCTTATCAACACCACGGCTACATCCTCAACACCACGGCCGTATCAAGTTTTATGTTGAGGTCAAAATTTTCAGTCATCCATGTTGGTGATGTTGTTCTTCGGATGCCTCATGTCTGTCAATAATGTGACATTTCCAGGTGTTACTACCACATCCTCAACTGAACAGGGTTTTATGTAAGGTTGAAAATTTTCAGTCATGATGCTATTGTTTAGCTACCTCATGTGTATGTTGACATCTCCTGTTGCCATTGCCACCACCTCATCTGAATAAAAGTTTTATGTTAAGGTCGAAAGTTTTTAGTCGTCCATGGTCATTATGTGTTCTCAGCTACCTCCTGTCTGTAAACAATGTTGACATCCCCTAGTGTCACTGTCACATCAGCGTGGTTAATCGAATAGTTGGGACACAAAGGAAAATGCTATCAAGATTGGGTTGTTATGCACTCAATTGTGTTATAGCAAGAACTGGTGGGTTCGACACATTGTTGTCTACATTATCTTCTTCAACATCAGCAATAGCATTATACTTTAGATATAACATAGGCTTGGTATAGAAAATTCCATTAGCTTCCAAGATATTTTCAATGCAATTCTTGATCTTAATATTTTCCTTGTGTCTTGATACTACGGAAATAAAGTAAAGTAGCAGTTCTTATTCCTCAGACAATAGTGTAGGAAGTAGACACGTAGGATTCACAGTAAAATTTTACTTTATTTACGTCATATTTATAGACACATTGAAAATATGCAGATCAAGAATTGAGGTGAGAAGGATCTCGAAAGCTAATGATATTTTCTATACCAAGCCTTTGTTATGTCCAATGAATATTGCCCTTGATGAGGTTGAAAATGATAATGTAGAGAATAACATGTCGAATCCACCAGTTCTTGTTGATAATGCAAGTACATAAAAGCCCTGTCTTGGTAACATTTTGCTTTACATTCCTACTGTTCGATTAACCACGCTGATGTGTTTCTATCGCTGTGGCAATGGCACTAGGGGATGTAAACATTGTTTATAGACAGAAGGCAGCTGAAAAACAACATAGTGACCAATGACAACTGAAAGGTTTCGATCTTAACATAAATATTTATTTAGATGTGGACGTTGCACTGGCACAAGCAGGTTGCAACATTGTTGACACATGAGGCAGCTGAAGAATTGGATGGTTACCATGGACGACTAAAATTTTTTGACCTTTACATAAAACTTTGTTCAGATGAGGATGCGGTAGTGACAACAGGAGATGTCACCTCTGTTGACAGATAAGAGGCAACTTAAGAACAATAGTGTTAACTTGGATGATTGAAAAATTTTGACCTCAACGTAAAACTTGATTCAGTTGGGGAGAGAGAGGGGGAAGGAGGCTGTGGTTCTGATAAATAAAATAGTCATATTTTACTTGTTAATGCTATGGTTTATAACTTTCAATCATGTCGACCTCATTGGAGTCCAAAATTTAATGAGCTATTTTTCATATTCCTTGAGCATTATATATTTCATGGTTACATTATGTATGCATGGTAACATGATGGTGCGATTATGATTTTCCCTTAATGGTGGTTCCAATTGATAGGCGACTTCACCTCTTCTGTCTATTATCTTGAATGGCCCAATATATCTGGGATCTAACTTTCCCTTAACCTTGAATCTACGGAGACCTCTTATTGAAGAAACCTTGAGATATACAAAATCACCTATATTGAAAGTAAGATCTCTCCTTCGATTATCTACGTAACTCTTCTGTCTAGACTGAGTGACCTTTAGATTCTCACAGATAAGTTGCACTTGCTTCTCTGCATCCTTTAGGATCTCTGGACCGAATACTTGACTCTCACCAGTCTCATTCCAGAATAATGGTGTTGTGTACGGCCTTCCATAAAGTGCCTCAAATGGAGACATCTGTAGACTTGCTTGATAACTATTATTATATGAAAATTCTGCATACGGAAGACTTTTATCCCAACTTTTGCCATATTTCAGAGCATATGCCTGTAGCATATCTTCTAAGATTTGATTTGTTCTCTTTGTCTGACCATCTGTTTGTGGATGATAAGCAGAACTAAAATTCAACTTAGTGTCCATGGATTCATGCAACTTGGCCCAAAACTTCAATGTGAATTGGGTGCCTCTATCTAACACTATCTTTTTGGGTACTCCATGTAGACAAACAATTCTTGACATATAAAGTTCTGCCAACTTTGCCCCCGAGTAAGTGACCTTGACAGGGCTAAAATGCGCTACTTTAGTTAGGCGATCCATAATAACCCATATTGAATCGTAGCCTGCCCGAGTTCTTGGTAACCCAACAATAAAATCCATTCCAATTTCTTCCCACTTCCATTCTGGAATCTTTAAAGGCTGTAATAATCCAGCAGGCCTTTGATGTTCTGCTTTTACCCTTTGACAGGTATCGCATAATGAAACATATTCTACAACATCTCTTTTCATATCATACCATACCACCAATATCGGTTCTTCAAATCTTGATGCATCTTGGTGCTGCCAGGATGAATGGAATACGCTGAATCATGAACCTCTCTAAGAATTAGCTCTCGAATATGCTTCAAGTTTGGAACACAAATCTGTTTGCCTAACCATAGTGTTCCTCTATCATCAAGAGTGAAATCACTTGTTTTGTTGTTCTTGATAAACTGTTTAATCTCAGTAGTCTTCTCATCTTCTAATTGACCCTTGAGGATTTCTTCCTCCAAAGTGGATTCAACTTCCATGGTAACCGTTTCCTTGGCATTTACCCTTCCAAGATTAAACCTCTCAAACTCTTTATATAATTCAGATGGTAACTCCCTTGCTAGCACAAGATTGCATTGTCGCTTCCGACTAAGTGCATCGGCAACTACATTAGCCTTGCCAGGATGGTAACTGATTCGCACAACATAATCTTTGATCAACTCTAACCACCGACGTTGCCGCAAATTCAAATCTGCCTGTGTGAATATATATTTAAGACTCTTATGATCCGTATAAATCTCACACCTATGGCCGATGATGTAATGCCTCCAGATCTTCAAAGCATGCACAACTGCAGCTAACTCCAAATCATGAGTAGTATAGTTTAACTCATGTTTCCTCAACTGCCTTAAAGCATACGGCACGACTTGTCCTTCCTGCATTAGCACACATCCCAAACCTTGGCGAGATGCGTCACAATAAATATCAAACTTTTTAGTAATATCCGGCAAAATCAGCATTGGGGCTGATGTCAACCTCTTCTTCAGTTCCTCACTTGGCATTCATCAGTCCATTTGAATTCTTTTCCCTTTTCTAACAACCTTGTCATTGGCTTAGCTATCTTGGAGAAGTCTTTGATGAAACGACGATAGTATTCGTCCAATCCAAGAAAACTCTGGATTTTTGACACATTCTTCAGTGGCACCTAGTTCAAGACATCTTTCACTTTAGCCGGATCCACTGCTAGTCCACCAATAGATACGATATGCCCAAGAAAAGAAACTTGATCAAGCCAAAATTGACACTTGCTGAACTTGGCATACAACTTGTTCTCTTAGAGCTTCTCTAGAACTAGCTTCAAATGCTCTTCATGCTCTTCTTCATTCTTGGAATAGACTAGGATGTCATCGATGAAGACAACTACAAACTTAGCCAAGTATTCCATGAAGACTTTATTCATCATATACATGAAGTAGGCGGGTGCATTGGTCAATCCAAAAGACATTACTGTATACTCATATAAGCCATAACGGGTTTAAAAAGCTGTTTTAAGAATGTCTGACTCTCTAATCTTCAACTGGTGATTCCCAGATCTTAAATCAATTTTGGAGAACACTGCTGCCCCTTTCATTTGATCAAACAGATCCTCAACTCTAGGTAGGGGATACTTGTTCTTGATGGTAACTTCATTTAGGGCCCAATAATCTACACACATCCATTGATTTCCATCTTTCTTTTCTACAAATAAGACTGGTGCTCCCCATGGTGATGATCTTGGTCTAATAAAACCCTTCTCTTGAAGTTCTGTTATTTGTTTCTTAAGCTCATTCATTAGCAGGCACTCTATATGGCCTTTTAGAAATGGGTGCTGTCCCGAGTATTAAATCAATGAGGAATTCTATATTATGATCAGGTGGCATACCTGGCAAATCTTTTGGAAAAATATCTGAATAGTTGCACACGACTCAAATCTCTTCAATGGGTTTATCCTTCAACTGATTAAGCATGCTTGTGTGACTTGCTGTACTTGTCGCAACAAACTCAACCTTAGAACCATCTTCAGCAGTTAGTTGTACAGTCCTTTTTGAACAATGAATGATCCCATCATACTTCCTTAACCAGTCCATACCCAAAATGATATCGAGACTATTGGACTCCAAAACTATGAGGTTGGATAGGAAATCTACCCCCTTTTATTAAGACATACAGCTGGGCATAAGAGCCTTGTTTTCATTTCTCCCCCAGGGGAACTAACTAGCATAGTATGCTTCATGATAATCATGGGAATTTCATGCTTTGCAACAAAACTTGATGATATAAAGGAATGCAATGCTCCAGAATCAAATAAAATTGTAGCAGGGTGAGAGTTTGCCAGAAACGTACCAACCACAACTTCTGGAGCTTGCTGAGCTTCTTCGCTAGTCACATGATTGACCTTCCCATGTATGAAATTCTGATGCCCATGACTTCCAGTTCCTCTGGAGTTGTTCTTCTGAGATGGTCCCATAGTTTGTGTAGCAGAGCGTTGAGGACAGTTGTTAGCAAAATGGCCTGGCATTCCACACTTGAAGCAAGTACCTTTACCTCCACTGTTTGGATTCTTGTTTGCATTAGGCTGCGCTAGTTGGGCTGCAGGGCGTGGTGCTTGTGGATTCATAGGACGAAAAGCCTGAGGTGCATTGGGGCGAGGGGCTTGTGAGTTAGGCTTTTGCATTTGATAGTTTGGGCATGCAGCTTGCATCGGTGGCTTATTGGAATATGGAAGGCGGAATGGAGGTCCTGGTTGTGGCACCAAGCGAGGGCGAATATGCTGGTTAGAGGTCTGACCAGTAAAAGGCATCTTTCTCTTGCCTTCCCGTTCCATCTCATTGCGCTTGTGTTCAATGATTAAGGCCTTATCCACCAACCTTTGGAAATTCACATAGTCACTATTGAGCAGCTGGTATTGAATTTCATTGTTCAGCCCGTTCAAGAATATCTCTTGCTTCTTCTCATCATTATTCACCTCATCTAGAGCATACCTCGAAAGTTGAGTGAAACGGTTGAGGTATTCACTCACAGTCATGTTACCCTGTTTCATCTCATGAAATTCCTTCTTTAGTCTCATAGTTTCGGCAGGAACATAATGAGATCTAAAGCTAGCCTTAAACTCATTCCAGGTAGTGGTTTCAACATTAGCTTGCGCATTGCAATGAGCTTCCCACCAATCTGCAGCAGAACCAGATAACTGATGTGCAGTGAAACGAACTCTTTCACGATCATTGCATTGTGCAATCATGAGTTTCCTCTCAATTGTCTTCAGCCAGTCATCAGCTTCTAAAGGATCTATGGCTTGAGAAAAAGTTGGTGGCCTAGTTCTCAAAAACTCGCCAAGCTTGAGTTGACCTTGAGGTGGTGGCTGCACATTCTGAGCTTATTGCATTTGATTCAGAGCCTGCATCATTGTCTGCATAAGTTGAGTTTGCATGACTATCAGCTGGGCAAAGGGTGCGGCCTCTTGGTTGACATTATTGTTGTTATTGTTGCCTCCTCCTCCATTGTTGTTGTTGGTATTGTTGTCGTCGTCGTCGTTGTTGTTTTGGTTGCCACCACCAAGGTTGTGCCTTTGATTCACCATTTGTGGGTTTTGAATGAAACAAATTGGAATTGGATACAAGAAAAAGAATCCCCATCTATATGCATCAACTTATAGAAGGCTGAAATTTTATTTGATAGAATAAAATGATGAGGCTATGGACAAGATGCCATAGCAACCATAGCTCACATCAGACTCAAGCAAACCACACACATGAAAGAAAACAACAATACTAATGACAACTTTATGGTAGACTACTAAGAACATGAAGTGGCATCGTCAGCACTGTCAGTAGATGACTGAGGGGTCCTCCCGGTGGGCTGCGTCTCAACGAGTGGGTACTCAACAGAGTCATGGTCCAAAGAAGTAGCAGTCCAAGTGTGCACATCTGAGGAATAGAGGTCATTGTCGACTCCATCCCTCATCCGTGTTCTTCAATCGGTCACAAAGAAAACAGATCTCTTTTTGAGCTGACTCAAAATACCTGCTGAGCTCCAGTGCGATGTACTCCATTTCTCTCCTTGATATATTTTCTTCAATTGCACCTCCAGAGTACCTCATTGAGCTGTGCCTGCGGCGAGGAAAGTAGCGGTAGACTGTCCTCTCCAGACGATCACGATGGATGTGACATAGTCGAGTCAAAGCCTTCCAAGCAACATCTAACACAGCCTCCTCCCGAGTGGCCCGGCAAGCATGAGAGTAGTGCCTACTATGCACACGATCTCCATCGAAGATGTACACCTTGGCACTCTACTCATCACATCCATATCTTGGCACCTTCTTGATGCAATACTCAGGTGACTTGTCAATGTTGAGTCGAAGTAGAAGTCCTCTTAGATGCATTGCAAAATTTCCTCCTTCCTCCCCGAAGGAGCGAATCTCATCAGCCCGACGGTACATTGGCTCTTCCTCCTCTGAGTTGTTTTGTACTTCCCCAGGATGATCTTCTTGATTCATAGCTTGTCTTGCAGCAAGGCGTCCAGTGGGAACACGTCCTCCAGTGCTCTTGCATGCGGTCCTCTTGGTCCGAGCCATCTATATTTTAAAATAAGAAGAGTGTAAGTCAAAACTATAGAATATGTCAAGTCATTTTGGCAAATAATTTTAAAATATATCCTTAGCGTCCATTCTAGCTAGGCATGCGTCCTACAATTGACATGGCTCTGATACCATTTCTGACATCCGGTTTATGGCCAAACCAGATGTATATATATGTGTGCCTAAGAATCAAGTTTTATACATATAATGACTTCATTAATGATAAATAGTAACTTGTCTGAATTATTACAATAGTAAACTTATTACTAAAGGACCATAGGTCTTAAGAAAAGTACACAGCAAGTAGTGAAAAAGCGATCAACGAAGCGTGGTCCTCCACAGGCAGTCGACTAGAGAACTACTAGCCTAGATTTCAGCTCCTTCGTCGTCATTGTACTCCCAAAATGTGGCCTCGACTGAATAGCAATGAAAAAGGCAAGTTTGAGTACAACAATGTATTCAGCAAGTGTGGAAAATACATGACATGAGGCAATAGTAAGGAAAAGCTAGATTCAGTTCTTTCACTAAAATATCCACAAATACAACCTTAATCCTATTTACTACATGAATAAATTTAGCACCTCATAACTTCATACCACAGCACCCAAATATAACCATTCTCAAAATTCCAACTAATCATGTGAGGATCCATGTCGCTCGTGACTGTGAGCATGGCTGTCAAGATAGTTTTACACTCTGCAGAGGTTGTACACGTTCCCCATGAGTCGTGATATTCCTGTGGTGCCGGATATCTGTTGTACAGTTGGAGTATTCTTACACACTTCCGTGGTGTGCGCTAGGAAACAAAGCTTTTCAATGGTTTCCTTCAGTGTGTATATGCCCACTAAGGTTTCACCCATAAGAAAGTACACCCTTCGCTGAGAGGCCCCCCTCTTGTGCCAAATGGTTTCAAGGAGTACACACTCCTTTTCCCACACATCTCTTCCCAAGCGGATCCAGGAGTACACCCGCTTTCCCCGCACATCTGATTGGCACGCACAACACTGATCTCTACCACATACTATGCCAGGCCATACCCATGTTTGGCTCATGGTTGTGCTGTTATCATGGATAGCCGCTCCATGAACCGGTCCTTAGATTTGGATGATTAACGAACCCAGGAATAGTGTCGGTCCAACCCCGCACACCACCATAACTACCAGTCACTCAAATCCCTAAGTTCTATGTTACTAAAAGATCAAATTTTATTCCTCATGTGACCAATAAAACATTTAGTCCAGTTTAATACTTCTTTCCCGACTTAAACATGGCTAAGCAATAATCTACCCATTACAAAATAAGACATAACCACAACTAACAAGGAATAGTATGGAATACTAGTAATTCCTAACATGGGCGCGCATTCATTTAACGCAGAAATACGTACTAGAGATAGACATTTTTAAAACATAGGAGTAAGATGTTTAACACTTGCCTTCTTGACCAGCGGAGAAATCTTCTCCCGTCTCAAACTCTTGGTCCTGGAAGTTCTCGTACAGCGGCTCCGACACGTAATCGCCTAAAGCGCACAACACAAAGCAATCAAAAACCATGCATAAAAACAAAGGTATTTCAGTATGAATATGCCATGAATGCAAGGAGCATGATCCTACGGTCATTTTGGTACAAAAATCACTAAATTCAGAATTACAGTTAAAAAGTTATAAGTATTATAATGTTTCGAGGACTAATCTGTAATTAAAAATTAAGTTTTTAAGATCCTTGCTGAAATTTTCAGAATTAAAATAGAGTTAATAATTAATTTTAGTAACTACAGAAGCTAAAACGTAACTTAATTATTAATATACTGATCTGGATTAATAATAATATTAATAACATTTTATAATTATTATTATTATCAGTATAATTGTTATTATTATTAATATTATTTTTAAAATACTAATCTGTAATTATTAACCATATTTTACATTTTATTTTTTTAAAATGATGCTGACATCAGCATGATATCAGGGTGATGCAGTAAAGGTTTCCATTTTATTTTACACTGAAATTTGCCGAATTAATCTGCACCTTATTTGAAATTGGAAGGCTAATATTTTAAATGACAAAGGAGGCTCACAGCCCACTGCGACCTGGCTGGCCGGCACGGTCAATGGCCTGTGCACGGCGCCATGGGCAGAGCTCCGGCGAGCTAGCCCGGCCTCTCCGGCCACCAAACTCGATGGGGAAAAGAGAAAAAATGGAGAGGACGACGTCGGGGTGCTCACTGCGAGGTTGGACAGAGTCGGAGATAGCTAGGATGGTGGCGCGACGGTGGAGGGTGGCGGCGATCTGTGGAGCTCGTCGGAATGACTGTTCCGGTGAAGGGTTGACGGCTCCGAGGTGTAGGGCGACTTCCCTGACGGCCGGAGCTCTGCGCAAGGAAAAGAGAGGGTGAGGTGACGGCGGCGTGGCTGGATTTTGTGGAACGCAGTGGCGGCGCGGCTCACCGGAATTGAAGAAAACTCTAATCCGGTCAAAATTGAGAGGAGAAGAGGTGGCAGTGGAGGTGTGGGAGGGTAGAGGGGTGGTCGCCGGCCTTTTATAGGGCAGGGCGCGGAGGGGAAAAGGCGGGGCGCGGCTCCCTGTTTACCTCACCCATTAGAGGTCATTTCCTCCAATTAATGGTGATTAAGGCCGCAAATGGAAGGGGAAACTGTCGGGGATTGAAGCGGGCGCACCAAAGTGTGGTTAAGTGAGGGAGAAACGTCCGGATTTGAATGGGGTGCTGGTCTCCCGTGCGATGTTTGTGGCTGCAGGAGAGAGGGCTAGAGGTTGGGGATGACAGGTGGTCCCACTTGGCATGGAGAGAAAAGAGAGAAGAGGGGTGCAGGCGTGCATATGGGCCTTGGCTGGAAACCTTTGCTCATTTTGTATTTTTTTCTACTTTCTTTTGTTACTTTTGTGATTTATTTTCTTCCGTAGAAATTTTATTTGGATAATATTTAAATGCTATGCAGATGAATGAGATGAAATGCAACCTTAGCATTTTATTAAAAAAACTTTTATTCTATACTAAATAGTAAATGCACTTAAATAAATTTGAAATTTTAATATTATGAAAAGTTAGAATTTTTGGGCGTTACAGATGCGATAGTGACACCAGGAGATGTAATCTTTGTTGAGAGATCGGAGGCAGCTGACGTCAACTTGTATTATTGAAAATTTTTGGCTCAACATAAAACTTGATATAGATGGGGAGAAAGAGGGGGAAGGAGGCCGTGGTTTTGATCAAGAATAAAATATTCATATTTTACTTGTTGATGCTATGGTTTACAATTTCATTCATGATCGACCTCATTGGAGTTGAAATTTGATGAACTATTTTCCATATTCATTGAACATTATACATTTCATGGTTACATTATGAATGCATGGTAACATGATGGTATGATTATAATTTTCCCTTTTTGGTGGTGCAGATGCAAAAAGCTACACTTACATCTACCATTGGTACCGTAGGCACATGGTACTTTTGTTATAACTTTTGCATTCTATCTTTGATTTTTGGAGTTAATTGAAAAACATGTTTTTTTGGGATTGTCACTTTTGGATCTGGTATGTCATTAGAGACTACGACAACAACTATCACATTGTATCATGATTGTAAAGTAGGAGCAAGTCAAGATGCTTGGTCCATATTTCTATTCATGCATCATGTTTTCGAAACATGTTTGATACATGCATGTATTGATCCTCATGCTGACTCTAGCATGTACAATTAATGTGAGAAGGGAAATTACAATAATACTGGTGCTATTGGTTGTGACGATAGAGCTGTGACGCCAATGCTAGCTTCTGTACTCCCTCTGTTCCTAAATTTGGGAACAGAGGGAGTACATTGTTTCTCTCTACAGATAAGTAACCCCTGGCTTATTCTTAGCTTCATGACCTTTGAACTCGCTAAAAGGTATGAATGGATTTTGGTGATTGAGTGAACACTATAGGTAATGGTTGTGATTGTAGGTACCACCCTGCAATTTCTACAATAATATGGTGTGCTTACTTAATGGATGACAAAGATTATCTCAAGACTAGGAGTATCGGGCATTGGTGAACCAAGGCTAAGGACTAGCTAGAGAGTCCATAGGATCACCGATACTATTAAAGGGGTCAAGCCATTCGTTCTCGAGTCATACAAGTGTTAGGAGGTATGAATGCTCTTAGTTGCCTCAGAACACACTTAGGATGACAGAGGAAGCAAATCGAATGAAGCAGAAATCAAATTGAAGATGAAGCCTCAAGTTTTCAGCTTCAGGAGAGTCACCGAACAGTCCGGTGAGCTAGAAGAATTGAAGTCCAGAAGAGGTGTTTTCTGGAGCCGAAGTGAAGAAGTCATCGAACAGTCTGGTGGGTCAGTGACCGAATAGTCCGATGTCCCTTAAGGCGAAGTCCAGAAGAGGTGTCTCTGAAAGTCCAAAAGTGAGAGTCACCGAATAGTCCAGTGTCATATGGAATAGAGTTCAGAGAGGGTGTTTCCCTAGTCTACAGAAATATGGAGCAACCGAATAGTTCGGTGGTGCATCGGACAGTCTGATGACTAGATAAAATAAACATCTTTACTTTTTACGGTTGCTTCTGGGCTTCGAACCTATTTAAACCGTGGAGAGAGACATTTTCCAATTTGCCTGAGGTCTAATTTGCTGGTGCAAACTTGTGGGAGGCCAAGGGACACCAAGTAGAGAGCACAACTCAAGTTTGGAGATCTTTTGTGCTAGTAGAAGAGTGAATATGAGCATTCATACACTTCCAGAGCATGTAGGGCTTTGAGAGGAGCGATCTTTGCCTATTACTCTTGGTTTGGTAGCCCAGATCGGCTAGGAGTCAGTGATCGAGCTTCCGAGAGGATTGTGGAAGTCAACGTCAAGTTTGTACGCGGTTTTGGGTCCCCGCTCGAAAGGGACACCAAGATTGAGCACCCGTGCCTTGGAGGCTTGCTGTTGAGAGAGGTATTGTTTGCTACAGCCGAGATCACCTGTGACTTCACTCCAGGAGTGAAGCATACCTTAGAGACTACCGTTCTGGGAACGGCGAGAGGGACCGGTACTCTGAAAGGAGTGGTTCAACGAGGATTAGGGGAAGGCGCTAACCTTCTGAGACCTCGAAAAAATTGCTGGGCATTGTCTTGACTCTCTTTTTACTTTCCGCATTTCATTCTTGTTGAGGAGAGTTATAGGTTGCTTTGTGATTCCTCATGATAGCTGTCATGCTAGTGTTTGCTTGTTATCTTTTCATCACAATAGCATTGGTAAGGGCTTGGCCTACTAGATTTCGATAGGTCGTTATTCGTTGTGATCTAGTCTTGTAGTTTAAGTTTATAACTAAATTGAGTTCTATAAGTCCACCGATTCAACCCCCTTCGCAGTGTCCTTGATCTTTACACTTATCCTAAAATGTTTGTTTCTGGCTCTAGAAGATCTGTGTGCTTGACGGTTTATATCCTCCTCTGTTGTTTCAAGTCAATCGATATGCTCAGTAGAACAATGCTATTCAAAATCTAGACAAGCAATATTGGTTGTTTTTTATTTTAATGTTTAGATGTTTGGTGAACAAGAATTTATTAGGATGGCATAATTTCCCTTCATTATGAATCAAGTTGCTGTTTTTTTTTCCGAACAAAGCAGGAGCACTGCTCTTCCATTTAAAAGAAGTTTACAAATTAGGTACAAGGATTTATTACATGACCATTGAGGCACCAGAAAACATTGCACAATGAAGGGAAAACAGAAAAATAAGAATTCTGCTCCACCTTTCTTGTACCCTCTATAGTTTAGCTATTGGCCTCCTCCTGCAATTTAATTTCTTGTTTGATCAAGTGAAACACTCTCTTCGATAGTAGGTTTTGCTGCTGGAACCCTGTCAGCCGGCAACAATGCGATGATGAGCTACAGTGCAATCCAACAACAAGATGAAAATGTTCTGAAGCAGAGTACTCGCGCGGGAAACAACTCTGGCGCCAGCAAGAATTAGTGGGTCCGGGCAACGTCATTAGCTGGCTATTAGCATAAGTAGCCCAGCGAGGAGAGGACTAGTTAGTTCTGGACATTCCACTTTTCTGTTGCTCTACCATTTCTTGCCTACCCCATATTCCAGTATCTCTGATGAACTATGTTCATCCTTGTAACCGAATCATTTGAGGTTGCAATACTGCCACTGATACCAAGACCATTTGTGTGTTTGTCCGATTTATTCGTCGTATTCGTGCGCTTCTTGTCGCTGTGCATTACACTGGTATCAGATTCGTCGGGTTTTGTTACGTTTCTCTGCCTTTCCTCCCCTTGTTCTATGTTCTTCCGGGTTCGGCGGTGATTGTATCCCGTGATCATCGTTCATCCGTCCTCCGGTTGGATCAGACGTGAGTTGAATTCGCAACGGGGTCTTACAATCCTGGTTCGCAGGCCCGCTACCTGAGCCAAGCCATGGATGACGCAGAGCAGCATGTGTTGGAAGCGGTGAACAAATTGCAGCAGTCCATGGATGGACTGGAATGCAAGGTAGATTTGGCCATGTCAGGACTTACTCTGGTGCAGCAAGAGCAAGTTCACATAACGAATCTGTTGTCCGATGCTCATCTTCTTCCTGAGTCTTCATGCGGCACCGGCGTCATAGGCACTCCTTCACCTAGTGCCTCTCTGCAAGAACCCTCGGTGAGAAGCTTCTCTTCGTCTCTTCCTCTGAAGGATGTTGTTCCTCCTTCTCGTGTGGAGCCTTCACCTAAGGATTCTGTTCGTGATGGGGCTCAGAATCGCCCTTGGCTTCCGCGCATGGACTTTCCTATGTTCGATGGGGCCGAGATGCTGGTGTGGCTGGATAAATGTTGTTCTTACTTTGCACTCTACCATATTCCTACTGCATTCTGTGTCACTGCTGCATCTATGCATCTAGAGGGTAGAGCTGCTAACTGGTTTCAGTCTTATAATAAGTATACGGCGGGATTTCATGTTTGGAAGCAGTTTGCAGAAGCAGTTATCAGGGAATTTGAGGTGGATAACCATTGTACTAAAACTATGGAGTTGTTGAATCATAAGCAGGTGGGATTGGTTGAGGAATATCATGTTTAGTTCGAGCAACTCGTTTATAGTATTTACCTGTATGATACTTCATTGAGTGAGGTGATGCTAGTCTATCAGTTTCTGATTGGTCTCAAGGAGGAGATTCATGCTCCTGTGGAAATGCAGCTTCCTAACACACTTCAGCGTGCTGCTGCACTGGCTCAAGTTCAAGAGCAGATAATTCAGCGCACTAGACGTTCAGAGCATCGTGCCACTGCTGTTCGATCTCACACTGCACCAGCCAAACAGGATATTCGTCCCTCTTTCTCAGTGATTTGTGGCATGCCAAACAACTCAGGGATTACTGTAGACTAAACAACTTGTGTTTTAAGTGTGGAGAAAAATATTCACCTACTCACAAATGTGCAGAGGTACCTCCTGTTGCTGCCACTCCACAAGTAAATGCTATTGTGCCTGTTGCAAGTCGTGGTGGTTTTCTATATTATGATATATTGGAGTTCTTGGAACGTTCCCCAGGTGTTTTCCCAGATGACTCTGCATACATCTCTCCGAATGCATTTTGTGGCACACAACAGCACAGAGTATTACAGTTACAGGCACTGATTACTAATCGAGTGATGGTAATTTTAGTTGACTCAGACAGTTCTCACACTTCTATCAATTCTGATACTCTGCACAATCTAGCTCTGCCTACTGTACCTATTGCTCCGCTGTCGGTCAGAGTTGCTAATGGAAACATATTAAAGTGTGCTTCTGAGGTGCAGGGACTCGAGTGGTGGCATTAGGGACACACTTTCTGATGTGTACGTGGTTCCCGATCTTCCGTCAGGTCGTGATAACTCTTGATTTAGCGGAGATGCGACACACAATCGATCCGGCCTCAAATCAACACGATTCGAACCCCACAATCGCTGTCGGTCAGAGTCCATGCACGGTTGATAACCAGAGGCACGATTGACCTCGCCAAGAAGGCTAATCCCTGCCCGTGAATCGAAGAACACAAGCAAAAACAAGGAAGAACGCAAATCACTTGCGAAATCTGGATTGAAACACGAAGTTGGATAACCAACAAGCTGTCAAACGACGAAACTGTTTGGAAACAGGAGAAGGCTAATCAAAACCTGTCTCTAATGACGGCGGCTACTGAATTTATAAAGTTTAGGTCGACCTTAGGGGCACACCCTAAAATTAATGGGCCTAGAAAAGATACAAGGCCCAAAGGCCAAAAGATAGTGTCGCAGCACCCGGGCAGTTTCTGGACGTCATATTGTTTTAACGATTTCTGCTGATTCCGGTCGAATTTGGAGATGAGGCTGGATCCGTTGGAAAGGTTATCTTATTATCTTTTCAACCATATCTAGAACGTCTAAAACGGAGCTCGTATGAGACCGGGGGCATCCGTTTTAGTGCAGACTGCTCCAGGAATCCAAGTCAGACTCGAACCCGAGTTGTTTGGATCTCCTCCGGGGTCGAACGTGCGGTTCTGATCTTGAGCATCTCCAAGTCCTTCTTCATGCTTTGTTTGACTCTCTCCAATATTCCTAATCATAATAAAGTTATTTGGTAGCAATCTATTCTCAAAAGATAGAAGACATGTGTTTTGGAACGAGCTCGCCTCTAATCTCAACTGTCGTGGGTGATTAGTCTTCTTCTGTCATCATATTTGCCAATTGCATGAAAAGCACAATAGCTGAAACATTGCAAATTGCAAATCTAAAACAATTTCTTCTTCAAATAATTCAGGTTACAAGGAACATCAAATTCAATATAACCTAAAGTAGTCAAAGAATGTATGAACTCCAACTTTTTGCCATTAATATCAATGCAATGAAAAGGCCTATCCTCAACAAGTGTGTTCTCAAAAGCAACATTTTGATCTACATGCACTAGTTGTGTTTTTGGGATTAAAGAAATTTGTGCACACAACTTGTTATAATCATAAGCAAAAGGTGCTGTTGGTGACAAATCGTAAGTCACTGGAGTCTCTTTGGAGGATTGCAAAACACTAGTGATGGGCAATTGCAAATCAACATGAGCAGCATGGGTATACAGAGATGGGATGTGGGACTCACAATGTGTTTTATTTTTCTTATTCTACTGGAATATAGTAGAAACACAAGCATCATTATCCATATCCTTCCTTTTCTCAAGTAGCTCAATGTCTCCTTCAGACTTATGCTTAGTTTCGTGCAAGATGTTAGGCATAGGACAAGAAAGAAACAAGCGCTGTCTATCTAGTTGTGCTATTTTAGTCAGAGATATAGTATCACATAACTCTTCTTTGTCACATTCTCTCTGTGACAAAGACACTTCAGCAATACATTCCACACATTTGTGATCTTGATTATTCTTGCTTCTATGTTTAGATGATAAAAGGTGATTCTCAGCATAACAAGCAAGCAAAAACAAGTGAGAGATTGAGCTGTAAGTTTGACCAATGAGCAAAATTTGAATTTTAGAATTGGGACCTTGCATAAACCTACTCATTGTATCTTCCTGGCATTCATCTAAGCCACCAAACATGATACAGACCTTAAAGTCATGATAGTATTATTTAACAGCCATACTATCCTGCTTCAAGTTATCTAATTTGGTCAGCAAATGTTTAGCATAATATGCAGGAATAAAAACTTCTCTAAAATGTTGTTTCAAATCTTGCCAAGATTCTGAAATGTTTTTGTGCCTACAAGTATATTTTCATTGAAGCATAGCTCCTTCAGTCAAAGCAATGTAAATTTTTTTCTTTCTTCGACAAGTCATGTTCATCAAATTCTTTATCTACTTTCAACTCCCAATCAATGTATGCATGAGGATCAAATTTCTCAGCAAAATAAGGTATAGACGAACTGACTACTTGCAAAATAGCATCATGTACCTGAAGTTGATACGATTTCACACGTTGTTGAGAATGTAAGTCATTTACTTTCTTTTTCCTTGTTGTGCCTATCATGGTTAGCAAACAGCAAAACAAATTGGCAAAGAGAGGTTGTGACACACTCTACTTCTCTGAAGTCTGTGCAACCAAGTTCTTACATGTTCTTACCTTGCTCAACAGGAGGTGATGGCTACCAACAAGTCGACAACGAGGAAATGAATGTATCGGCACCACGGCATAACAATGTCCAACTGTAGTGAGATATATGTGGAGCTATAGGATGGCTGAAAGTGTTACACAAGGAAAATACTCGTACCACATTAGTTAAAAGCAAGCTGAGTAATCGTTCAAAGCCGGTGCTGTGCTGGTCCTAGGCTAAAACCTGTGCTAGAGACGCAAGCCTGGACACAAATGAAGGTCACAAAGAAAAACACTATTGAAGGAACAAACAACCCTCTCTTTTTTTTCTTTCCTTTTTTCTCTTTTTTTTGTTTGCTTTTTTTTTGACCCAAAAAGATGCAATAAATTACAGATAGCAGATGCTAGATCTTTTTTGTGATTGTGACGTGCTCTGATGGAATTTTTTTGGCAAGTGAGCATCTGTTGGAAAGTTAACACAAAGATCTTTCCAGATTGTGAGAAAACGTTACAAACAAGTAACGGATCGCAGAGATATGGCTGTTTTCTTTCTCAACAAATTTTGTTACCCGAATCTGTTGTTTCCAACAAACTCGAATCTATGTTTATTTCGTCCTTCTATTGTAGATCAGATCCGAGGACGTACATAGACCAATGAGATGTAGTGCACCAAAAATAGGGATGGTGATTATGCTGGTTTTGGAGATTCAAGTGTAATGACAAAAACTTGAAACTCTAAAGGACTAGACACTAAGACCAGCAACTCGACACGACGATGCACCCAAAGAATCAACAAGCTTTAACTATATGGTACTAATAAACAGGCTAAAAAGGCTATGGGATTATGGAAATTAATCTGGTATATTTTTTTGGCTGTTCTAGACTGTAGGTAAATAATAGATTGGATCTAAAATCTCTCACTGAACTACCTTGAGCTCTGATACCACGTGATGTGAGATTCGGTCCCGATCTTTCGATGGAGATGGTAATCACGATTGGTGGAAGGAAATGACGTTCACCGCCTGACTAGAACTATCCTTGACGTTGCGCCTTAGCGACCAAAACACTGATTCCTCATGGTGAGAGCGAACTTGTGGAGCGCGATCAACCAGCCACGAGGGCTCTCGTCCTGCAAGCAATCATAGAACAAGCAAGAACGAGATGAACAAACACTGAATTGCTAGATAAAAATTTGAGTTCAATCTGAAAACACAAAAGGTGGGGTTTCGATTGCAAGAAGACGGGTGGTCTAGTCGACACACGCGCTGCAAGCGAAGTAGCGGCGGCTAAACATCAATCTATAAAAATAGAAGTGTTCTTGGTAGCGGCTGAGGCTTTTAACTAGGGTGGAGGACGACCAAGGGGGTGCTCAACTCGGTACATGGGCCAACGGCCCAAGTTGGGGTGACGCAGCACTTTCTGTAGCAAAATATTGATTGACACTGATTCTGATGTCGTATGAAGGTGTGGTCAGATCTGTTGGAAAGTAGACTTGATATGCTCTCTAGTAAGTACTTGAACATCCAAAACGGAGCCCATATGAAGTCATGGCAGGTGTTACAAGTTGGTGGTTCTGCGATCTGAATCCAGCCTGCGCAACTCTATCTCTTGGTTGGTTTTCTCCTTGGTTCCTAAGCAACATAAGAGTACACGGATTTCCATAGTCTAAAGAAGTTGAACATGAGCTTAAGAGTGAACTTAATTGATGATTAAGTTGACGTGCTTGGGAGTCATAGAACCTGTAACCGGAATATATGCAAGTGTTGGGGAGGAGGACGTATCGATGGTGTTGATGTCCTCATCAACCTTATTGCAACACAAGACCTCTTGGACTGAAGCTGTTCAGAAAGCTTTTGAGGCTATGCATCACATTCCTGTCTTGGCATTACCTAATTTTGAGCATCATTTTAAAATTGACACTGATGCTTGTGATACTAGAGTAGGAGCTGTGCTGTCCCAAAATGGTCACCCTGTTGCCTTTCTTAGTAAAGCTCTCAGCATTGTAAATCAGAAACTGTCTACTTATGAGAAGGAATTTTTGGCTCTGCTAATGGCTGTAGACAAGTGGCGTCCATATCTCTTGAAGCAACCTTTTGTGGTTGAAACTGATCACAGGAGTCTGTGTCATCTACAGGATCAGACTCTCTCCACTGAAATGCAGACAAAAGCAATGTCTAAGATGGCTGGGTTACAGTTTAAAATAATTTACAAATGTGGGTCTGAAAATACAGTTGCTGATGCTCTTTCTCTAGTCAGTCATAATTTTACTCTCTCTGTTGTATAAGCTGCAGTTCCAGTTTGGATACAAGATGTGCTTAATTCTTATACTGTGGATGATCATGCACAAAAACGTCTGCTAGACTTAGCTGTGACTAATCCTAATGCTAACGTATACTCTCTATCTGATGGTCTATCATATACAAGAAAAAGATATGGCTGGGAGCCAATACTGTAGACAAAAATCATCAGTGCTTTTCATGCGTCACCTATGGGGGGTCACTCTGGTATTCAAGCAACTTATAACAGAGTGAAGAAATTTTTTAGATGGCATGGGCTTAAAACTGCAGTGGACTTCTTTGTTCCCCAATGTTTGGTTGGTCAGAGGACTAAACATGAACACTGTGCTACACCAGGTGTACTTTGTCCACTGCCGATTCCTAATACTGCTTGGCAGAATATATCAATGGATTTTGTGGAAGGCATTCCTAAAGCTCGTGGCTATTCAGTTATATTGGTGGTGGTAGATCGACTCACTAAGTATGCTCATTTCTTACCTGTTAAAAACCCTTACACTACTTCCATTGCCACTATCTTCTTGGATAATATTGTGAAGTTACATGGAGTACCAGGCACTATTATCTCTGACAAAGACAAAGTGTTTACCAGTTCGTTATGGAAAGCTTTGTTTTCACTATTACACACTCAACTGCTCATGTCATCTGCTTACCATCCCCAAACTGATGGACAAACCGAACGTGTCAATCAATGTCTTGAGATGTTTCTTCAATGTGCAGTAAGTGACACTCCCCATCTCTGGCTAAGTTGGTTGCCACTCGCTGAGTTTTGGTATAACTCATCATATCACTCCTCTATTCAGTGCTCCCCCTTCAAGGCATTATATGGTACTGAACCTTCTATGGGTGCTCCTCCACCTACTATAACTCCTACACAACAATTGAATTTAGAGGTGAGCTCGTTCTCAAACATATTTTTTCCTTCCGTTGAGAATAGATGGCTACCTAATGATTTTACTATGATTAGGAACATTAGAGAGGATCAAAGGAAGCATGGAGGAGGATTTGGAGATGACCAAGACCAACAAGACACGTTTGATCCCAAAGGAGAGTCAATCCAACTCGGAGTTGAGTTGCCCCCGGGTTTCAGGAGCAGTCCGTACTAAAATGAACACCCAGGTCGCATACGAGATCTGTTTTGGATGTTCTAGATATGGTTGGAAAACTAACAAGATAACCTTTCCAACGGCACCAGTCCCATCTCTAAATTCGATAGGAATCAACAGGAATCGTTAAAACAAGATAACGTCCAGAAACTACCCCGGGTGCTGCGACACTATCTTTTGGCCTTTGGGCCGTGTATCTTTTTTAGGCCCATTAGTATTAGGGTTTGCCCCTAATGTCGTTCTAAACTCTATATAACCAGTAGCAACCGTCATTAGGGTTATTTTTTATTAGTTTTTATCTGTTATGAAACAGTTTCGTCGTTTGACGGTTTGTTAGTTTTCCAACTTCGTGATTTAATTTACATTTCGTAATTGAGTTGCGTTCTTCGTTGTTCTTGCTTGTGTTCTTCGATTCGTAGGCTGGAATTAGCCTACTTGGCGAGGTCAATCGTGTATGCACGGTTGATAACCAAAGGAGAAGTGGTGTTGCGATTATGAGGTTCGAATCGTGTTGATTAGAGGCCAGATCGATTGTGTGTCGCATCTCCATCAACTTGAAAGTTATCACGACCTGACGGAAGATCAGGAACCACGTACACATCAAGTGGTAATCAGAGCTTTAGGAATACTGTCAGGTTCACATCTATCATTGTTTATTTTTCATTCATGCTATCATCCACAGAAAAGCCGCAACAAAATAATTATTCGATCGTTAGGTGTTCCCCTGTCCAAGCCGTGTTTAGCCTTTGCATAATTTTATTTCAGAGTCCGTAGTGTTGAGTTTCTGTCTCTAGTTTGTGTTTTGGTTGCTGGATTCAAAATCTTTCTGCATCCAGTTGGTTGCCTTCATCGTTCATCGTTTGCATCATTCGGATCTGTTATCGTGTTTACATATGTTATTCGTTTCCTTTGCATCAAAATTTTATCCCACTCACCCAACCCTTATTTCAACCACAAACAGATCCACCCTTCATAAATCCACCTCTCCATAATCATCCGCTGCTCAATCATCCACAAAATCGCCAAATGATTTCCTCTCGATTGCATTTCACACTTTCAAAAAAACGTATCTTAAAATTGGACAATTTTTTTTTTCAAATTCTTAAAACGAAAAGACACATTTGGCTTTCCTCGACTTTGTTCGACTTTGTCGGGGTTCGAAAAAAATTTCAAGGCCAAATTCACCCTGGAAGTGGACCTTTGTGAATTTACAAAATTTTTGGTGCAATTTCAGACATCTTTGTGATTTTTCATAGAACACATCCCTCATTGGATCAGACTGAAACTTCTTGGTATTCCTGTTTTTGTGCCTCTAAAAATTAAAAAAATAGTGAAAATTCAAAAGAAAAATAGAAAAAGTGACATCATCAAGGTGACATCACTGTCTTGTGCTATACCGTGTTGATCACTGATTTTTGGAGCCGTGCCTGTTGCTGATCTTTGTGCCTTCTTATCATTGTTTGCATCTAGATTTTTCATAAGATTAGACCAGCAACTATAATTACATACTTGAAACGCTTATTCAGCATTACTATCTGTTATAGAATTGTATTCCACTAACTATTATTTCAGCCCTCCAAGCTCCACATATCCACCTCGGATCAGCATGCGTTTGACCCTGTAATTGTGGAATTACGAATCTCTGGTCTCTCCTGCCACCGGTTGTACCATCCTTTGCCTTGCATTGGCAAGAACGGTGTAAGAACTTGATAAGTCGTTTTAACCCACACCACCGTAGTGTAGGGATAATATCCTGCTTTGTTTCTTTGTTACCTTGTAACTATGACAGGAAAGGGTAAGTCTGCAAGTGATAAGAGTGAATCTTCTGATGCTGCCCACTCCTCGAATGACTTCGCTTATATTGTCAGTCAAAATCAACTTGCTGACAATTCGATCAGAGGATGACCGAGCAATTTCAGACAATGAACCAAAAATTACGGTGTCTCTCAACCTTTGAGACACGTCAATCACAACAGAGAGAGGAAGGGAAGATGAAGTTAATGACGAGAACTATTTCGAGAATGACGTTGACAATAATAGAGAACAACAAAACAGAATGCGCGATCATCAACGTCGCAACCGCCAAGGTATAAGAGATAATGAACATCGTGCTCCTTACGAACCTTCGCTAAGATTAAGTTTACCATCTCACACTTTTCTGGTAATTATGATGCTGAGGCTTATCCTTGTTGGGAGATGGTTGTAGAGCAAAAATTTACATCTCACTTAGTTTTTGAACAACATAGAGATAGACAAGCTACTAGTGAGTTTCGAGATTTTGCTTTATTATGGTAGACTGATCTTTGCAAAGCGCATTTACAACCTGATAGTTGGGATAGATTGAAAGATGCCATGCGTAACTGTTTTGTTCCTCCTCCTTATCAAAGAGATTTGCGTAAAAAATTGCAACGCTTAGGACAACATGATAAATCTGTTCAAGAAAATTTTGCTGAGTTACAAAAGGGTGTGATGCGTTGTGGGATAGAAGAGGACTTTGAGGATACTATCTGTCGTTTTTATGTTGGTTTGCGTTGTGAAATTTAGGACAATTGATTATAAAGATTATGATTCAGTCGAGTAGTTGTTCCACCTTTCTATGCTTGCAGAAAAATTGCAAGGAGTCGACTCCAGAACAGTACAAGTACATACACTCCACAGTCAACATTTCCTTCTTCGACCACACGTACACACCACCAAAACCAACCCCTTCGGTGCATTTTTTGGATTCGAGTAAGCCTTCTTTGCTAGTACCCAACAAGAGTACATCCTCCAGTACTTCAATAGGACGTTCCTCCAACATCAAGGGCCATAAATGTCATGGCATGGGATATATGCAGCGAGATTGTCCAAGTCAGCGGGCATAAGTACTTCGGATGTTGCAAACAAAGAATCTGATGATAAAGACGATGATGATGGCCAAGTATTTGGTGCTGATGATACTTTAGCTTACAGGGCCATCATTGTCCAACGAGCACTCTCCGCACAGGTACACCCTGATAAGATTCAATGCCATAATCTGTTTTAGATTTACTTTGTAATCAAGAACGGGCGCGCATGTGTGATCATTGATGGCGGGAGCTGCAACAACTTAGTGAGTACAGATTTGATCACTAAGCTTGACTTACCCACAGGGCCAAATCCACATCCGTACCATATCCAGTGGTTGAACGACTCCGGTAAAGCAAAGGTAACGAGAACTTGTCGAGTCCCATTCTCCATTGGCACCTATGTTGATTCTGTGAATTGTGATGTTATATCTATGCAAGCTTGTTCATTATTATTGGGTCGTCCATAGGAATATGATAATGATGCTATCCATTATGATAAAAGTAATAAATCTACCTTCATGCATAAAGGAAAGAAAATTACTTTAATACCTTTGACCCTTGCCGAAATTGTACAAGCTGATAGGGATAGACTTGTTAATGAAAAGAAAGAACATTCTCCTACATCTAAAAATCAGCAAGCAATAAAATTGAAAAGTCCTGTAATGCTTGCTATAAAATCTGATCTTGCTAAAATTTATGATGAAAATGCTTCATGTTATACTTTGACATGCAACGATACATTGTTTTCACTTAGGATCTTGCTTCTTCTTTGGATGCTCCGTTGCTAGCCTTTTGTAGAAGTATCATGATAATTTTTCACCTGAGGCACCTCCAGGACTGCCACCCATTTGAGGGATTGAGCACCAGATTGGCTTGATTCTGGGAGCGAACTTGAATTGGCCCACGCCCTCAACACAATGGGGCCACATCGGAGAAGAAGATGAGCTTGAGTCGAGGACGACTCCGATTCAAGAGGGGGAGGATGATAAGGACATCTCTTCATTGGATACACACAACACTCCTCTACCTACTATAACTTGTGCACAACAATTGAATTTAGAGGTGAGCTCGTTCTCAAACATATGTTTTCCTTCCGTTGAGAATAGATGGCTACCTAATGATTTTTTTATGATTAGAAACATTGGAGAGGATCAAAGGAAGCATGGAGGAGGATTTGGAGATGCTCAAGACCAGCAAGACACGTTTGATCTCGGAGGAGACTCAATCCAACTCGGAGTTGAGTTACCCCCGGGATCCAGGAGCAGTCCGCACTAAAACGGACACCCAAGTCAAATATAGGATCCGTTTTGGATGTTCTAGATAAGGTTGGATAGCTAACAAGATAACCTTTCCAACGGTACTGTTCTCTTCTCCAAATTCCACCAGAATCAACGGGAATCGCTAAAATAAGATGACATCCAGAAACTGCCTTGGGTGCTGTGACACTATCTTTTGCCCTTTGGGCCGTGTATCTTTTCTAGGCCCATTAGTATTAGAGTTTGCCCCTAAGGTCGTCCTAAACTCTATATAATTAGTAGCCGCCATCATTAGCGTTAGTTTTAGTTTTCCTCTGTTATGAAATAGTTTCGTTATTTGACGGTTTGTTGGTTTTCCAACTTCGTGATTTAATTCAGATTTCGCAATTGAGTTGCGTTCTTCCTTGTTTTTGCTTGTGTTCTTTGATTCGCAGGCTGGGATTTGCCCTCTTGGCGAGGTCAATAGTGTGTGCACGGTTGATAACCAGAGGAGAAGTGGTGCTGCAATTGCGAGGTTCGAATCGTGTTGATTTGAGGCCGGATCGATTGTGTGTCGCATCTCCATCAAATCGATAGTTATCAAGACTTGATGGAAAATCGAAACCACGTACACATCATCATGATTCTGAAAATACTGAAGTATCAGCCACATTGACTGAACGCCATGTAGTCACTGAATTTGTCAAGGAGAAACTTGCTGCAGCACAGATTAGGATGAAGTTCTATGCAGATCGAAAATGTTCTCCTTGTGTCTTTCAAGTTGGTGATCGAGTTCTTTTGAAGTTACAACTTTATGCTCAGTCCTCTCTGGTCAACCAGCCCTGCCCCAAGTTGGCCATGAAATTTTTTGGCCCCTTCACTATGCTGAAAAAGATTGGTCTGGCAGCATACAAACTGGACTCACCCTGTTTTTCATGTATCCTAACTCAAGGACATCACATCAGACCATACACCAGTATTCTCTTCTTTGCCAACACCGCCATTGTTAGATACTGATCATTTCAAACCAGTGGCGGATCCAGGCCCGGTGCTGGGGGGGCTGCAGCACCGCTCGCCAGGCCGAAAAACACGAAGCATCCCTGTTCAATAATGGCTCAAAAAACTTGTTTCACCCAGGCCCAGCAATGGTCCAGCACCAGCCCAGCACGGCAGCACCGACCCAGCTCCATTCCTGGATCCGCCACTGTTTCGAACTTGTAGACATTTTGGACCGAAGACTGACAAAGAAGGGGAATTCTACAATCACTCAAGTTCTGATCAAATGGACAAGCCTTCCTAAAGCTTTGGCCACCTAGGAGGACTACTATGTGCTACGCGCTCGCTTTCTGTCGGCGGCAGCCTAGGGACAGGCTGCTTCTCAAGGGGGAGGCACTGTCACAGCCGGTGACAATGCGATGATGAGCTAAGTGCCATCCGACAACAGGATGAAAATTTTCAGAAGCAGAGCAATCGCACGGGAAACAACTCTAGCGCCAACAAGGATTAGTGGGTCCGTGCAAGGCCATTAGCTTGCTATTAGCATAAATAGCCCAGCGAGGAGAGGACGAATTAGTTTTGGAGATTCCACTTTTCTGTTGCTCTACCATTTCTTACCTACCCCATATTCCTCTCTCTCTCTCTCATGAACTCTCTTCATCCTGGTAACTGAATCATTTGAGGTTGCAATACTACCACCGATACCGAGGCCATTTGTGTGTGTACGATTTGTTCGTCGTATTCTTGTGCTTCTTATCGTTGTGCATTACAAAACCCTTCTATTCCTCTTCTTCCACAGGTTCCGTGACGTGTAGATTATGATAGTGGCTAAACTTTGCTTATGTATTGCAGACCAGCCTGTCATGTAATCATTCCACCACTCTCAAAAACTGTCATTTTTGTCGCTGGTGTTAAAATCTTGGCTCTGTGTCCACGCACCAATTTCCTGCTGTACCTGTTTTGCATAGCTACATGTAAGTGTGATGCGATCAACCGTTTTATTTTCTTTCTCACTTAGCAGGCACTGTAAATTGCTAGGCAGGTTGCATCTTGTGGTGGAATCTATGGTAACTTGTGTTAGAGTGAATGTTATGTGACTCTGTTGATCAAAAGAAGCATAGCCTATCGATATAGTGTACAGTCTCTATATAGTGTATAATCCATCCGAAATGGGCGTTGTCATGGTATTGACACACTCTACAGCTTGGTCTCACTTTCATTCGTCGTTGGTACTATCTTTGCTGGAGTGAGTGGGTGTAGGTGCCCCTGTTTTGAAAAGAGTCTGGATGGGATAGTCGAGGCCCATCTAGCTAAATCTTGGGAACTGACGGGAAATGTGACTTCTTCCCTAGGCCACCTTCTAAAATACTGATAGGATAGTAATTTGTAATCCTGTGTTTCTAATTCTTCCTTAGTAAACCAGCATAAAAGTTGCTTTCGCTAAAGGAAACCACAGCCTTCCTTGATGACTGTTTATTCATCATAAAACTTGCTGAGTACTTCTCATACTCACCCTTGTTGCTATCGTTCAGATGAAGAAGAGGAAGTGACCGAGTACGATGGAGACGCGTAGGGTTTCTCGTTCTTCACGCAAGTCTTTTGTGTCGTAGCTTTTGAGTCTAGCTATCTTTTGTTGCAGTTTATCAATGTTTGTTCGAGGTTGTGTTCAATATCTCGTTGGCTTGTAATCTAAGACCTATGCTTGTAAGACTTTATTCGAGACAATATATGTAATAACTATTGTATGTGTGATGATTCCACAATGTATGTGCGTGCCACCTACTGAACCAAGGATTGGTTTGGTAAACACGGTGTATCCCAAAAATAAGTTATGACAGAGTGGTATCAGAGTCATACTTGCCCATAGGACGAGATCATAAGGACTCTAAACTTTGAAGCGTGTTAATTTTGAGGTACAAACTATTTTATAAACCCCTACTGCAGTAGGAACTCCGTACTTTCTTTCCTTGCTACATTTATAAAATTTATTTTACTGACTTTGACCATCTTCTTTTGCAGATGGCTACTGACGGGTGGACCCACATGGGTGCCGAGGCAGCCAACATCGACGGGTTTCCCGCGATATTGGCTCGCACCCTGGCACGGTTCAGGTACACTACCCCCGTGCTGTACCGCTGAAGGGAGCACGAGGATGAGGGATACTCCGCATGTGAGATGAAGGCCAGTATCCCCGCTATCCGCGTGCCCCTTCACAGCCTAGCCTGCATCGGAGCTACCTTCATCGACACAGTGTAGGCTACAACACGCGAGGCTCTACTGATGTTCTGTTCGGAGAACCTGGAGTACACCGGGCTTACCCTAGTAAAGTACTTCCTGGTTCTGTTGGACGATGACCCTCTCGGGACTCACCGTATGGACATTCTGAGGGGAACGACCAGGATTCTGGATGATCCACCCTAGTGGAGACTACGCTGTACGTGATAGCGTTACGCGAGCTATGCGACGACTTCCGTGAACAATGGGCTGTCCATGCCCATCGCGCCAGTGGTGCGGAGGCTCAGCTCCGCAACCTCCAAGCACAGCTCGACTCTGTTCGAGCAGCTCTTGACGCAGCTGGAGAGCGTGAGGAGGGCCTTTAGGAGGCCCTAGCAGACGACCAGTGTGAGCAGGATGCCCTACGTCAGCAGCTAAGTTAGCACCTAGCAGAGTTTGTACTCATCCTACGGTGAGGAAAGCGTGTGCCAAGGATAGCTGCTTCACCATGTGTCCCCTACGACACTTGAGGGGTGTCAGCTGGCTCGCGAGGGAGCCTGCCAGAAAATCACACCTCGCAAGTAGGTCTTCGCGTGCAGCCTCAATGGGAGGCGAGTTTTGGCAACCCAGGCACCAGTCTTGGACCAGGCGATTCGGGACACCATATCCAAGACTCTGAGTCTGTGGCCACCGACCACCGGAGGTGCTAGTGGCCCCATCATAGGGGCTTACCGCTCCGGCTCTGGCACCGACACCAACTCCGACACTGACACCAACACCGACTCTGAGATGGACTCTAACCCCGTCCTCGGCACTGACCGCAACACTAGTTACGAGCTCATGGAGAGCACCATTGAGGAGGAGGAGTACCACGACACCAACGTCACCGTCGATATCACAGGGAGTGACTACGGGTACGAGGTAGGTGACGACGACGACTCCATTGGTACAGGAGATAGGATGCCTAAGGCCACCATGGACCTGATGGAGGAGGATCCATCGGAGGTTGAGGTCTCCCTCGAGGACCCGGCCGACTCCACTCCCAGTGTGGAGATACTGACGGAGGCCACAGGAGCTCCTGAGGTTGGTAGCCAGTCTGTTCCTATGGCTACAGGAGCTGGGGGCTACCGGCGACTTCGACTCGCTGGAGCACCTACTCGACGACGGGATTGACCTGCACCAGGAGTGTCTTGACTACATCCAGAGTCTGTGAGGTATTAGCCTCAGGGTAGGAAAGTAAGGTTTAGCGGCTCTTCTGGCAGCTTTTATAGTAGGGAGTTGCTGGTGTACTTGTATCTAGTGGCTTGTAGTAGTGACTCCCATGTTAGTTCTCATGGCAGCGTGTAGCGTATCACGCTTAGCCCCCAGTTGAACTTTGGTTGTGCTTGTAATATAAGAAATAGATGTGTGCTTGCTTGTTTATTTGGATCTCTTCTTGCTTGTTGCAATGCTTGTAGTCGAACAAAGATCAAGAACAACAACTACAATTCTTATAAATTCGTGGCTAAAGATCCTCTTCATTGGGCTCGTCCTCCAGGACTATATCAATGCTCGCCAGCACATCAGCGTGCACCCCTTCACCCTTTTGCACCACCAGCATGCAAGGGCAGTGATGCTGTGGTCGAGGTATGGTTGGAAGGCGCAGATGTGACAGAAGATCATGGTTTCACAGAAGATTTCATTGCAGCTGTCATCGCTGCTTTCAAAGCCAGGAGAATGTGCTGCCTGTTCTCAGGTGGAGGTGACAGTATGTGAACGTCACGGCCACCGCCGCCGTCGCCTTCGGCGCCGGCGGCAAGACACCCCTTGGTTGTGATGAGAGGAAGCGTGCCTCCAAAGCGTTGTTGGCGGCCTTGGTCTTCTCCTTGCTGGCGAACGTGCCGAGCCAGTGCCAGGCCTTTAGCCTATGGCTCCGGAACTCCCCCACCGACCGGCCGGGATGTCGTTCGTACATGCCATGGAACCCTCGCTTTGGCACCGGCGTCTCTGCCATCCGGGCGCCACGCTTCGAGCCCCTCGGCGCCGGGGACCAGGCTGATGAGGACATCACTTCCACAGACACAACCAAACCAATTGCACAAGAAGGACCCATGACACGAGCTCGAGCGCGTCAACTTAATTATCAGGTCAAGTCATTTCTCACTGTCTATAGTAGTTCTTCTCAGAATGGGGTACTACTAAATCCTTGTGGTGATTTTGTTATGATTAGGAACATGGGAGGAGCACCAGGACCATAAAGCAGGATCGGACCATCAATCAGGGCTGGATTG
>BCLF01000099.1:38446-49239 GCA_001602275.1 Zoysia japonica
CAATTTCGTGATTATATCCAGATCTGTGAGTTGTCTACCTGTTCATCTTGTTCTTGCTTGTTCTCGATTGCTCGCAGGTTCAGGGTTGTTCTTGGCACAGCAAGAACAACAACAAATCGGAGCCGGTGTACCTGTTGCTAAGGCGCAGCAACCCTGTTGGTTGTTGTAGTCGGACAGCCAACGTCGAATCCACCCCAAATCGAAGCTATCCTCCTCTCATCGAAAGATCGGGATCAGCCCCTGCCATACCACAGGCCGCCTGGGCCTTTGAACGGAAACCAGGGCCAGAAACAATTATCACGATGCTCGTCTTGTGTGTTGCCATCTGTTTGCTTGTGGTAGTTTTGCAGCACGCATCGTCACCGGAATAGGAACCAGTAGCGTCAGGATCAGTGAAGGAGATCAGTGAATAGGATTAGGCACACAATAGATGCACTACCGCCTGCCCTTATTCTTCTCTCGCCCCTGTTTGCCGAGCTGGCTGGTGGCATAAAGTATGTGTCCTCTCCAGTACTGCACCATGACAGATTGATCTTGGTTTGATACTAATTGTATCTTGAGCATCTTTGGTTTCCTGCTTCATCTTTCGAAAATATACTGGGACGGAACAGAGAGATAGTTTAGTGAGCATGGACATAGTTTAAGCTGCTAACTTTCAGTTTGAATAGAGGTAATTACTAAGCGGCCATTTTTACAGAATTTTAAGAAAAAACAGTGCACCATCCACTTTCAACAGATGGGTGGGAGATTTTTCATTTCTTACCATCAAATACGAGGGCCTTTCAATCATTACCACTCAATTTGTAAGCCTTTTATACATTCTTCCCTTCAAAACATAACACTTCTTTGATTTTATAACAAAATATGAAACAGTACAAATGTTTAAAGTTCAATGAAATGATATGTTTTGAAGTGAAAAACATATTTTGTGGCTCCAAACAAAACACTTATGAGTTGAATAGTAAGGATTGAAAGGTTTTGGTGTTAAATATTAAAAAAATATCGATCGGTGGTCATGTACAACGGGAGTCGATCTTCCGTCTCTTCCAGTGACATTTTGCAAAGGAAATGCCCCATTCTTCGAATCTCCCAACAACGAGTAGAGCCACACTGTATTAGTCAGCTCCTTGAGACGAATGTGCATTGACCGTGCCTGCATCGGTGTTGCGCGCTCCATGTCACCAAATCGTTCCCCATCCCTTTGTCATAGCCGGTGACACGGCGAGTCTAATAAATGGTACGGCAAATGATGGCACAGGCATCAATGCAGGAAACGGTGGCAACTCAAATTTGACTCCACGCCTTTCTCAAGTGGGTTGTGGGCTGGGGCATAACAGGACAAATGATGAAGGCTTATAAAAGCAGGTAAATGGCTAAGAGAGAGTTAGGCTGTAACACAAAGATTCTTCTATCTCCTTGTCACTTAGCTTTCTTCTTCCTCAATCCTCCTCTCCATTCACGTTGTAACCTGAAACTCTGTCGTGGAGATTGAGAGGTTATCCCAGAGCCCCATGTTTGTTGTTATTGGATTTGGCTATTCGAATTTCTCTGTTATGTGCATGTTTGTTCTCTGCTCTTTGCTCGATCATTACACTGGTATCAGATTTGTCGGGTTTCATTGCTCCTTCTCTACATCCTCCTCGCCTCAATCCGCCATCCAGAACCTGGTTGTGATCACACCTTGTGATCACAGTGCTTTTGGTTGAATCAGCTAGGAGAAGAGACGCAGCAGAGATGTATAAGCCTGGTTTGCAGGCACGTTATCTACAGCAGGTCATGGCGGACGCGGATCAGAATTTGCTGATGGCTACTCAGAAGCTGCAAAACTCGGTGGACAATCTGGAGGAAAAAATTGCTGAAAACAAGCAGCAGTTCTGTTATAACTGGAGTCCACTGCCACAGGCGCCAGCTAGCCGGCACCCAAGGGGCGCACCAGCCAGCCTGCGCACAAGGGGCTGTCGCCACCCCAATTGGTCACAGTTAGGGGTTAATATCAGCCCCAATTATCTTTTTCCTATTTTCTCTCATTTAGGATAATCTATCCTTTTATTTAGGATCTCTAGTTCGTGGAGGTCCTTTAATCTAGGAGTCGAGTGGATAGGATCGGATCCTTTAATATAGGATCCATAGTTAGCTTGAGGAGGTTATAAATAAGCTGTAAATCTGATTGTGGAAATCAAGCAGAAGCAACTCTTTGGTTGCTAGCTTCAACAGAAGTGCAGCCGCCCCAATAACCCTAGGGCGTTGTGTTTACCACGGCGCCGTCTCGCTTACGCCGCCTTCCGAGGCTGCGCCTTCCTCTCTTTCACCCTTACAACCTCCGCAGCCATTCCGATAGAAATGCTAGTTCTACCAATCTGGTATCATCGATGTTAGGTCTTCCCACCACCTCCCTGCCACCACCGCCCACCTCCAACCTGGCGCCAACCACCACGGCGGCGCCACCCACGGCCACAAATACTCCAACCGAGTCAGACATATCCCTGGCGAAAGCACTCATCGATCTGACCCGCATCATGGCCAACATGTCCCTGTGCCTCGCTAACATGGAAGTCTAGAAGACCTCACCAGTCTGGGCGTCCACCTCCGTGCCGCCCTTGTCGAGAACCACCGCCACCACCAGCCCCACTACCCATCAACCAGATCCCCATGCCAAATTTACCTTCGCCGATCCCTGCCTTCCGTACGCCGATGACAGTGCGGACGGTCTACACGACCTACCCTGATGCGCCACCCCACAAAGGAGCCATCAAAGCGAAGGCGTCTGTGCCGCTTCCCTTCTATATGGTGGACTTCTCCACCAATGATGGATTCGAGGATCCTCTGAACTGGCTCAATCATTGTGAGCAGTTTTTCTGGGTCCAACTCACCCTGGCCTCGGATTGGGTCTTGCTCGAAACGTACCACTTGGTACTATGCCCTCAAACAGGATGAGGGTATGCCTAGCTGGGAGCGCTTTAAAGAGCTCTGCCACCTGTGGTTCGGTCTAGCAATCCAGGGCACTCGTCTATCTAAGCTCGCCTGACTGCCGTTCTTGTCGACAGTTCAGGACTATGCCGATCGCTTCAATGTGATCTTGTGCCATGCCTGCGATCTGTCCCATCGCCAGAAGGCGAAGCTCTTTTGTTCGGGCCTCCCGGAGTACATCAAGGTGGACATCGAGCTACGCGAGCCACAGGACCTGCAGCCGACGATGCACCTGGCTCGCACATTCGAGCGGCGCCGGGCTGCCACTGTGACCATCCCCATGCCACGGGCGGTCCGACCTCCACAACACCCTGGTTCGCCGCTGCCTAAAAGACCGAGAGGCGTGACCGCGTCCCCACAGGGCAACCACCACAGGGTACGCCACTGGCCCTCCAGCCCCGACGTGCGTCATCCGCCGGCTCACACCGGCTGAGCAGATGGAGCGGTGCCGACAGGGGCTTTGTTACAACTGTGACGAGCACTACGTATGTGGCCACCAGTGCCAACGACTGTTCTATCTGGAGGTGACCGACGACTTCGTCAACGGGGCTCCTAGGGAGCCAGCCGCTCCTACACACAACGAGCGAGCGGCCTCGGAGAACGACGACTCGACGACGCCACCAGTGGTCTCCCTCCACGCCATCGCGGGCGTACAGACGGAGAACACCATGCACCTCCACATCAACATCCTCAGACGCCGTCTACTAGCCCTCCTCGACTGCGAGTCCACCCAGAACTCCCTCAACGGCGAGATCTTGCGCACACTCTGTCTATCCGCGGCGCCACATCCCACCATGCGAGTCCTGGTGGCGAACGGAGACTGGGTTCCCTGTAAAGGGATTGCACGTGGGGTAGCACTAACTGTTGGCAGTGAGGAGTTCACCATTAGTTGTTTCAGCATCGACCATGGTCGCTTTGAAGTCATCCTAGGTGTCAAATTCCTGCGCACACTAGGTCCTATACTCTGGGATTTCGAGGACTTGTGCAGGGCCTTCACGAGAGGGTCACGGCGTATCACCTGGAAGGGCGTCGGATCTTCTCCAGGTGACAGCAGGACACAAGAGCTACACGCCATCAGGGCTGGATCTGACTATCTGCTATTGGATGGCCTGCTATAGCAGTTCGACGACCTGTTTGAGGAACAGCAGGGACCCCCGGCGCGGCCCTACGACCACCGCATCCAATTTCTCTCCGGCACCGCGCCAGTGGCCGTGCGGCCATACCGCTACCCACACCTACAGAAGGACGAGCTGGAACGCCAGTGAGACACCATGCTCGCCCAGGGCACCATCCGGTCGAGCATGTTCGCCTTCTCTACCTCGGTTCTCTTGGAGTGGAAGGCGGACAACACATGGCGCTTCTGCATCGACTATTGTGCCCTCAACGTTAAGACGTCCAAGGACGAGTTTTCGATCCCGGTGGTGGACGAGCTCTTGGATGAACTCCATGGGGCACGCTTCTTCACTAAGCTCGATCTCCGCTCGGGCTACCACCAAGTGCGCATGCACCCCAACAATATCGAGAAGACAGTGTTCCAGGCACACCACGGCCACTTCGAGTTCCTCGTGATGCCCTGGCCTCTCCAACGGGCCAGCCACCTTCGAGGCGCTGATGAACGACATCTTTCACCAGTTCTTACGCAGGTTCGTACTGGTGTCCTTGAATGACATACTAATCTACAGCTCGTAGTTGGCCGAACACCTGCAGCATGTGCGCCTAGCCCTCACGGCCCTCAAGGCGCCGCCTCCACGTCAAGCAATCGATGTGCTCTTTTGGGGCGCCCTCGATCATGTACCTTGACCATGCCATATCTGCAGCAGGCGTTGCCATGGACAGCGACAAAGTGGCAGCCGTCCAATCATGACCACCGCCGCAGTCCTCCCGCAGGGCAGCGGGGTTTCCTGGGCCTCGCCGGGTACTACGGCAAGTTTATCCGCGACTTCGGCTCCATTGTCGCGCCCCTCACGCGGCTTCTGCGCCAGGACGCGTTCTCCTGGACGGAGGATGCTGTGGATGCATTTCAGGCACTCAAGCTCACCTTGTCATTCGGACTGGTACTACAGATGTCCGTCTTCGACGAGCCATTCATCGTCGACTGTGATGCCTCCCGGCGCAGGATTCAGGGCTGTCCTACACCAGGACGGGGGGTCGACCGCCTTCCTTAGCCGGCCTTTCGCGGAGCGCCTCCATAAGCTCACAGCTTATGAGCGCGAGCTAATTGGGCTCGTACAGGCGGTCTGCCATTGGCGCCCATGCCTTTTGGGTCGACGCTTCCTCGTGCGTACCGACCACTTTGTCCTAAAGTTCTTGCTCGATTGGCACCTCTCCACCGTGCCACAACACCAGTGGATCAGCATGCTGTTCGGGTTCGACTTCTTCGTCGAGTACCGGTCGGGCCACTAGAACACTGTGGCCGACGCCCTGTCTCGCCGCAACATCGACGACCTGAATCAAGCAGGAGTCACAGTTGTCTCCATCTCAGGCCCATGCTTCAAGCTCCTCGACAACATTCGAACCGCCACAGGTGCGACGACCGATTCGGATGACATCCTGAGCCATCTGCAGGACGGCGCACTTGGTGAGCCATGGTGCCTGCAGGAGGGCCTCCTCCACCATGGGTCGCATATCTATTTACCGAACCACGACGACCTACGACACCAGGTGCTCTCACTGGCACACGCGGCCGGTCACGAGGGCATACAGAAGATACTGCATCGGCTTCGTGACGACTTCTACATCCCCAGCGACCATGCATTGGTGCAACGCTTCATTCGGGAGTGCACCACGTGCCAATGGAACAAGACCGAGACGGTACAGCCGGCCGGACTACTTCAACCGCTTGATGTTCCTTCACAGGTATGGGCAGACATCACCATGGACTTCATCGAGGGGCTACCCAAAGTCTGTGGCAAATCCGTCATCATCACGGTGGTGGACTGCTTCTCCATGTACGGCCACTTCATCGCCATCAGCCACCCCTACATGGCCACATCCGTCGCCCAGGCATTCTTCGAAGAGATCGTTTGACTACACAACTTTCCCTCGTCCATCGTCAACAACAGGGACCCAGCCTTTAGGGACATGTGTGGCGCGAACTCTTTAAGAGGGCCGGCGTCACCCTGCGCATGAGCACGGCCTTCCACCCACAGACGGATTGCCAGTGGGAGGTCATCAACAAGGTGCTCGCAATGTATCTTTGTTGCATCACCGAGGACCGCCCACGCTCTTGGGTGGACTGGCTCCCTTGGGCGGAATATTGCTACAACATGTCCTTCCACACCACCCTACGCACCACACCATTCAAAGTGATGTATGGGCGTGACCCGCCTCCGCTGCTACCCTACACGCGGGGGACTGCTCACACGGACACAGTCGACACCCTTGTCGATGAGCGTGACGAGTTCTTCGCAGACGTACGGGAACGTCTCTCCAAGCGCAGCAGATTTTCAAATGCTACTACGATGCAAATCATCATGACTTGGAGTTCTCGGTAGGCGACTAGGTCTCGCTACACCTCCTCCACCAGCCAACCCGCTCGCTGGAGCCACGCGCCAAGGGCAAGCTGGGGCCTCGCTGCGCCAGTCCGATCTAGGTGAAGGAGCGTGTGGGCCAGGTATCCTATCAGCTCCAGCTGCCAGAAGGTGCCCGCATTCACGATGTCTTCCACGTGGGCTTGCTGAAGCCCCATCACGGCAACACCCCGACAGCCCAGGGTCCGGTTTCGCCAACACATGATGCCGCATCCTACCTACGCCAGCAGCTGTCCTTTGTGCCCACCAAGGACGCTTTGTGGGCGCCACTCATGAAGTTCCAACACCTCTACCCGTAGTTTCAGCTGGAGGACGAGCTGTTTCTCTAGGCAGGGAGGGATGTTATGATCGGCGTCCACTACCATAGGCACCAGCCAGCCGGCACCTAAGGGGGCCCAGCCAACCGACGCACAGGGGGCTGGCACCACTCCAACCGGTGCCACTTAGGGGGCTAAGATCAGCCCCAATTATCCTATCCCTATTTTCTCTCATTTAGGATAATCTTTCCTTTTATTTAGGATCTCTAGTTTGCGGAGGTCTTTTAATCTAGGAGTCGGGTGCATAGGATCGGATCCTTTGATATAGGATCCATAGTTAGCCCAAGGAGGTTATAAATAAGCTGTAAACCTGATTGTGGAAATCAAGCTGAAGCAACTCTTTGGTTGCTAGCTTCAACAGAAGCGCAGCCGCCCCAGTAACCCTAGGGGGCCGTGTTCACCACGGCACCGTCTTGCTCACGTCGCCTTCTGAGGCCGTGCCCTCCTCTCAACCTGCGCAGCCAATCCAGTAGAAACCCTCGTTCTACCAAGTTCAGCCAGCAGAGAGTGCAGGTTGATTTCGCCAGGTGACCAAGCTCCTACGTGCAGCGCACCTGCTTCCTGAATCCTCATTGGATGCTGTTGTCAATGGTTCTCACCCCACGAATCAGGTAAATCCCAATCCTTCCCTGTGTCTGCATTTTGCGCCTGCCTCACCTTCCTCTGCTTCCCTATTGCAAGCACATCCTCCTAGTGATTTGGCTCTCAAGGAAATTATCTCTGAGCATGGTGCTCATCATACTTGACTGCCTATGATGGATTTCCCATGTTTTGATGGTTCTCATGCTCTCGTGTGGTTGGACGAATGTGCCTTTTATTTTACTCTATATCAGATTCCTCCTGATTTTCGTGTGATTGCTACCTCGATTCATCTTCAGGGTCGAGCTATGCACTGGTTCCAATCCTATAAGTATACCACTTGTTTTTGTTAGAGAGATGGACAGATATAGAGTTAGTTATTCTGTTTTTATCTCCTTATTGTATTTTCCCCATTGTATGAGGGGTTCTGTGCATATTATACCATCACATTCTTAGTCAGTTTGTTTTTGCTCCTACTCACACCCACAATATTCACCTTCTTCGTGTTCTACGCTACCTGCGTGACACTTTCTTCCATCGTCTTTAATTTCCACGCTCTAGTTCCTTGAATCTTCATGCTCTAATGCTATTTGGTCTAGGGATCCTTCGGATCGCAGTTTATATCTACTTAATGTGTTTTCTTGGGTGGTTCTCTCATTGCTTGGAAGACAAAGAAGCAGGCTGCAGTATCTCGTTCTAGTGTTGAGGCTGAGTTGCGTGCTATGGCGTTGTTGACATCGAAGCTTTGTTGCTTACGGTGGTTGCTTGAGGATTTTGGTGTCCCTATGACTGGCTCGACACCTCAGGTTCGTGATCAGGTTGTTGATCTTTTGTATGTGCCTTCAATGCTACAGGTTGCAGACTTCTTCACGAAGGCACAGACTCGAGCACAGCATAGTTTCTTCCTCTCCAAAGTAAGTGTTGTTGATCCAACAGAGAGATGGATAGATATAGAGTAGTTCCTTATTGTATTTTGCCTATTGTACGAGGAGTTCTATGCATATTGTACCATCACGCGTACTCTATTTATAGGAGGCCATTGGCTTCTAGAAATACAAGATCAGTTTCCCTAACTGTTTTCACATCTAGGAGCAATTTTAGGCAGCCATAATTTCTGAATTTGTGATGGATACTCATTGGAGTGAAACCATGGAACTGTTGGGTTTATGGCAAACCAGGTCTGCTGAGTATTATCACGTACAGTTTTAGCAGCTTGTCTATAGTATTCGCATATATAATGCATCACTCAGTGAAACTATGTTGGTTGCTCAGTTTTGATTGTTTTGAAGAATGGTGATAAGGACATCCCTTCATTGGATACACACATTGCTCCTCCACCTAATATAGATGGTTCAATCACAAGAGCTTGCACACGACAACTCAATTTAGAGGTGAGCTCGTTCCTAAACATATGTCTTCCTTCCTTTGAGAATAGATTGCTACCTAATGACTTTATATTGATTAGGAACAATGAAGAGGGTCAAAGGAAGCATAAAGAAGGAATTGAGATGCTCAAGACCAGCAAGGCATGTTCAACCACGGAGGAGATTCAATCCATCTCGGAGTCAAGTTGCCCTCGGGTTCTAGGAGCAATCCGCACTAAACGGACTCCCAGGTCACATACAGGATCCATTTTGGATATTCTAGATATGGATCAAAAGCTAAGAAGATAATCTTTCTGATGTGTACGTCGTTTTCGATCTTCCATCAGGTCATGATAACTCTCGATTTCGCAGAGATGCGACACACAATCGATCCGGCCTCAAATCAACACGATTCGAACCCCGCAATCGCAGCACCACTTCTCCTCTGGTTATCAACCATGCGCACACAATTGACCTCGCCAAGAAGGCTTATCCCTGCCTGTGAATCGAAGAACACAAGCAAGAACAAGAAAGAACGCAACTCACTTGCGAAATCTGAATTGAAACACGAAGTTGGATAACCAACAAGCCGTCAAACAGTGAAACTGTTTGGAAACAGGAGAAAACTAATCAAAACCTATCTATAATGACGGCGGCTACTGAATTTCTAGAGTTTAGATCGACCTTAGGGGCAAACCCTAATACTAATGGGCCTAGAATAGATACAAGGCCCAAAGGACAAAAGATAGTGTCGCAGCACCCAGGCAGTTTCTGGATGTCATATTATTTTAACTATTCCCGCTGATTCCGGTCGAATTTAGAGATGAGGCTGGTTCCGTTAGAAAGGTTATCTTGTTAGCTTTTCAACTATATCTAGAACGTCCAAAACGGAGCTCGTATGAGACTGGGGTATCCAATTTAGTGCACCCTGCTCGAGGAACCCGAGTCAGACTCGAACCCGAGTTGTTTGGATCTCCTCCGGGGTCGAATGTGCGGTTCTAATCTTGAGCTTCTCCAAGTCCTTCTTCATGCTTTATTTGACTCTCTCCAATATTCCCCTAATCTCAACTGTCGTGGGTGAGTTTCATCAATACTACTTTGAGGACTCTTATATGTATCTAAAAGAGTGATGTCCTCACCATCCTCCCCTTCTTATTTTGGAGTCGTCCTCGACTCAAGTTCATTGTCTGGACCTTGACTCCACCATGCTCTGGAATCTGTATGAAAAGATGGAGACCACGGGGGTATTTGAACACAATCACTTGGTGGCTCAAAGATCTTTATAATCTCTTCATTCTCCTCTTCTTGATGGAAAGCCATCTTCGGCTTTCTCTTTTGGGTATCATGATACTTCTGTAAACAGTTAGTAACAGGAGCACACAAATAGTTAGAAAGATCACAAGATACAAACATGGCATCTTTGCACACTAAAGCATCACATAGAGTATTTTTATCACAAAAATCAGCAAGATCATTCCTCTGAGAAGCCATAAAGTGTGTTTTCTTAGAAAAACTAGATAAACATGACATGGCATGACATTTTATATTTCCATCATCTAGTTTGTTATTTATTTTCACCATGCAAGAGGATTTTAAATTTGAGCAAATATAAACTCTATGAACCATAAACACACCACTATGATCAGAGTTGCCTGTAACATAAAAATGAGTTCTAGTTAACAAAAGCAATTCAGGTTTAGAAAATATCGTTCTCTCTATTGTAGCAAGGTCACGAAAAGAATCATATTCAATATAACCCATAGTGTTTGGAGAAGATAGCAATTTAGCTCATCATTTTCACATGTAATGGGTTTGAAATGTTTAATTTCAGCACTAGTGAATGGATAAGAATTAGGAGTATCGTATTCATTTACTTCTTGTTGCATAGGAAGAATAGAAATATCAGCACACAACCTTTCCTTGTCACAAGAACTAGTGAGCAAATCAAATAGTGACAAAGATAAATGGATAAAAGGAGATATTAGCGGTTGCTTTACAAAAGTAGGATAGACAAGAAATTTTAGCGCAACAAAATT
>BCLF01000099.1:49609-72003 GCA_001602275.1 Zoysia japonica
AAACGTGATACTAGCGGTTGCTTTACAAAAGTAGGATAGACAAGAAAATTTAGCGCAACAAAAATATTATCACCTTTGGTACATCCATGTTCAATAAGATTTTTCTCATTTTCAGCAATACCTTTTGGCGTGTTATCATCAATCTCATCTTGGGCTATGCATGGAACATTGTGTATCTCTTCTTTCTCCTTGTATGTATCACTTTCATCTTCTTGTTTGATCTCAATTTCCTGCAAAATGTTAGATGCAATAGGAGGTACAGTAGAAAACTCCTCCTCCAAAGAGTGTTCATCACAACTAGACATAGATTTCAAAGATGTATCAACAAAAATTTCTCTCATAAAAATTTTAGCATCACTCTATGTCAGAGGATATTTTTTTGTTATATAGAAATGTTGCCACAAAGTTAAAGCATGATCAACTAATGCATGACCAACATTCAAAAGCTTTCTCTTTTCACTCATACGGCATTGTCCAAATACATTATCCATATCATTTTACCGAACAATATATTTAGTAGAATCTAAACCATCATATAAAGGAAGAGATGAAAGAATATATTTACTCGTGGAAGGACATGATGTAGCAAGGGTCTGAAACTTATGCGTCTTTTGATTATGTGCAACATCTCTTTGCGGTAGATTGCATCTCGCAAAGTTTGTCGCAATATTATTGAATTCACCTCCTTTTCTTCCTGTCATGGTTAAAAAATAGCATATGGACAGCAAAAATATTATTCCTGCAACTACAGTGAGTGGGTGGTGAAAATCCCGTAAAAGAAAACGCCTTACCGAGCTCTTGCAAGATTCTTAACAAAGCAAAGCAAAGGATGGTGCAACCAGTGGCAGGAGAAAGTAGGGAGTCGTAGTTCCACAATTGCAGGGTCAAATGCAGTTCCGATCTGAGGTGGATATGTGGAGCTTGGAGGGCTGAAATAATGGTTAGTGGCACACAATTCTATGACAGATAGCAATGCTGAATAAGTGTTCCAAGTATTATGTTCTAGTTGCTGGCCCAACCTTATGAAAAGTTCCAGATGTTACAAGAATATGAGTGAAGATATCAAAGGGCAGCAACAATACAAATGATAAGGCTCCAGAAATCAGCAAACTATTCAGCACTTGAAAAATCAGCGAAGGTTAATTCTCGGCTTCTTGGTCTTCAAAATTTTTTTTTATTTTATTTTTTCAAATATTTTTCTCTGAACCAATGGCAGAAAAGATGATACACGACCAAATTTCAGATCAATATGATAAAAGATGTGGCCTAGAGAAAATCTCGAATTTCTGTTAAATATGTGCTGAAACTTCAGAGCGTGAAAACAAAAACTTCTGTTATGAATTTGTTGAATCTAGGATCGTGGGAAGATGTGAAATTTTCTGTAGATATCCAAAAAGTACTTATACGTCTAATTTGGAGTACAGAAACAAAAGTTATGACTATTTTAATGATAGATCTCCGAATCATATTTGTTTGAAAGGCTGAAAACAGATTCGGATTTCAAATTGGACACGAATTTTGTGGACGTTTTTGTGGATGATTGAGCAGCGGATAAATATGGAGATGTGGATATATGAAGCGTGGATGTGGTTATGATCGAAATATGGGTGGGTGGGTGGGATAAATTTTCAATGCAAAAGAAACAATTAACAGATGTGACACGATAACAGATCTGAACACGATGTGGATGAACGATGAAGGAAAACACCTAGATACAAAAAGATCATGAAATCCAGCAACCAAATCACAAACTAAGGACACAAACTCAATACTACGGACTCTGAAATAAAATTATGCAAAGGCTAAAAATGGCTTGGATAGGACAACACCTAACGATCTACTAATTTTTTTGTGTTGCGGCTTTTCTGTGGACGATAGGATGAATGCAAAATAAACAAGGATAGATGTGAACCTGACGGTATACCTGAAGCTCTGATTACCACTTGATGTGTACGTGCTTCCCGATTTTCCGTCAGGTCGTGATAACTCTCGATTTGGCAGAGATGTGACACACAATCGATCCGGCCTCAAATCAACACGATTCGAACCCCGCAATCGCAGCACCACTTCTCCTTTGGTTATCAACCGTGCGCCCACGATTGACCTCGCTAAGAAGGCTAATCCCTACCTGCGAATCTAAGAACACAAGCAAGAACAAGGAAGAACTCAACCCACTTGCGAAATCTGGATTGAAACACAAAGTTGGATAACCAACAAGCTGTCAGACGGCGAAACTATTTGGAAACATGAGAAAACTAATCAAAACCTAGAAAAGATACAAGGCCCAAAGAACAAAAGATAGTGTCGCCGCACCCGGGCAGTTTTTGGACGTTATATTGTTTTAACTATTCCCACTGATTCCGGTCGAATTTAGAGATGATGCTGGTTCCGTTGGACATTTTATCTTGTTAGCTTTCCAACCATATCTAGAACGTTCAAAACGGAGCTCGTATGAGACCGGGCCATCCAGTTTATTGCAGGCTGCTCCAGGAACCCGAGTCAGACTCGAAGTCGAGTTGTTTGGATCTCCTCTGGGGTCGAACGTGCGGTTCTAATCTTGAGCATCTCCAAGTCCTTCTTCATGCTTTGTTTGACTCTCTCCAAAATTCCTCTAATCTCAACTGTCGTGGGTGAGTTTCATCAATACTACTTTGAGGACTCTTATAAGTATCTAAAGGAGTGATGTCCTCATCATCTTCCCCTTTTTGTTTTGGAGTCGTCCTCGACTCAAGTTCATTATCTGGACCTTGACTCCACCATGCTCTGGAACCTGTATTTAAAGGTGGAGGCCACGGGGGTATTTGAACGCAATCACTTGGTTGCTCAAAGATCCTTATAATCTCGTCACTTTCCAATGGCACTAGTCTCATCTCCAAATTTCACAAGAGTCAGCAGGAATCATTAAAACAAGATGACGTTCAGAAACTACCCTGGCGATGCAACATTATCTTTTGGCCCTAGGGCCGCGTATCTTTCTTATACCCATTAATATTAGGGTTTGCGCCCTAAGGACGCCCTAAAATTTATTTAAACATTAGCCACTGTCATTAGCCTTAAGTTTTTGCTTAGTTTTATCTGCTATCAAACAGTTTTACCGTTTCGCGATTTGTTAGATTCCAACTTCGTGAGTTAATTCAGATTTCGCATTTGAGTTGCGTTTTTCTTTGTTTTTATTTGTGTTCTTCGATTCACAAGCTGAGATTAGCCTTATTACTGAACATAATAAAGAAATTACTGAAAAAATTACTAAAAAATTACTGAACACCAAAGGTTGAGAAGCACTGTAATAGAGATATTATTGAACAAACATTATGAATTACTTAAAATTAAATAATGAAAAAATTACTAAAAAATAAAATTACTGAAGCAAAAATTTCATTTCAATTTAAAATATGGAAGTTCCCGCCCTCGATACTATGTAGACACTTGTAGTATAGAAATTACTGAATCAATTATCGCACTTCAATCAATGACAACAATACAAATTACTGAACACCACAGTAATGAAAATACAAAACATGACAAAATTCCACATACCAAACACGACGCACCAAAAACAACCTCACTATTGCACTTCAACATCAGCGATGAGATCGAGGAAACAAAAAAAATCAATAATGCACAAAAAACCTAGGGTTTAACACCTCATCCACACACCTCAATGACGCCGCCAAATCACTAGCAATGGTCCTGCGAAGCTGCGGGAAACAACCTACATAACCGAAAATCAGCGAGAACGAACAAAATCTAGGGTTTCGACATCGACACCGATGAAATTGTGAAAATGCCGCACCTCTTCCAACGCGTGCGACGACGCTGGCAACGTAGACGACAACAACCGAACGTAGGAGGAGCGAAGGGCAACGGTGCGCGAGGGAGGGTGTAAGGATCAAAAACACCGAGAAGGGGGTTGAATCGGTGGACTTATAGTACTAAATTCGCTACGAACCAAAACTACAAGACTCGACCACAACAGAAGCAAACCTAAACAAGTCTAGTAGGCCAAGACCACTAACTATGCTAGTGGTATGAAAATAACAACAAGCAAGTACTAGCACGATAGCCACCAGGAGGAATCAAAGAACAACCTATCAAGTAAATGCGGTAAGTAAAGAGAATGAGATAGAGAGTGCTCAGTAATTTTTTTCGAGGTCTTGGAAGATAGGCGCCTTCCTCTAATCCTCGTTGGACCACTCCTGTCGGAGTCCCGATCCCTCCCGTCATTCCTGGAACGATGCTCACATGGGTACGCTTCACTCCCGGAGTGAAGACACCAGTGGCCCGGCTGTCGCACACAATACCCAAGCGCTAGAGCAAGCCTCCAAGGCTCGGACGCTCCCTCTTGGTGTCCCTTTCGTGCAGGGGACCCGTAACCACCTACAAACTTGGCGATGTCTTTCACAATCTCCTCGGAAGCTCGATCACTGACTCCTAACTGGTCTAGGCTGCCCACACCAAGAGTAATAGGCAAAGATCACTCCTCTCAAGCCCTACAAGCTCTAGAAGTATATGAATGCTCCCTATTACTCTCCTATTAGCACCAAAGATCTCCAATCTTGCAATGTGCTCTCTTGGTGCTATGCCTTGGCCTCTCACAACTTGTCTCCAGCAATTCTGATCAAGGGCTCACAGAAAAACGTCTCCCTCCACTGTTTAAATAGGCTCCAAGCCCAGAAACGACCATTGGAACGTGATGTCATAAAGCTGGCTGGTTTATGCAATCATCGGATTGTTCGGTGACTAGACCATTGGACTGTCCGGTGACCCTTCTTCCTCCTTGGCCAGAGAAACACCCTCTCTAGAATCCATTCCATAGGACACCGGACTGTCCGATGCATACCTTCACTGGACTGTCCGGTGACTTTTACTTTTGGACTCCCAGAGACACCTTCTCTAGACTTCAGCTTTTGACTCGCTGGACTGTCCGGTCATTGCACCGATGGATTATCCGGTGGCTGCTCCACGTGGACTCCAGAGAGCACCTCTCTCTGAACTGGCTTCTCCAGGGCTCACCGGACTGTCCGATGACCGAGTCTTTAGCTGGTTCTTGAGCTCCGGTCTTCGACTCCGCTTCCACTGCCATCTTCAGTGCTCTCTGAGGATCTAAGAAGCATTCACAACCTCTAACACTTGTATGATAGGAGACAAATGACCGTACCCCCCTTCATAGTACCGGCGTTTCTATGGACTCTCTGGCTAGTCCTTAGCCTAGGTCCTCCGAAGCCCAGCAACTCCTCTTCTAGGGTTCGTCCTTGTCATCCACCGAGGAAGCTCACCATATAGATGTAGAATTAGCGGGGTGGTACCTGCAACACAACAATTATCTATGGTTGTTCATTCAATCACCAAAATAAATTCATACCTTTTAGAGGACTTCAAAGGTCATGAAGCTTACAGAGAGCAATGGCGGCGGAGCGCTTGAATCGCAGCGGCAACGTGTGGAGACGCCGAAGAGAGTGGTTGGGGAAATGATCGTACTGCGTGTGAGAGAAACGGGTCCGCGCGGCTAATGGGTTTAACCCAAATAAAGGGGCAGGCCCGAAATGGAAAGTGGGGGGCGCGGCGGTTGGGGCCGGTAGGCTGGCTCGGCTAGGTTAGAGGGGTTTGGGTCCGGGTGAAGGATAGTTTATTCTTCACCTAGGGTGATATATAGCTTATATGTGTGTGTGTATATATATATAAGACATCTTTTGTGAAATCCAAATTCGGGAAAACATCTTTTCTTTTGTTTATTTCCTTTATTCTTCTTTTTTTTCCATTTCTATCTTTGATTATAATTTCTTTTATCCAATTATTTACTATAAAACGGTAGAAGAATTCTTTTGAAAGTATTTAAAATAAATTCATTGCATGCATTATTTGAAACCTTCTCAAATAAAACAAAATTTCATAATGAAAATCATATTTTCAAGACATCTTTCCAATAATCAAATTTTGCGCAAACACCATTTTATTATTATAATTTTTCAATTCAAATAAAATTGGTTTTACAATAAATACAAAATCATTTTATTAAAGTAAGTTAATATTAAACAAAATATTAAAACTTTATTTTCAAGGAAATTTTGAATACTTTTAAATTGAAAAACAATTAAATAAATGGATAAATCGTCTACATTATTAAAAATTTGACTTTTTATAATTGAAAAGGTTCGCATCCCCAAATTAGAGAATTTGGGGTGTGGCATCAGTTTTTCAACACACCAACTACACTGCCCTCCATCCAGGGTGTATGACCATTCCTTCCACTTGTGACCTGGCGCTGTGCCAATTAACTACAGGCCTTATAGACACCCACCAGATCAGAAGAATAGAATTGAGAGAAATTTCATATTATTGATGAATTTCTTGATGAAATTGTTGGTGCCAAATTGATCTGAATTTTGGATTTCATCAAATTTGTATGACTCCTGGAGATGAATTTAAAACAGCTTTTAAAACTCACCATGGTCATTTTCAGTTTAAAGTTATGCCATTTGGTCTTACTAATGCTCCAGCTACCTTTCAATGTTTAATGAACTCTATATTCTCTGATTTCATTGAGGAAGTTTGTATTGGTATTCATGGATGATATATTAATATATAGTCACACACTAGAGAGCCATGTGAACCACCTTAGACAAATATTTTCAGTCCTGCTGTCTCATGGACTTCATCTGAAATTCAGCAAATGTGCTTTTACATAGAATCAGATTGAATACTTGGGTCACATTATTATCTCTGACAAGGGAGTGGCTACAGATCTAGCCAAAACTTTGGCCACTGTTAACTCACCTGTTCCGAGCACTTTCACTGAACTAAGGGGGTTTCTTGCACTAACAGGTTACTAAAGATAATTTGTTCAGTCTTATTGCATCATTCTCAAGCCTCTCACCTCTTTGCTTCAACACAAAACATTTTACGAGTCAGATGTTGCATAGTAGGCATTTGACTCATTGAAAGAAGCTATGATGCATACACCTATCTTGGCTCTCCCTGACTTTGACCAGCTATTTGAAATTGAATCTGACACCTGTGACACTGGTGTTGGTGCTATTTCATCTCAGCAAGGCTACCCGATTGCATTCTTTAGTAAAGCTCTTAGCATTGTCAACCAAAAGCTCTCTACTTATGAAAAGGAGTTTCTAGCATTATTCATGGATGTGAATAAACGGCATCCATATTTACTAAATAAACCGTTCGTTGTCAGGACTGATCACAAGAGCTTGTCTCAACGCTTTCCATTGAAATGCAATGCAAAGCAATGAGTAAAATTGCTAGTTTGCAGTTAAAAATATTATACAAGAAGATGCTCTGTCTTGGGTTATACAACGCTTTCCATGACAACAAGGCTGCAGATGCTCTATCTTGGGTTGGTCACCACTTGCTTAAGCTGTTTCAGCTGCTGCCCCTGTTTGGATTTAGGAGGTACTTAACTCCTATGTTGTTGATGATCATGCACAACAGTTACTGACAGGACTAGCAATCCCGTCACCAAATTCAAAAGGATATTCTCTGTCAGATGGACTCATCAGTTAGAATACATGTATTTGGGTTGGTGCTAACACTACCTTTTGTTTGACTTCTTTTCTTGTTCTCCTTTCTTTTACGGCAGTTTTGCTGATTGTAATTTTACATTTAGCTGACGAGTTTGAGGAGGAGGAAGAAGCCAATGACCCCGAGTACAAGGAAGACCATCAGGAGGAATTTGCAGGCAAGCTCTAACTCCTTGACCATGTTTATCCTATGTTTTGCAATGCTCCAAAATGACCATATTACTTGCGTTTGCTTATTTTTATTACTTTAAAACATTGAGTAGTTATTATCCTATTTGTGACTACTACAAGTGCTTATGTCTAATTTAAGGCAATTAAGTAATTTAATTCCTTTCATGCCCTGTTTAAACACTTGTCCTTGTTCCTTAGGTTACCTTCATTAAGTAATTAATGATTGGTTTTAATCCCTTGCCACTAGAAAACCTAGGAACTCTTTTTATTGCGAGCTTCGCATTGCCTATCCCTCTAAATACATATACATACATCTTTTTATCAAATGTGTTAAATGTGTTTTGGTGTGTGTAAAGAGAGCTAGGAATGGGTGTTGGAGCAACCAGTATTACGTGAGGTGGATGTGATTTCACTGGTTGTGGGCGAGGCTTGTTGATGAGGACATCAACACCATCGAAACATCCTCCTCCCCTACACCTACATATGTTTCGGTTACAGCTCCTATGACTCGCGCCCGTGCACGTCAACTTAATCATCAAGTAAGTTCGCTCTAAAGCTCATGTTCAACTTCTTTAGACCATGGAAATCCGTGTACTTTTTTGTTCCTTAGGAACCAAGGAGAAAACGAACTAGGAGATGGAGCCGCGAAGGCTGGATTCGGATCACAGGACAGCACCAACTTCTAACGTCTGCCACGACTTCATACGGGCTACGTTTGGGGTGTTCACATAGTTTCTGGAAAGCTTATCAAGTCTACTTTCCAACAGATCTGGCCTCATCTTCATATGACATCGGAGTCAGTACCAATCAACAATTTGTTACAAAAGGTGCTGCGTCACCCCAACTTGGGCCATTGGCCCGTGTACCGAGTGGAGCCAATTAGGGGAGCACCCTAGGGTTTGAGGACGACCCCAGCACCTCATGGTCATCCTTCACCCTATTCAAAGGCCTCAGCCACCACCAAGAACGCTTGGGTTTTGATAGATTGAATTTTAGCCGCCGCTACATCACTTGCAGCGCGCGTGTCGACTAAACCGCTCGTCTTCTTGCCATCGGAACCCCATCTTTTGTTGTTTTAGATTGAACTCATATTTTTTTCTTGCAATTCAGTTCTTGTTCATCTCGTTCTTGCTTGTTCTATGATTGCTTGCAGGACGAGTGCCCTCGTGGCCGATTGATCGCGCTCCACTAGTTCGCACTCATCACCCTCTGGAATCAAAGTATCTGTCGCTAAGGCGCAACGACGTGGACAGTTGTAGTCGAGCTGTGAACGTCGTTCCTTTCCACTAGTCGTAATTGCCATGTCCATCAAAAGGTCGGGACCGAACCTCGTATCACGTGGTATTATAGCTCAAGGTTGTTCGGTGAGAGATTTTAGATCCAATCTGTTAGTTACCTACAGTCCAAAAAAGCCAAAAATAGCAGATTAGTTTCCATAGTCCCATAGCCTTTTTAGTATGTTTATTAGTACCGTTTAGTTAGGGCTTGTTGAGTCTTCGGGTGCATCGTCGAGTTGTTGGTCTTAGTGTCTAGTCCTTAAGAGTTTTGAGGTCTTGTCATGCTTCGACGCTACATTTGAATATCCAAAACCAGCATAATCACCATCCCTATTTTTGGTGCACTCCATTTGGTTGGTTTATGCACGTCCTTGGATTAGATCTACAATAGAAGGACGAAATAAACTCAGATCCGAGTTTGTTGGAAACAACAGATTCGGGTAACACATTTTGTTGCGAATGAAAATAACCATATCTCTGTGATCCATTGCTTGTTTGTAACTTTTTACACAATTTGGAAAAATCTCCGCATTAACTTTCCAATGGATGCTCACTTGCCAAAAAATTCCACCCGAGTATGTTGCAATCACAAAAGAGATCTAGCATCTGCTATCTGTAATTTTAGTACCAAAAAAAATCAGAGAGAGAAAAAAGAAAAAACAAAGAGGGCTATTTATTCCTTCAACAGTGTTCTTTATGACCTTCCTTTGTGTCCGTCTCTAGCACGGGTTTTAGCCTAGGACCGGCACAGTACCAGCCTTGAACGATTACTCAGCTTGCTTTTAACTAACGTAGTACTAGTATTTTTCTTGTGTAACACTTTTAGGCATCCTATAGATCCACATATATCCCACTACAGCTGGAAATTGTTGTGCCGCGGTGTTGATACATTCGTTTCCTCATTGCCGACTTGTTGGTAGCCATCACCCTCCTGTTGAGCAAGGTGAGAATTGGTAAGAGCTTGTGTGAACGGGTAGAGAGTGAGAGCCTCAGTAGCTACATCCTAGTAGCGTTAGGGAGGATTTTCACTTCACCTATTTTTTTTTCCTTTTGTGTTGTGTATCTAACCATGTCAGGCTCAGAAGGCGATTGGGGTGATCCACATTCCCCTCGTACAAGGGGCATCATACAACATTTTAAGCGAAGGGTGAGGCTGCACATGGAAGGAATTGATGGAAATTTGGAAGTGACTAATGAAAGGCTAGGAGCATTAGAAACCACACAGATCCAAGGCAACAACAAGCTTGCTGCATTGGAGAATTCAGTTGCTACACTAAACACCAACCTCGCTGCTATATTGCGCGTTTGGATGAACGTAATTATGGTGGTGGAAACCCACCACAGGACAATAACAACAACAACAAAGGAGGTGACGCTAACGCGGATAACTTTGATGAGTATTCTGCTGATACTGAACAAGATGATCAAGAGGTTCGTCATCACCAACGATTGCGTCGCAATCGCCAAGGTATGGCTGCACGCAATAATGATGATGTTTTTGTTAAGATTAAATTTAAGATACCTCTATTTTATGGTGCATATAATCCTGATGCATACATTACTTGGGAAATCGTTGTTAACCGAAAGGTTGTTTGTCATGAATTTCTTGAAAATAAAAAAGTTAGGGATGCTACTAGTGAGTTCATTGATTTTGCTTCAGTTTGGTGGATAGAACTTGGTAAGAAAAATCCTAATAACATACCACAAACATGGGATGCTTTGATACAGGTCATATGGGGTTAGATTTATTCCTTCCTACTATGCGTGTGATCTGTTAATTAAGTTGCAACAATTGAGAAGGGTGCAAAAAGTGTAGAAGAATATTATCAGGATCTACAAATGGGTATGTTGCGTTATGAGATAGAGGAAGATGAGGTGGTCGTGATGGCCAGATTTTTTACTGGATTAAATCAAGAGATCCAGGACATCCTTGCTTATAAAGATTACAATAACATAACCCAATTGTTTCATCTTGCTTGTAAAGCTGGATGAGAAGTGCAGGGATGACACACGAATTCCAGGTTTAATGTTTCTGTAGGTAGAGTATTTCATGGAAACTGCTCATGATCAGTGCTCTTAGTCGACGTGCTCCACCATCATCTTCCTCTCCGAGTTGTGTCGTGTCGTCAGAATCCAACACCAGCCACAAGCCACGTATTCCTCGGACCAATAGAGCAAGTCCATCAAAGGCTGATGTAGTCTCGGCTGAGAGCACAACATCGGTAGCCTCTACAGGGAGAACAAGAGATGTACAATGTCAAAGTTGCAAGGGCTATGAACACGTACAACGCGACTATCCAAGCAAGTGTGTTCTCATTGTTAAAGAGGATGGTGAGTATTCATCCGCTAGTGACACATGAAATTAACAAAGACTTTCCTGAAGAGCATATTGGTGCTGATGAGGCGGATCACTATGCGAGCCTCATTGTGCAGCGTGTGCGTAGTGCACAGATGGAGAAAGCAGAGCAAAATCAGTGACACATATTGTTTCAAACAAAATGTGTTATCAAGACCATTCATGCCGCATAATCATTGATGGAGGCAGCTGCAAGAACTTGGCCAGTGGTGATATGGTGGAGAAGCTTGCACTTAGCACCAAACCGCACCCTCACCCGTCACTCGATGGCTCAACAACAGTGGTAAGGTCAATGTAACCAGATTGGTGCGCATTAATTTTTCTATTGGATCATATCATGATGTTATTGAATGTGATGTCGTACCTATGCAAGCTTGTAATATTCTGCTAGGTAGACCTTGGCAATTTGATAGGGATTCTATGCATCATGGTAGGTCAAATCAGTATTCATTTTTGCACCATGATAAGAAAATTGTGTTGCATTCCATGTCTCTAGAAGCGATTGTGCGTGATAATGTAGCTAAAGCAACAAAAGCTAAAAGTAAGAACCCTAAAACTGCTAAATCTATTATTGATAAGAAAAATGAGATATGTTTGAAAGGAAAATGCTTGCTTGCTACTAGATCTGATATTAATGAATTGATTGCTTCCACTTCTGATATCTATGCATTGATGTGCAAAGATGCTTTGAGTCCAATTCACAATATGCAACGTTCTTTGCCCCTACTATTGCTAACCTTTTGCAGGAGTATTTAGATGTTTTTCCAAGCGAAATTCATCCACGGCTGCCACCTGCTCGAGGGATTGAGCACCAGATTAATATCATTCCTGGAGCCTCATTGCCCAACCGTGCTCCTATTGATTTCATGCCTTTGCCAACATCTAAAAAGGTAAATCTTGATGCTAAGCAACGTGTTGAGTTAATGCTAAACCTGCATGAAACAACTAAAGAAAACATAGAGCGCACGAATGCAAAATATAAGATTGCTGGTGACAGAGGTAGAAAGCAATTATCTTTTGAACCAAGAGATTTGGTCTGGTTACATTTAAGAAAGGATAGATTTCCAGAGTTAAGAAAGTCTAAGTTGATACCTAGAGCTGATGGACCTTTTAAGGTGTTGTCAAAAATTAATGAGAATGCATATAAGCTTGATCTGCTCCAAGATTTTGGGTATTCTCACATTTAAAATTGCTGATTTGAAGCCATATTTTGGTGAAGAAGATGAACTAGAGTCGAGGACAACTCAAATGCAAGAAGGGAGAGATGATGAGGACAGCGACACCATCAATACATCCTCCTTCCCTACACATACACATGTTCCTGTTATAGGTCCTATGGCTCGCGCCCATGCACGTCAACTTAGTCATCAAGTAAGTTCGCTCTTAAGCTCATGTTCAACTTCTTTAGACCATGGAAATCCGTGTACTCTTGTGTTGCCTAGGAACCAAGGAGAAAACCATCCAAGAGATGGAGTCCTGCAGGCTGGATTCGGATAGCAGGACAGCACCAACTTCTAACGCCTGCCACGACTTCGTACGGCTCCGTTTTGGGCGTTCAAGTACTTCCTAGAAAGCTTATCAAGTCTACTTTCCAACAGATCTTGCTCCATCTACATATGACATCGGAGTCAGTATCACTCAATATTTTATTACAGAAGGTGCTGTGTCACCCCCAACTTGGGCAGTTGGCCCTTGTACCGAATCGATCCCATTAGTGCATATCCTAGGATTTGAGGACGACCTCAGAACCCCCTGGTCCTCCTCCATCTTATTCAAAGGCCTCAGCTGCCACCAAAAACACTTGGGTTTTGATACATTGAAGTTTAGCCGCCGCTGCTTCGCTTGCAACACACATGTCAACCAGACTGCCTGTCTTCTTGCCATCAGAACCCCATCTTTTGTTGTTTCAGATTAAACTCATATTTTTATCTTGCAATTCAATGCCTGTTCATCTAATTCTTGCTTGTTCTACGATTGCTTATAGGATGAGTGCCCTCGTAGCCGGTTGATCGCGCTCACCCTCTGGAATCGATATATCGGTTGCTAAGATGCAACATCGTGGACAGTTGTAGTTGGACCATGTACGTCACTTCTTTCCACTAATCGTAATTCCCATCTCCATCGAAAGATCAGGACCGAACCTCGCATTACTTGTCTATGTGTTAATGAGCTATGTGCTCCGGTAACGTTTTCTCATGTGAACGTAGAGCTCGCCCTGGCCGCATACGGACCGGTTCATTAGACCCCAAACTTAGTGATTTTGTACAGCCATGAAACCCATAATGGGCGGGACTTGTCCTAACTTCTTGGTGTTACCACATCGAGCCCTCTAGGTGGTCGAAGGGCACGAAATAACAAGACAAAGGACATCAGAGTATGATTCACGTCCTGGCTTCAATGCATCTCCCGCGTCGTCAGTGGTTCCATTTTCACTGCCAATATAGCCCCTCAGAGTACCCCTAGTGGCTCCAGGTAAAAGGACGTGAGAGTATAATTCACGATCCGGCTCTGGGAATGTACATATCGCGTCTCAGTGGTTCCATTTTCACTAAAGATATTGCCCCTGGGACATTTCAAGGGCATCTCTGTGGTGATGGTCGGAGAAGGTGCGACGAGCATCATGTTGCTCATCCGGCCAAGAGCGCATGGCCTGTGGGGAAAGTGTACACCCTCTGTAGAGTTAAAATCTTTTCAAAAAGTCCGTTGTCACTGGTTATGGCACACTGTTCGTTTGGGCTCACAATGATTAGCTTTTACTGGTTTAAAAATGTGTGAGTGTTTTGGGGAAAGCGTTGGCATTGGACTAAGGCTGTAATGATCCTTGTGTCAGAAGGCCTGTTAAAAATTGTGGGAACTGATGAGAGCAAAGTACATCTCTCTTAGGTCCAACTAACTAAAATGTTACAGAAAGATTCAAGAAAATTTTCCTCTAGTTAAAAATCTTCTGTAGGAGGCTGTGCATAAAACTAGCTTTCTTGCAAATTAACTATATAAACTTTTACCTAGCGACATCCATATGCATTCTAAACCCTTGAGTAGTGTTAGGGCTTGCTGAGTACGTTTTGTACTCACTCTTGCTACTTCAATCATTCAGAAGATGAAGAAGTTGGTGACATTGGTGACGGCGTTTAGGCATGTCATCTTTCCCTTGAGTTGCCTGTTGTGTTTTCTCAATAAAGTCCTTCGTATGTGTGTTGTTTCAAGAGCATGGTTCGCCCTGCTCTTGTGGCTTGTAATTGTAAGACTTTATGTGTAGGACCTTAATTTGGAATAAATTCCAAGACTATTTGGGTATGAACGATGTACTCTCTTTGTATGTGCGTGCCAACTACTGATCCAGGTATTGGTACGGTAAGTGCAAGTATTCGAAAAATGGGGTATGACAACATGCCACTGCTACTCATCATCCAGATCGCCACAGCGATGCAATCATGACAACAGAGACCAGAGCACCACCCAGTTCTGCTACAGAGAACCACTGCATGTCATCATCATCACCGCCAAAGAACCGTAGAGCTCACTATCGTGCCATTGCCGTTTCATGCAAGCCGAGTCATGTTATCAGCTCACCAGCTGCTCTACACCATCACAGAGGACATCAGCCATGCCCGGTCACCATCAATCTTCTGCTCACCATCATTGCACCTGCGGCCACTATGTCCCGTCGCTCACTACCAAGTCCAATCGCCTCGCTGGCTGGCCACCTCATTGCTGCCATGAGCTGTTCTGTCGCTGGAACTCCGGTGCCAATGGCGTTGCGCCAGCGCCGTCCTCCGCACAATGATCACCTCTGTGACCCACAAACCCGCTGCTGCATGCCTGCGTCACTCGCCTTGCTGCACAACCCACAAATCCCAGAACCTCGGGTCTGCGCCATGGCGCCAGCTCAACTTCGATCAAAATTCCAATGCTGCCCCTACCGCCCATCTCTCTCTCTATCTCTAGCTTCATCTTATAAAACCTGCACTACAATCCTCTCTGCTTTCCACCGCCCCTTGAGGAATTCATTTGTCCTTGTGGTTCTCTTTTTTTTCTGCTTTCTCTCTCAGGATTCAGAAAATGTTTTGCTCAGCTTTTTTTTTTGGTGTCATGAGAGGAAAGGGAGAGGATGTAGTGGCTTCTTTGCCCCCACTCCGCTCCAACACAGGACCCACAGTTGCAAGCGGCAGTGCCACCATGGCCTCACTGGTGGACGCACTCTAGGATGTGGCGGCTCCTCTGGCCCGATCTCCTCATCTGGTATTGGCCCTATGGTGGGGAGTGGCGGTGCGACCTTCAGCCTCACCGTTGGACACTCTCTTCCTTCAAAACTTACGAGCTGTGTTTAATTATTCCCGCCTTTACTCGACACCAACTCCTTCCTCCACCAAGGCCTCAACACCACTATGACGACGATGAGGATATGCTCCTTCACATGTGAGTCATCATGGCACATTAATTTTGTTTCCTCCCGATCCGCTCCGATCCAATTTGGCTTAGTTTTGATCTGACACCATGAGTGTCATTCTCTTTTTCATTCGATTGGAGTTGGACGCCATCGGGGTTTGACGCTGCTCTGCCTAGAGCTGGTCTCGCTAACTGTTGTCTGCCTCAAATCCTTGTTAGCTATCCCTATGACGGGTGGCGCTGGATATTGTCCAGTTAAGAGAAGAAGGGGCTTTTTTATTCTTCTCATGGGGTGATGGATGTGTCATTGGGGCAAATTCAAATTAGCTGGTTTTGAAAGATGGTCTATCAGCTCTCCATGTTCCTTATTCATATGGTTTTGCAATTGCAATCATTCTCATTATTCTTATTAAGGCAGCAACATTTCTTCTAACAAAGAAGTAGGTAAATTACTCATCCATGTTTTTATCGCTTCAACACATGTCCTTTCCTGATAAGCTCTTTTGTTATAAAAGTTATTAAATCATTAATTTTTAGAGCTCGCGGTGAGATTCCATCTAGTTGTTCTATAATAGGACTAAATTTGTTTATAAGTACGTTGGGCACCACATTTCTCAGATTACATTTTATTCCAAATGTTGAAACAGTTCCAAATAAGTTGTATCTAATTTAATGCCAATTGGGAGTTCTTGGCCACGTTATTAATATAATGCCAATTGGTAATTTTGGCCACATTATTGGAACCTGCAATGCAAAGGATACCACAGAGTGTGTCACACATCATCGGTGTGCATAGTAAATGCATCACACAAATCATCGGTACATGGACAATTCATATTTGTGCATAACACACTTTGCTGGAACTCTATGTTTTACACTTATTACTATTACGATAAGAGAAATTTGATTGTAACTGGCCGATAGCCATATAGTACACAAGAGGCTGAGATGGAGATTGTTAATTTTCTACAGCATCTGCTTGCACCACCTCACCCCACATAGGGTGTTGGAGATCGAGCTCCACTTCGCACTGTGGAAGTTCTTCTTCCACGTCCTCTCCGGCTCCACCATGGGCGTCAGCCACTTTATTGGCTGCGTCAGCATCAAGCTCCGCGGCACGCACGCACGATAGTACATCCGGTTGCCACTTCTGGAGTCGTTGCAGGGGTGGCATGATGAGTAACAACCCTCCATGATAAGACCTGTTTCTGAACTTTTGGTGAGATGATAACTATTGATTTGGTGGAGTCGACCCTCCCGATCTGACTACAAACAAACAGGTCGTGTGCGCCTTAGCAATTGCAGAACCAACTTGGAATGGTTATTGACTGTGCTGGACAGCAAGATCAACTTGAACATGAGGTTCGATTCCTGCAAGCAATTGAAGAACAGGCAAGAATGAGATGAATAGGCACTGAATTGTTAGATCAAATTTGTGTCCAATATGAAAACACAAAAGGTGGGGTTCCCATGACAAGAAAACGGGCAGTCTAGTCGACAAGTAACGGCGGATAAACTTCAAGCTATAAAAACTCAAGTTTCATTGGAGGTGGTTGGGGCCTTTGAATAGGGTGGAGGATGACCAGAGGGTGCTAGGGTTGCTCTCAAACCTTAAGACGCACCCCTAATGGGCTCAACTTGATAGACGGTCCAATGGCCCATGTTGGGATGATGCAGCACCATCTGTATAAAAATGATGATTGCCACTGACTCTGATGTCCTATGAAGTTAGGGCCAGATCTGTTGAAAAGAAGATGTGAGGAGCTTTCCAGCAAGTACTTGCACATCCAAATCAGAGTTTGTATGAAGTCGTGGCAGCCATTAGAATTTGGTGCTATTCAGCAGTCCAAATCCTACCTGCTGGAATATTTCAATGGAAGTCCTCATTAGAATGTATAATGTCCACATCATCCTTCCCCAATACTTGATTTAGAGCTGGCCACAACTTAAGTTCAGATTGCAAACCCACCACTCCACCCTGCCTTGCAGAAATCATGAAAGGTGAAGGCCACAGAGGTATGTATATGATCTCATCACTCTCTCATAGCTTCTAACGTTTTGCGATGAGGTTCTGGTGGTGCTTGAGACATGCGCAACCGATCCCACGGCCGAAGAGATGTGGGGGGGGGGGGGTACTTCAGCCACTGCTCTAGCTCATCGCAAAGTTGTAGGATGAGGCTTGACTAGGACGGGGCTGGTGGTGGTGTTCTTAGAGGGCCACGTTCAACCTCTTCGTTGCGTCCCCATCTGATGTGCTATTATTCCACACCCGATGACACCTCCCGTGAGGTGCTAGAGGAGGAGCTTTTAAAGAGTGAAGTTCTCACCCACAGATCATGGGTGTGACAGGGAACCTTGCCACAGAAATGGCAGATGTGCCAGGGCCATTCTCACTAAGGACTAAGTCCACTGTTTTAAGTGGCTTCTTGACTTGAGTGTTGTTGTTGATTTCCCAAATGCTACTTGGTAATGTTGTGCAGTTGGGTGTTCCTTTGCAAGTGCCATCATTAACGGCGTGGGACGCAGCTGATCTAAGCACGGAGACAATGATGTGGTTGCGGCGGCTGATAAGGTTGCTGCCAAGAAGAAATAATCCAAGGTCCGTTGGAGGTCACACTCAGAGCTATTTGATTATTGGCCACGAAGTTGGACTTGCGACGCAGTTGTTGATGGTCCTTAAATCTCAAATTTGATCGTCAAATCCCTTCATAAAGGATATCAAAATGAGAACCAACATAGTGGTAGAAGGTTATTACTTACTATTTCCACAAGTGTTGGTGAACTTATGCATGAAGGTGATTTATACTCAGAATTGAGGGAAAGCAAAAGTAACTATGGGAGAAAACAAACTTCCAGCCAATCAAGGGCAAGCACAGGGATTCATAGGCCCACAAATGAGGGTTACTGAAAGACGAGTGTTAGGTCTATCGACACCATATCCAAGTTTGTACCTCTATAAATGTTTTTTCCTCCAAATAAGTATTTTATGATTCTCTTGCATATTCATATCTGTTGATTTAATACTATCAGATTTCTACTGTTTCTAGATTCATCGCTCTATTTTATTTAGTACCTCAGTTATGGGGAACAAAAAAAATCAACATAATCGACCTAAATTCAAGCAATGTGAAGAAAATTCACTGAAAGATATCTCGATAAACAAAATCATAATTGAAAGATGACACGTCCATATCTGTAACCTTGATACTTACTCCCTCCGTCCCAATAGAAGTTTATTTCTAGGTTTTGTTGACCTCGACTTTGACCAATGATTTTGATAAATTTAATTAGTTTTGATAATATAAATTATATATATTATGAAAATATTTCTTTTCATGATTTTAAAAGTACAAATACTAGATTTTTTAATTTAACTATATCTATAAAAATCATTAGTCAAAGCATCAGTCAACAAAAGCTAGAAATAGAATTCTACTGGGACGGAGGTAGTAGTATTCTCAATAAGTTTGACAGCATAGTAATATCAAATATTGTAAGCAATAATTGTGCCATAAACATATAGTCATATGCCTCAACTACTACCAAGCCATTTTTGACTTTTTGTATGTTCGATTGAGATTTAACTTTTCCAATGTTATAAAGAACTATGCGGAGTGAAGGATACAAAGTAATAACATATGAAATGATCTTGCAGTGAGTACCCTACCTTCCTAAACCCATCTCTTTTATTTTAAGCCTTATCTAGTTTTAACTTCACCAAATTTCAAGCCTTTTCAAATGAAAAAAAATCACAGCTGCGAGTGGTTAGAGTGACGAGCAGTGGATCAGGAAAGATGGGTTGACTCTTCTGCTCATGCTCAATGTGGGATTAGGCAGGGATGTAAATATGTGCACCTACAATTACCCTCTAAACCTCATTAGTTCAACAAAAGTACTAGTTTTTTAAAAGTGATGAGAATTTTGAATGCTTAGTTCATTTTTTTGGACTAGATAGGTTTTGTGGCTGAAGAGGGGGTTTAATCATGCACTACACCAATTTGACTTTTCAAGCACTTCTACATGTGCTAAGAAAAGCAAGAACAAACTTGGAGAACGACAAAGGCATTAGATATAAAAGGCTAGACTATGAAAGAACTAACAAGCAAGTCTATCAAGTAAAGCACACTGGCATAATAGACACCAAGAGCTACTCGCAATAAGGTAAATGCAGTAAGTAAATGAATAGAGAGAAGACATGATCTTTTCTGATGTCTTGAAAGGATGGCGCCTACCCCTAATCCTCGTTGGACCATTCCTGTCAGAGACTTGATCCCTCCCACCATTCTCGGAATGGTGCTCTTGTAAGGCACACTTCGCTCCTGGAGTGAAGACATTGACGATCCCAGCTATCCTAGACAATACCTCCTTACAAGAGCAAACCACCAAAGCTCAAACGCTCTCTCTTGGTGTTCCTTTCAAGCGGAGGATCCAAAATCGCTCACAAACTTGATGTTGTCTTCAACAATCCCCTCAAAAGCTCGAACACCAACGTCTAAATGTTTTAGGCTGGCTTAAACCAAGAGTAACAAGCCAAGGACACTCCTCTCGGTCTCAGTATCAGTAGCTCTCAGAATGAATGGATGCTCTATGCTACTTCTCTCAAGTACTTAAGATCTCTCAAGATTCTTCCATGTACTCTCCTTGGTGACCCTTGGTTCTCACAAGTGTTCATCTATCTTCTTGCTGTAACTGACCTCCACAATAGCTCCCCCGATGGTTTATATAGGCTGCATGCCCCGAAATAGCCGTTGGAAGTCGAGGTCAAAAAGTTGTCTGCTTTTTGCAGTCACTAGATATAGCAATGAGTTAATTCACAGTTCTCACTCAATCACCAAAACCATTCATACCTTTGGGGTTTACTTGCTCCAACGGTCATGAAGCTTACAATTTCACCCTTTTTGGTGATTGATAACTACAATGTTACAAATGATCAAGATGATATGGAAATAGATAGAATTGAAGCGCAAGACAACATATAGGGATAAAGGATATAGCAAGTTGTCTCACCATCTCTTTGATAATGAGCACAAATCATCACGAGGTTTCATAACTTAGTTTAGTGCTCCCCATGATAGGTGCATTTCTTACTTTTTCTTACTTTCTCTCCAAGAACGATGGTCCATGAATGTTGAGAGTAATCATTCACTGTCATCAAACAATAGAGATTCACTGTCGGACAAAACAAGTCAATGTGAAGAATCTCTAGAGGTCTTGAGGTAGACATGATTGTCTTGCATTTGTTTCCAGCTTGACAAACACAACATAACTTATCCTTTTCAAAAGTCACATCTTGAACTCCTAGTACCAATCCCTTCTTGGTGGCTGTCTTCAAGTGCTCCATACCAATGTGGGCAAACCTCCTATGCCATAACCACCCCTTGGACGACTTTGCAATACACGTTTAGGGGCCACTTCATTTGATAAGAAATCCACAATATAGAGATTGTTGTGCCGGAATCCATGAAAAGTGAGACCCAAAGACTTGTTGATCAGCTCATCACATTTGTCATTGAATATGTAAGTGAATCCAAGGTTACAAAGTCAAGCTATTGGTAAAAGGTGCTCAATGATTCCACTAGTAGACATTATATATGAATAAGTCAGTGGTGATAGCAACTTTATCCAATCTCTTATTCTTCCCATGAAATTGTCACCAAATATCACCTTATCTCTATCTTCATCTTCATTGATGTTGGTGAAGGTCATGTGTTGGGTACACCCAAAATCAAGGACCCAAAGTTTTCCTCCACTCTTATAGTTTGCCTTGCTAGAAGCCATAAGATATGAGGTGTTAGTAACCAAAGCATTGCATGATTCATCCGTACTAACCTCGACAAAGAGAGCGGCTTCATTGCGCAGATCTTCCCGCGATATCATGACATGCCTCTCATATATAAAGCTTCTTTCTTGATAGTTTGCTCACTTGAGATATGATGCTTCCTATAGGAATTGATCCACTCTACAAGGTTATCCATGCGAGCACATAGATCATGTTGAGTTTCATTAGAAAGCAAGATAGCATTGTCGTACTCATCACATATAATATCAAAAGAATCCTCTAAGAGACTATTAGCTATATCGTTATCAATATGAGAGCATGTGCTAGTAGAAGAAGAGATATTACAAACTTGAGGCTCAATAGTGTGATGAGCATAATTTTCAACATTTGAGCTTGAGGTAGATGCATCATGATTGTCGAAGCTTGGTTGAGCTTCATCAAGAGATAGAATATTTGATTCCTTGAGAGATAGAAACTTCTTGATCGACTCTTCATGAGTTATTTTGAGCATTCCTTCAAGAGAATTTATCTTATCTATAAGATCACACAAACAATGAAAATTTTTAACAAGAGTTTCACCTTGAATTGATCAAAAGCTAATGTAAGACTTGAGAAGCTCAAGAAAATCAGCATTTTCATTCATAATAGCACAAATAGTTGTCCAAATTCTCTGATTTTGTGGAACTATTCTTCCGTGAGCCAGTTTCAGACACTGATGAAGAACTTGTGTCCTTCACTCTCGATCTCTACTCATGAGTGTTTAAGCCATAAATTGGGATATTGGCTTTGATACCACTTCTAAGGATCTTAGTGAATGAGAAGGAGTGTTGAATCGAGTACTACACTAATTCAACTTTTCAAGCACTTCTGCAAGTTTAGTGATAAAACAA
>BCLF01000099.1:76939-114473 GCA_001602275.1 Zoysia japonica
GAGCAGCGGCGGCGGAGGCAGCGGGGGTGCTGCCGGAGCACAGCGGCGGAGGAGCGGGGGGAAGGGTCGGGGGCTCGCGCGGTCAGACGCATCGGGTCACTCGCCTGGCTCGATCGAGGCGCGCAGGAGCGACCCGGGTGTTGAATAAGCTATGCTACACCCGGGGTGTAGAATAGTGTTATCGTGTGTCTATATATACAAATATATATATATACATATGCTATATATCACCCTAGGTGAAGAATAAACTATCCTTAACCCGGACCTAAGCCCCCGTAAACGGGGCGAGCCAGCCAACCGGCTCCAACCATCGTGCCTTGCATTTTTATTTCGGGCCCGCCCATTTTTTGGGTGAAACCCATTAGCCGCACGCACCTGTTAGTGATGGTATAAAAACTCCCCTCAACCGCACCCGTTTCTTCCTCCCATTTCTCTTGCTCGCACTTCCCTCATTTCCCCAACCGCTCTCTCGCCCTCTCTGCCCGTTGCCGCTGCGATTCGAGCGCTCCGCCGCCGTTGCCCTCCCTCGCACGCCGTTGCCCTCCGCTCCTCCAGCGTTCGGTTGTTGCCGGTGTCGTCGCGCGCGTTAGAGGAGGTGCGGCATTTTCTTGATTTCAACGGTGTGGATGTCGAAACCCTAGATTTTGTTCGTTCTCGCTGATTTTCGGTTCTGTAGGTTGTTTCCCGCAGCGTCGCAGGGCCATTGTTAGTGATTTGGCGGCGTCATTGAGGTGTGTGGACGAGGTTTGTTAAACCCTAGGTTTTTTGTGCGTCATTGATTTTTTGTTTCCTCGATCTCATTGCTGATGTTGAAGTTGTTGTTGGTGCGTCGTGTTTGGTTTGTGAAATTTTTCCATGTTTTGTATTTTCATTACTGTGGTGTTCTGTAATTTGTATTATTGTCATTGATTGAAGTGCGATAATTGATTCAGTAATTTCTATACAACAAGTGTATACGAAGTATCAAGGGCGAGAACTTCCATTTTTTAAATTGAAATGAAATTTTTGCTTCAGTAATTTTATTTTTCAGTAATTTTCTCATTATTTAATTTTAAGTAATTCATTGTATTTGTTCAGTAATTTCTATTACAGTGTTTCTCAAGCTTCGGTGTTCAGTAATTTCATCATTATGTTTTTAGTAACTTAAGTTATATTCAGTAATTTCATTTCTGTGTTTAGTAATTTCTTTATTATGTTCTGTAATATGTAGTAATGTTTAGTAATCTGTCAGGTTTCAGTACGAAGAAATAGTAATGGCCGATTCTGGTTTTGATTTGGAGATTCTACCTCATCCTGACCCTGATTATGTTACACCTCAGATACAAACACGAAGGGTAACTCGTTTAGCTATTAGAAAGTTTAAGGAGTCCCAGGTTGCAGTTTCCCCGACACCTGTTGTTGCTTCTTCTAATAATGATGATGATGATTTTGTCAATCCTCCTTATAAGAAGTCTGCGTCTCCTTCTGCCGTGAGGAAGAAACAAGCTGTTCATTCTATGTTGTAAAGGAAACGATTTGTTCCGACAGCAAGGATTGATGATGACATTGATGATGACGATGATAGTGATGATGGTGATGAGGAATAGTTGCTATTAGTATTAGTATGCTATAGTTCATTTTCTAATCCATCTTAGTAATTTCCTTTTCGATTTCAATATCAACCTTTCTTTTTTTGTGTAAGTATTATAGTTCTATTTTAGTAATTTCATATTTTGTTCTCCATTGTGGTATATTATGTGTTGTTTATATTTTTTGATGCAGTAGTGTAATTTTTGTTTTTCGTTTTGGCAGGCTGCTACTGCTAGTAATTATTCAACAATACGTTGTTCGCCTCTTTGTGTTCTTGAAGCCATCAAGGCCATGCCAGAAGCTATGAAGGAAAGAATCTCAGAGATTGGTTTTGGTGATTTCTCGAATTTCGATATTGATGGCATTGGGCCTAGAAATGTTTTTGACGGATCATGTTAGAGAGGACCTCCTTCGACTTTAGATGAAGGGTAAAATTCTTCCAATTACTTCTGAGGCTGTACACAAAGTTTTTTCTCTTTCTGTTGGTGGAAATACAAATTTTCCATCCTACTCGTACAAACAGAAGAAAGAAGGACTTGTTGAGCTGAGAAGGTTATGTGAGAAGAAAAGGATGAAAGATTTTTTTGTCCAGGGTTCTTCGAAGAAGAAATCATTTGATAGTCTGAAGTTGAATGTTGTTCCAAGATGGGTTGTTGAAACATTTGCATCGAGGGGGGAAGCTGATGATTGGGCTGTGCAGTGTTTTTTATGTTTGTTTTTAATGCTTTGTTGTTCCCCACAAGCAGTATGTTTCTGTCTGCAAATGACTACTTGTTCTGTAAGGACTTGAAGTCGATGAAGGAGAGTGATTAGTGCAGCGCTGTGTTTGATGACCTGCGGGACAAATCGAAAAAATGGAAGAACTCTTTTTCTGTCAGGGGCAGATTTAAAACTCCCACTGTTCAAGGCTACAATGCTTTTTTGATTAAAAGAAACTTTTTTCAACTTAGTTTTTGTTTGATTGATCTTAGTAAATTGCATACTTGTTTTTTTATTCTCAGTAACTACTTTATTGTCAGTAATTACTTGTTTCTGTCAATGGCTGATTTATTCTCAGTAATTACTTGTTTCTTTATTCTCAATAATTCTCAGCATTTACTTTTTTCTTTATTCTCAGTAATTACTTTTTTTTAGTAATTTCATGTAATTGCAGACCATATTTATTTGTGCTCAGTAATTTTCTCTTCAATTTTTATCCAGGTGTACTATCTTGATAATTTAGCATGTGGTAACATGCTTGATGATTGTTCTACATTGCCTCGATCAAGGTTTTTCAACATGTCATTGATTGACAAAATTTTGAAGGATAATAAGATGAGCCTGAAAGGCAAATGTGTTGCTTATGGTTCCTTACCTATAAGTGTTTTTATGATTTTTTTTTTGTGTTTTGTATTTCTAAATGCAATCGTATTTATATTTGCCATTATTTTTTGCTTTTTAGTGGAGAGTTAAATCTGAAACATTCTATGAGGATGTACTTGGTGATGAGCAGAATGTTGGAACGGAGGATATACATGAAGCTGCTCCATCTGTTGCTGTTTGTGCTAGGGGCGGTTTGAAGAAGCCATGTATTGAAGCTTCCAGTGTTAGGTCTAAACGCAACATTAGAAAGGGAGCTTCTCGGATTTCTAGGAATAAGCCCCTTCTTAAAAGCATTTTTCATCTGTGCCCATTGTTTGGTCATGCTTTAGAATCAGTTTCAGATGATGGGCAGAAGCAAGCATTTGACAATGCTTTGAAGACAAATGACAAGACAGTTTCTATTGCATCGAAGATGATAAATTCTGCAATGCAACGTATTCAAGATGCTCAGAACAATCTTGTTACTGAAATTACTCAAGTATTGAAAGAAGTTCCATCCTCTTATAAGGAACGTAGTGAGAAGAAACGACGCTCATCTGTAAGTAATATTGAGTAATTTTTGTCTTGTTTCAGTAACTTCATACTATTTGTTTGTACAAATATTTTTTTGACATTATTACTTTCTCTGATTTATGTTTTTTATATATGTAAAGGCAAAGGAACCGTCTCGAGGTTGTAAGAGGAGGAAGAAGAACAAGAATTCGGTAACACCCCCTTTCTTGGAGTTTTTTAATCAACTATTAGCATTGTTTTGTATGACAAAATATTTCTATGTTTGCAAAAATATTTCAAGAACGCACTGCTGCTGCACCGACACCATCCCCTGTTCCATCTCCATCTCCTCACCTGTCCAAGATTCATCCCCTGTTCCATCTCCATCTCCATCTCCATCTCCACCTCCACCCATCCATCCCCTGTTCCATCTTCATCTCCACCTTCACCAGTCCAACATCCATCCCCTATTCCATCTCCATCTTCCTCGCCTTATCGAGCTCCGTCCCCATCTTCCTCTCCTTTCCGAGCTCAATCTCCGGCTTCCTACCTTCCGCAGCAGCATCTCCACATCCGTCACCGGTCGGAGCAGCATCTCCTTCACGAGTTTCAGTTCCAGTATTTCCAGCTCTACCTCCACCTCCCCCAGTGTTGCTTCTACCTGCACCTCCCCCAGTTTTGCCTCTACCTGCAGCTCCCTCATTGTTGCCAACTGCTATGGTACCTTCTGTTGTGACTGAAGATAGGATTGATGATGATGATGCTTCTAGAGAAGAACAGGCAACTAAAGTAAAGTTTCAAACTTCTTTTACTTCAGTAATTTTATTGTTTGGTAATTTTCATTTTTTATATTGTATGTTTTTGTCAGCTTGGAACGGGAACTATTGATGATGATGTTATTTTATCTTGTGAAAAATCTGTGTCCCAATCTTCTAGTGTTGTGGAGGGAAAGTTTGATTTCGGTGAATAGAAATCTGTCATCGATGTCCTCAAAGATTTAGATGATGATCCAACTCAGAAGCAACTACGCGATGAATCTGTAGAAGCAGAGCCTCAGGTTTCAGTAATTATCTTTTCTACTCAGTAAATATTTCTCTTTATTTGTTATTGTTGCTTTATATATTTTGTATACATTATTTCATTTGTTTACCAGCAGATTGAAAAGGCCAGTGCACCTGGTGTCTCTGTTCTGTCCCAGTCAAGTCATCTGGGATCCAACAGGGTGATTTTTATAGTCAGGCAAGGAATGCTGCTGCCAGTGTTGTGCGAGAGTTGGAAGAGATAAATCTACCCCAGAGGACACTCAGGTTTCCGTAGTTACTTTAGTTTTTTCAGTAAGTAGTTGTTTGTTGTCTGTTAAGTAATTGTCTGCAGCTTTGTGGTTGTAATAATTTTATTCAGTAAATGTAATCTCAGTGTTTCAGTAATTTTATAGATATTTCAGTAGTTTTATCAGCGAGGTCACTTTTCAGTAACTTCAGATCCTTATTTTCAGTAATTCTTTACAGCATCGTGGTCTTGGTCGTGGGCGAGGACGTGGTCGTGCTGCCACATAGAAGAGGAAAGATGTATGTATTGTCCATTTTTTTTTGTTTCATATATTTCTTCAGCAAATATTTTTTCTGTATTCATGTATTTTATTATATCTTAGTAGTGCAAGTTTATGTTTACATTTTTTAGTTTGTAGACTGAACAAGCTGTTAGAGATCAAGATAAAGTGGTTACACCTGATCGACGCATTACTCGATCAAAGAAAACTAACAGCATGTCACTGAAATCATTGCAAAGCAACCAGACTAGAAAAATTCAAAAGGAGAAGGAGAAAAAAAGGAGGATGTTGATTTAGAAGATGAGTTGTGGGATATTACAATTTTTCAATAATTTTACCCTCCCTAATTGTCTAGCTGTTAAACCGATATATATCAAATATTCTCGACAACTGAGGTCCCCGTCTGGTTTTCTTGCAGATCCTTTTGAAAATGTAATGTGACATCGTCTAGTTTCAAATCTCAATAAATTGTTAATCTTCAGAAATGATTTGTTCAAAGACAAGTATGAAGACACTTTCAAAGTGTAAGTGTATTTTTCACAGAATAATATTCATGCATTATTTGTTCACTATATTCTGTTATGTTCTTATAACATTTTATCTTATTGATTTTTTTGCTAAACATTTTTAGGCAATGTTTTCTGAAATTCTCTGAGAAAATGCCCACACATTCTCTGTTTAGCTCTTATGAATTCAGTGGAAGCAGTCTTGTTTTCTCCTTTGGCGATAATGAAATGGCTGAGAATGACATTTTTTATTGTTTCGCCCTATGCTTGATGTCAGATGATATAGAATATAGGCCTGCTGCTGCTGGTTTCAGGATAATTCTCCCGTCACAAATAGCGGTGAGAATATCTTTTTTTAACTTTGCTTCAGTAATTTCTTTATTCAGTAATTTGATGGTTTTATTTACTATGATGTGTTTGTATCACTGCTTTCAGTAACATTGCTCTCAGTAATTTCCATTTGTTTAGTAACTTCTATTCAGTAATTTGCATTTTATTTAGTAATTTTGCTTTAGTAATTTCCATTTGTTCAGTAAGTTTGATTCTGTAATTTTCATTTGTTCAGTAAATTTTCTTTAGTAATTTCAATTTGTTTAGTAAGTTTCATTCAGTAATTTCCAGTTATTCAGTAATTTTTTATAATTGGTGTGCATGGTTCAATGATTGTTGAGGACTCTTTTGATCCTGATTGGCTAATTGGTTACCTGCAACAACGGTACACTGTTGATGAAGTGATAAATGCCACTGTTGTAAGTTATTTTCTTACTCTTTTGTAATATAATATATAATTTAGTTTTATTTTTTTACTCTTTTATTTCTCTGTCATCCCTGATTTGATCTACTTTATATTTTCTTATTTTCCTAGGTGTTTGTACTTGTCCAGGGTGGCACTCACTGGGTTGTGTACCGCATCAACACTCTCTATGATCAAACTGATATCTTGGACTCTCTATCATGAGGACAGGAGTCTGACAAGCACATATATCATGCCAAGTTTTGGGAACGATTACGATCTCGGCTGAATACTCTTTTGCAGAGCTTCCAGATTTAAAGTTTTCAGACATCAGCGAGTGGACTATGCCATATGTTCCTCTGACTTATCAAAACATTGGTAATGATTGTTTATTCTTCTGCTTGAAGTTTATTGAACATTATGATCCTCAAGTTCGTGGACTTGATGCTGTTGTTGAAACAGTTAAGTGTTCCTATTTCACCTATTTGACTCTTTTTTTAACATGTTCTGTTGTCATTAATTTATTACCATTTGTGCAGAGCCGAGGCTGCGAGTATAGGGCAGAATACCTGCACTACCTCATGTTCCACAAGTCGAATGAAGCTTCAAGGCCCTTTGCAAAACACATTGAGGAGTATTCTTTAAGTTGCACGTGAGGAGATTCTCAAGAGTAGGATTCTTTAGAATCAGTTGCGCAAATGAAAACATTTTGTGTACTTTGTCTTTCGTTGTGTAGGAGAATCTTTTGTCTTTTGTTTCACAAACATTATGTCTACTGAATGCAATGTTGCTGGTTCCACAAACTTATGTGATGTTCAGTAATTTTATGACAATGTTAAGTTACTTGTTGTATGTAATGTGGATTTATTCTAGTAATGTGTGTTTGTAAATGATGTTCAGTAATTTTCTGACAATGTTAAGTAACTTTCTGAATGAAATGTGGCTTTATTCCAGTAATGTTTGTTTCTAAATGATGGCTTTATTCCAGTATTTTCACATTGTGTCAGCCATTCTAAAATGAAGCACTTTAATTACCAAAGGTTCGGTAATTTTTCCTAAGGTTCAGTACTGTTCAGTAATTGTTTCCTAAGGTTCAGTAATGTTCAGTAATATTGTAGCTGTTGTTCACAATGTGGCAACCATTCTGAATCGAAGCACTTTAATATTTTATGTACGTAATTGAAAATATTAACTATGAAATATAGAAGAATATCTGTACTGTTTTATATTTAGGTTCAGTAAATTCTCAATAGACGCTCAGTATTTTTTATGGGCATAAGTAAGCGGATTCAAAGGAAATGAACCAATAAGTAACTTTGTTGTAAATATCAATTGCATGTCTATGTTTAATAATTCACACTCTATGTTTTGTAATGCCTTGTTTTTATTACAATATGTCACGTATTCAGTAACTTCCTATAACCTTCAGTAATATTTGTATCATCGCCTTGGTTTGCATACATGTCTGTATAAATTAAGTGCATCGGAGAGTAACAGTTTCATTACACGTCAGATAGTGAGTCGTTATCGTCAAATTCTTCACATTCTTCGCTTGTTGATGTCCCATCAGAAATATATTCTGCATTACGTGCTGTTCTTGTTCCAACAGTACCTCCACCACGTCCAGTCTTCAAAGAACTTCTGCTGTAAATATTCATAGTAATGCAGAAATTTGTTTCAGTAAACATTGAACCGTAATTTTTTCCCTTTCAGCAGTTTTTTAAGTAAACATTGAATAAATGATGTTGGTATAGACATACAATGGTTCCTATGTGTCAATCTCATGATTAAGTTGAGCATCTTTAGGCCCTTCTCCATACTCATTGCTTCTCTTGTTTGCCATTCCACAATCACTTTCCCTGGGCCTTCCTCTTGGACTTTTAGTGACACATCTTACAGCCTTCATTTTAGCTCAGTCATAAGTGGTTGCGTCGTGCCTTATGTCAAACAGACCACATTTGCCACACCTTTGCTTTTTTCTTTTGTCATGTGGGCAATGAGGTTGAGTAATTCATTCTATTTCTATCCCTCTCTTTCTGCTGCCTTTTGAGGTTGACACTGGTGGTGCAGATGATGATATATTTGCTTCTTCATGTTCAGTATTTTTTGCATTGCTGTGTGGTTTTGGTGATGTGTTTGTTTCTCCTAGACCAGGTGCGCTTGCAAGACCTATATCTGATGGTATTGCTTCTAATACTGCAATTGCATCCTTGATTATAGCTTTTGCCTTGTCCATTGCCTGTTCAGTAATGCTTCTAATACAATACAGTTCAGTAATAAGAACTTCGGTGATTTCCAAAAGAGTTTCAAATCCTTACCTATGAGGACCTTATGGCAGACCTTTGTAACTTGAAAAGGTCTAAAAGTATGGATGTGGTTTGATGAGCTTTTGTGTCACCATCTAGCCCGAAAAACATCTTGTCGTGCCTGTCAAATGATATATCTTGACATGGTTGTCTTGTTAGCGCTTCAGGATATATCTTGAAGGTATACGCCCCACACAAAGATGTGTGAACATGCAGACCAAATGGGGGCAGAAAAGCCCTGCTTCATAATTATATGTTAATAATAGGAGCAAATCTTTATGTTTTTATATGGTTACTGGAAGCAATGAATTTTTTACAAACCTATGAGCTCCCAGATCATGCACTCACAGCTGAATATAGCTTTTTTAGGGCATCTTCATCGTATGTCGCTTTAACTTTGAAGGCGTGCTGGAGCCATGGGAAGTCAGTCTCCATCTTTCGATGTTCAACAAATTAGTAGCCGCTCCGTTCTATGTTTTTGCCACTTTGAAATTTGTGCTTGACTTCATGGTGTTTTTAAATCTGTTGTACATATTTGTTGTGTACACCTTCCTTAGCTGTACTTCATAGCTATAGTATGTTGAAGTTATTGGTTCTGACTGCAGGTAGAAAAGGCTGATGTCAGTAATTTTGTTTTGAAGAAATGCGTTTTTTACAAAAAAAAACAGCATAGCCATACCTGTGAGTGGTACTTTTCCCTCATTTCATTTTCCCTAGTGTGATCAAGTACATCGAGAAACTTTTTTGCAAATTCATGGATTGGCGTTGAGTTGTCTACATATCCGCTTTTCACTGTCTTGTTTACACTTTCACTCCGTTGTGTAGATTGGATGGTGCCGCAGAAAATTTCCTTGAAGTAAGCGCCAATCCACATTTTCCTTTCACTATAAAGCTTTTGCATTGTTATTCTCTCTTTCAAATTGAATTCCTACTCCATCAATCTCCATGCAGCTTCAAACTCTGCTGGATTTAGTGGGTGGTTAATTACTGAGGTGAGCCTGTCCTTCAGCTTCGGTTGCTGATCATACATTTGGCTCAAGGGGTCCTTTTACTTTCTGAGCATGTGCCACCCGCAAAATCTGTGGAATGTATTAAGGAATATGCTGCTTATCACCTTTTCCATGGCATTATCTTCATCTGTAGCATACAGAAATAAGCTTTTGAGTATGATCAAATACATCACCTGCAGTAACTACTGTCATATATTTCAGTAATTACTTATTCCTTAGACTGGTGAAATAGATAAACTTCAATAACTACTTATTTATATTATATTCAGTAACTACTTCTCAAAAGTATTCAGTAATTTGTTTTAAGCATAACTATTCAGAATACAACTAGTAGTTTTCTTACCTGTGAAAATTGTTATGGGATCTTTGTTGTTCATGCACACCCTCAACTGCTAGAATACCCATTCAAATGTATCCGAGCGTTCATCCCTTATCAATGCTTGTACAAACACTATATTTTTTAGTTTATTGTTACATCCGACAAACGTGGCCAGTGGCATGGAGTACCTATTGGTTCTGTATGTTATGTCAAATGTAACAACATCACCATAATCTGAAGAAAAAAAGTCATTCATGAGTCACTTTTTTTTAAATTATGATATTCTATTGACAGTTAGTTTTTGTTACCTTTATAGTTCCCTTGTTGGCTAGCATGACTCCAAAATACATTGCTGACCACATTCTTACTGTCAACTTGAACCATGTAAAAGAATTGTGGGTTGTTTCTTTTGCATTTGTCAAAGAATTCTAGCAGCTTTGGAATATCATCTTCCACCTCAGTACGGGCAAGTGCGGCTCTTCTGCAACCAAAACAACACAGCAACAAAATAATATCAGTAATTACTTTGTATGGTTCAGTAATTACTTCGCAAGGTTCGATATTATTTTCGTAAGGTTTTGTAATGTTCAGTAATTATTTCCTAGGGTTTAGTAATTATTTCATAAGGTTTGGTAATTTTCAATAAGTATTTCGCAAGGTTCAGTAATTTCCTGGCCTGTTCTGAATATCTCTCTCTGACATGCTTATGTTCTCTGATCCTCCTACTTATTCTCGAAGCACATTCATCACGTTGACATGTTTTATTTTCGCCCTGTGCATGACATCAATCATATCATCTATTGGCCCTTCTTTCAACTTGTGAGCTCTCATTTGTTTGGTCATAATCAGTGTTCTTGTGAGTTCATGGTTGTGCTCAAGAACAATCCTTTTGAAGTACACTGTAGTTCCATCAAATGATGTCACAGCACATACTATAGCCTTACACCCTTTTCTCTTTCTTGTCTTTCCTCTCTTGTGGTTAACACCTGGACTTTTGCTGTGATTTCCTGAAGAGAAGTACTCATAGTCTTGGCCACGACCACCATTTCTCGATCTGTTTTTCCTAATGTTGAATCCAGCAAGTTCTGAATATGTCTTGTAGAAGTTGAATGCATCATCCATGCTCAGAAAGCACAAGTCTAGACTGGAAATGAACTTGAGGTCAATTCTCTGATCCTACATTCAAATAACATTCAGTAAAATAATATCAGTAATTATTTTTCCTCAAATATCAAGTTTTTACAATAGTGTACAATATTACACTTACATGCATGAAAACTGGCTCTTCTTCAGGAGTTACTACATTCTTTGGTGTGACTCGAACTGTCGGCATCGTCATTGCTTTGTAACGCATAGGATCTTCGAGCCATGCTAGACTAATTGGTAATCTTTGTGTGGGAACTGGAACTGGTGGTGTCTCTAACACTGTAGCAGCAGCAGTTGCAGTATGGGCAGCAGCGGCAATTGCAGGACCAGCAGCAGGGGCAGTGGCAATATTACTAGCAGCAGCAACAACAATTGCAGGAGCAGCAACAGGTACATTAGCAAGAGTACTAGCAGCAGCAATTGCAGCCGATGATGTTGATCCATTAACAGGAGAGTGTTCCCTTGCTAAAGCAATTACTTTCAACAAATGCAAGATAACTACTGAAGGATTGTCTTTAGTAGCCTCGGTTTGCTTGTTGATAGAAGCATGATCATTCTCTATAGGTAAATATTCACTAAAAGTGAAAAAAAGAATATTAGTGAATAGATTAAAGAAATACTATTCAGTAATTATGAAAATAACATTCAGTAATTATAAAAATAACATTGGTACATTCTAGTAGATCAACATGGTCCAGTAATTTACACAAGTTCAGTGCAATTAGTTCAAGTATTAGTAAACATGAGAGGAATTGAGTTCAGTTTCAATAACGGTTCAGTAATTTTTAACAAGTTCAGCGCAATTAGTTCAGGTATTAGTAAACATGAGAGGAATTGAGTTCAGTACATTCAGTGTCAGTAATTTCATAAATTCCAGTCAGATTTTGTCAGTAATTTAACTAATCGTTCAGTAATTATTGAATTTCTGCAACAGATCACCCAGATCTGCAGATGTCGTCGTTCCCCTACGGCTTGACGGTGAAGCGCTGCTTGAATCGAAGCGAGTTCCAGAGCTCTTCAGGCGATGCATGAATCGAAGCGGATCCCAAATCCTTCAGCTATGCTGCAGCCCCCAGCCTAGGTCCTTGTGAGGAACCCTGGGTCGCCGCTCCCGCGGCGATCATAGAGGCGCGGCGACGGGGAATGCAGGTCTCAATGCGCCCTGCCCAGGGTCGCCGCTCCCGCGGCGATGAGGAATCGCGGCGTCGAGGGGAATCACGGCGTCGAGGAGGAATCGCAGAGTTAAGGAAGAAAAGCGGCGATGAGGAAGAAGCGCGGTGACGAGGATGGGGAATGGCGCGGCGATGAGGAAGAGGATTGGCGGACGGGAGTGGAGAGCAGTTTTGGAATGGAAATCCGTTACTCCTGCCGACTGGTGCGCGGGGACGAAGGCCGTCTGTTGGTGCGGGGCAAAGCGGCCTGGGTGCGCCAGTTTGGTCCCGGGTGAAGAATACCCTGGGTGAAGAATAGCAACTTCTTATGTATGTATATGTGTGTGTGTGTGTGTGTGTGTGTCTATATATATATATATAGGAAGCTGCTATTCTTCAACCAGACCCGAAGTCGACCCAATGCGGGCCCCCGACCGCGCCCGACGACCCCACGCCCCCGCACTCCTCCGCCGCCCTGCTCCTGTGGCGCCCCGCAGCCTCCATCGCTGCCCACCGCTGCCACCACTCATCGACTTGCGATGCCCCTGCCGCCTCCACCACCCCGGCTCCGACAGCGCCCCGCCACCTCTGCTGCTGCCCTCCTCCGCCGCCGCGCTAAATTCTCCAGTGACGATGACGATGGTGGCTACGCTGCGAGCTCGTCGGAACCCTAGAAATTACTGAATGCAATGTTGTGATTCGCATTGATGAAAAGAAATTACTGAAAAAAACAAAGAAAATTACTGAAGAAGGAAAAATTACTGACGGAGTCGAGAAATTACTGAAACGATCGTAACAAAAAGTTTCTGAAGGTAAGTTAATGAAAAAAGTTAGTCGATTGGTGGGCTTGGGTCGCAGGCGCGCACGGAAGGGGCGCGGGGTGCGGCGGTCGGTTTTGGTCAGTTGGCTTGGTCGTTAGCTGGTTAATTGGGTATAGGTGTTTTATGATCAATTTACATAAAAATTGTGTTGTAGTTTCACAATCTCACAGCCGCTTTAAGCCAAACGGCTTTTAACTTTCTCACAGTTCATATTCTACAGTAGTTTTTCCACATCTCACAGCTCAACCAAACACACCCTAGTTTAGGCAGGTTTTAATTGATGAAATTCAATTGCAATCTGTCATTGAACTTACTAGCATTGTAAATCACTACAAGAAATTTGATATTCCGTGACGAATCATAGGTGATGATTTTTGTAAATGTCACAGATAGGAACATTCTATGACGATTGGATTAGATTCATCATGGAATATTGATGCCCCTGTGCCCCCGCAGAAGTGAGTGACAATTTTTATGACCAAAATCATCGACACCGTCATAATATAGAGAGACTAGTCGTCACAGATTACCTATCATGTTCATGATGAATTCATTTTTTCATAATAATAAGATTCAAAAACATTACACAGATTGATTATGCCATGTCAGCATGGTACCAATTTGTAAGTGCTGACCTGTTAACCTTTTGGCATATGTAGGTCCACCTGTGTCAATCTTCCGTACTCTATGGCTCACCTGTCAGATTAGTTGCTGTGTGTTGAGAAAAAAAATTTATGCCACCCGCACTAGGTGGGAATCAAACCTGGGACTCACCAACCTATTGGCCGCTGGAGGCACCTTCTACCACTGAGGTACTTGCTGCTATGTGTCGAAGTGTGACTTTTTACACTATAAGACAAAACATTTTTTTCTGATGTTGATTTACAGATAAGATTTGGGAACCTTGGGAAAAAATCGGCCACAACCATCGTTGTCCCAGCGGCACTGGCATTGCCGACGGTGGCTAGAACACTAGGGCAGACCCAATGAGGGAAAGGAGATCCTATTGCTAGCCGCCCCTACTGGTTCTGCATCTCTGTCATCCTCCATTGCCGTTCTCATCCTCGTGCCTTGCTCCCACCTTGCATTGCGTGGTGAGCTGAAGATTCAATAGCCTACGATGTTGACAGCGTCTTCATTCCTCTTGTATTGCTAGTCAACCACATCCACTGGCGTTGCTGGACCTGGAAGGCAGCTCTTCGACTCCATCACCGTACCGGCAAGCAGAGGTATGTGTTTGGCATCTGCCTCTGATTTTGAAGGGTTTGAAGACTTTTTATTTATGTTTTTTTTGCATTTTTCAATTAGATGGACAGAAGATGGGTGCATGCTATACTATTTACTGATGAATACATGAAAGGTGTCCAACAATTTATGGATTTTGTTAAGGGGAAATTCAGTGAAAATGAAGAAATATTGTACCCATGTAGTAGATGCCTTAATCAAAATTACCTGGATCAGGCCATTGTTGAGAGGCACATATTGATGTATGGAATGGATAGTACGTATACTAAATGGATACATCATGGAGAGGATTCGAACATTGCTGTTATTGAACATCCTGTTGATGCGCTTGACAAATGTTGGTTCCATACAAGGGATAGGTGTGGCTGAGGATTGCAATACTGGTGCTGATAGGTTTGAAGGGATTTTGGAGGACCTACACAGAGCAGTAGAAGAAGGCTACAAGAATGGTTTTAAATGAAGATGCAAATCCTCGTGAAAATGACTCATTTTTGGTAAATGGGATGAAAGAAGCGAAGTGTCAACTTTATCCTGGTTGTACAAAATTTACAAAGTTCTTATTTTTGATAAAGCTTCTCCATATGAAGTCCATATATAGGATCAGCAATACTGCATTTTCTTCGATATTGAAGCTATTGGTAGAAGCTTTCCCAGAGTTCAATACACTTCCGAAATCATATACCGATGCCAAAATCCTTCTAAGGCGTTTAGGTCTTGGATATGACTCAATACATGTATGCTTAAATAATTGTGTTCTATTTAGAAAGCAATATGATAAGCATGACAATTGTCTATTTTGTGGTACATCAAGACGGAAAGACCATGATAGGAAGAGGATCCCATAGAAAGTGTTGCGGCATTTTGCATTAGTACCTAGGCTACAAAGGATGTTTGTTTCCCAACAAGTTGCAGAAGAGACACAATGGCATAGTATGAAGCAACAACCGAATGAAAAGCAAATGAGCCATCCAGCAGATGGTGAGGCGTGGCAAGCTTTTGATAGAGAATATCCAGATTTTGCAGTAGATTCTAGAAACCTTAGACTTGCCCTTGCTAGTGATGGGTTCAATCCTTTTGGTAATATGAACACAAAATATAGCATGTGGCCTTTATTTGTTATGCCATACAACCTTCAACCATGGGCATGCATGGAATTGTCAAATTTCATGATGGCTTTGCTAATTCTAGGTCCTTTGGCACTTGGGAAGGACTTTGATGTATTTCTAGAGCCTCTTATGGAAGATTTACTTGAACTTTGGAAGGGAGTGCAGACTTATGATGCTTTTAGTGGCAACATGTTTAATCTTCGTGCTGCAGTACTATGGTGCATCCATGGTTACCCAGCTCTGAGCACTCTTTCTGGGCGTACCACAAAAGGATTTGCATGTGTTCACTGTGACAAGAACCCTTTGTCATATGGCTTGAGGAGCAAAATTGCATACATTGGGCACTATCAGTTCCTTCCAAGGGGACATTGTTTGCGAAGAAACAATGAATATGTTGGTCTTCATGAAAGCAAATTAATACATTTCAAACATTTCAACTCACTAATTTGCTACATATTAGAGAGGGGTCATTTGCAAACCTTGCTCATTTATTTCAAACATTTCAACTCACTAATTACAGTTTCTCTTTACATTAATGACTAGGACAACAGGAGTGATGCACTAGAGGAGTTACTATGGGTAAAGGTCTCCAAAAGTTGTCTCGAGCTCAATGTGGCAAACTGCCAGTTGTCATTCCTGAAGGGAGGTTGAGGCCAGTGGCTCCGTTGTTGCTGCAAAATTTGCAACTGAGTGCAACATTGCAGTTAGGAACCATGTGCCTGTGCTTAAACATTGGAAGGACTACAAGAGTCAACCTAGCCTCCTCAAACAGTTTATTGGAAAACTTAGTGTGAGTACATATCATCCCCTCTCTAATATGTAGCAAATTACTGATTTTGGTAGATTGGAATTTTATACATAGTCATTTTTGCAAACAAGCAAAGTTTGATATGACACAAATACTTCTAAAGTTCAAAATGCTTGTACCCAGATGATGAAATCTGCACTTCGCCAACAACGATACAGGTTGAAGAAAAAATATTTTGATCCTTATCCACTCCATTTAGTTAGCAAAACTTCTCCTGCCAAATCTATGACTGATGAACAGTGGAATGATTTGGTTCAAGGTTGGAAGAACCCCAATAAGATGGTATGTTCCTTCTATTAACCCAATGTCTTTCTTTGTAAAGGGTGACCAGCTGCTTGCCTTATATTGTGTCTTTCACGCAGGTGGTATGTGAAAAGAACAAATCTAACCGAGCTAAAGTTAAGTTTCATCAAACTACGGGTTCACGCAGCTACATGGTGCATTGCGAAAATTTGGTAAGCTAGACTTGATGATTGAAGCTACATGGTGTACTTGTGGGTTTCTTTATTTTTGTACTAGTGTACACTGCTCTGAACTAGTTTGTAACCATTTTGCATACACATGTTTTTTTTTGGGCCGACAAGTACAAAAATGTAGATCCCAATGCACTAGATTTATTCAAGGAGTGCCGCTGCAATAAGAAGAAAGGCTACCCTCCTTCTGTGCAGTCTGCTGTTGTTAGTATCTCTGAAAATAAGTCTCATTGCAATGCTTACTTTGAGCTTTTCTTGTGAGCCATATTTCTTTATTTTACTTCTAGGCTGAAATGGAGAATAGGATGTCTAAAGATACATGTAGTGAACAAGAACCTGCCTTTGCAGTCGGGGTTGTAACTAATGTCCTTGCTGAACACACCAAGAAAAACAAGTTCCTTCAAAATGTAGGCATCCAGATTGTTCGCCCTAGATCAAGTATTCATAACCTTGAAGCACAATTGATGGCTGAGAAGAGGTCCAATGTTGAGCTTCGATCTGTTATCAACACCCAACAAGAAGAAATAAGTTTGCTTTCAGAGCAGCTCCAGCAAGCAGAACATGCAAGGCGCAGGGACAAAGAGGAGAAGAAGCAAGCTGAGACAGATGCAAAACTTGAACTTTTGCTAAGTCGGATCTGACCAAGTCATGCAAGAGGGTACGGTGGTCTAGGAAACAGTACTGACATATCTTTTGCTGCTGTGATGGAGTGGTGGAAAAAATTATTAGCTTCCTGTTCATAGTCTAATTTTGGTGCTGCAAAATGCTTGCAATCTATTGATGGGAAATAGAATGCAAGTATTTTGCTGTCAATGATATGGTGGATTGTTTTGTAAGACCTTCGAGGAGAACTTGTGTTATACTATATGATGCTGACCATGTCTGTAGCTTATGTGATGCTATATGCCAAGTGATTTCTATATTATTTTGCACATTTTGGATGGTTGTTACTATATTTCTGGATTGGACCTGCTTCAAGATTGATTAAGCTGAACTTAAGTGGGCTGATTTACAAGTAAGCCAAAATTTAAAAAAGGTTAAAAATAATATAGGATTTAATTACTACTTGGGCTCAAAATAAAAATTTACTGGGCCACACTCAAAATGGACCAATACAAATTGGACCATAATTATAGAATACCAAACCACCTAGGCCAAATCTACAATACATTGAAAAGGGGCCGAATAGTATCTATCCATGCTGGCGTCCACGTCACTCATCATGACATGGCATACACGTCATTTGGGCTTCAGTTTGGGCCTAGACCGATCTGTGACAGCTAAGGAATGTCACAGAATGCAACAATTTGTGACGATCTTATTGAAACCGTCATCCGTTACATTCTATGACGTGGAATACATGATGAATTTTATTTTCATCACAGATGATCAATTATGACGGTTACACTATTCTATGACAAATTAAGGATGTCATTGATTAACATATTTCTTAATTGATATAATACTCTATGCAATTGTGATATTCTGTAGATTAGTGAAAGATGAACATGGATTGAGACATTGCTTCTCTTTTTCAAAAAAATTGCAAGAAAGAAAATTCTTCATCTGCTCCGGATCTATTGAATTGTACTAAGAATGTAGTGGATGGAGAATTTTTTTTTTCTTTAATTTGGCTCACTTTGAATTTCAATCCTAGCTATGCCACTGTGGATGCCGAACCAGCTGGACCCAGTGGACGTCTGGATGCTACAGAGCGAGACAGAAGAAGACGAGGTGCACTCGAGGAGACAATGCGGAGGCGGAGACGAAGGAAGAGTGTGGCGGTGTTTCAGTGCCACTCCAAGGGAGGTTTCCTTTGGCTCGTCAGATCCAGCGGAGGCGCCCAGGGGATCACTCCAGTGCATCTTTCATTATAGATTTATGGCTCAAACAGCATAGCCCCCCTCCACCTATCTGAATTGTTGTCATCATTGAATTCCAACATCAAATTTAACTTATTTTTTTATTCAAAAATTAATAAATATAATATATTTTACTATAATATATTAAAGTTATTTGAATCATGACTTATAGTTTGACGCATTTGAATAATTTTTTAATGAGGTAAATTGTCAAAGATGATGTTACAAGTCAACGGCAATGACAATTTAGGAATAAAGAGAATATGTTTTTCATAAATAATGCATTACCATCTGATATACGTTTTTATTTTTTTAATCTACTGTACGCATATTTTTGCCATATCGTTTATGTAACGACCGAGATTTTCCTTACCTTTCGATAAGTTCCGATCTTCCGTGACCATGCCAATCCCAGGAAGTTGGCAAGCACGATATCACAAGTGATCAATCAAGAAACCATAATAGAAGTATTAAACAAGACACGAGAATAGAAAATAGCAAGTCAAAGCAAATTATTAGAATAAATTCTTCCAAAGGGATCCATCGGCACACAGGCCGAAAATATCTCAGAGCAAATAGATCACAATCGAGAATCTAACAAGAGCGACAGCGGAAGAATCAACATGGCAGCAATAGCGAACCTCCTCCACACAGGCTAGCTCGAGCGTAGGAGCGGACTTCACGGTTCGTCGGAGACGTAGTCGAAGTCGAAGCTGAGAGTATCCTTTGAAAACAATAAATTAAAAAGTCGTGAGTACAAATACTCAGCAAACCGCGTACTACCTAACAACAATATATGCATGCAAATGGTTTCAAGGGTAAAGGCATGGCTCAAGTGCTAAATGCAAGTTTAAAACATTTTATCTTATTTTAAAGATGCAAGAAAGCTTTATTTTAAACTATCAAATTTTTATTATCTTGACCCGCAGAGATCTCCGTTATCGTGGATGGGGGTTCATTTTAAATGCCGATGTAATCTCCACACTCGGCCACAGCTCTAAGGCCGGAGTCCAAAACATTTTGAAATAGGAAAGGAGGAAGAAAAATAAATCTGAGCACAACTCAGGGGAGTGTCCTTCCAAAAGGATGTGGCAATGCGCATTGACTAAAACTCTGCAGAGGTTATGCACCTGGACCCACAAGAAGCATCATCGGGAACTACCGTCGTAGTCTCGACGAACACACAAGACCCGTCCGCAAGCTTTAACTGGTGTCATCCGTCCTCCAGGATAGGGATCTCAAATGCTTACGCAATCGGGTCCTAGAGCTGTGAGGAGCCTACCACTGATTAGGTGGGGTATCTCGATCTCATGTGGGGAGTCGTAGCTCTACACCATATTAACACAACACCGCCAACCCACGGGTAAACAACCAGTCTCGGCAAGCTTCAAGGTCAAGCCAACTGCCCATACAAGGTAACATGGCGTGTATAGTTGTCAACTGAGCGTACAAGGCTCGAAGGACTCAGTCCTTAATTGCCAAAGCAGGCACTATCTTCAACCTCAACGCCAACAACATGGAAAGATCCCAGCCCGGATCTTCCCGTTGTACCCGCAACAGGTACGCCCACAGAGACTTTTCAAAAGTCTCCCAGCACCTCATACTTTATCCTGCCCTCGCTAAATAGTTATGTATAGTTATTTGCAGAACTCACACATTTAAAGAACAGATTAAAATCATTTAACACAAATTCCATTTTTATAGTGATAAGTGTGAGATAAAAATAAATGCGACTAAGCATGGCTAAGCATAAAAATAAAATAATTATTCTAAAGAAATCCTAGGGCTCATATTTGTGGAACAGTAAATAGGCACGGCTTAGGAATGTTGCTAAAATATTTTAAAATAGTTGGCATGCAAATTAGGGTTGCAAACAAAACATGCAGTTTAAAATACTAGGTACAAAGTGATCAAGGAACGCGGCTTGCGTGGCAACTCGAGATCGAAGCCGGGATCCGGGTCGTCGAACTGAGCGGACTCGCGGAACTCCTCCTCGGGATCAGCAGCTAATCACAACACGAACAGGAGTCAAACACCAGATACGCGACAATTAAAACCGGTAATTAAATCTAAATTGAAACTACTAGGCTAAACGTGCGCAAAACGTTCTCCGGAAAAATTCTACGCGACAACCTCGACGAGACAAATTAACGGAACAATTTCGAGAATTATCTGCGATCAAACGGAGTTCTCCAAAAAATCGTAGAAGATTAACCGAACAAAAGGAATTCCGAGAAATAGAAATGCTCTTGCAAAACCAAACACTGAACCACCACTGAGCTACACTGAACCAGGCAACAACTGAACAAGACGTCACATCAGAACCTCCGCACACAGGACAAAGCCTTCTAACCATCGCCTCTCTCTGCTCGAGAACCAAAACAACACTGTCTGCTCGCACTAAACTACAGAACCTACTACAATCAAACGGTGCACAAGTTCCAAGCTCTGCACTCACCTCCTAAACCACATCCTAGGAACTGGATTCCTGTTCACGTGGTCACAACAAGCTAATACTAACCAGGAATCTGAAACCAGCGCTTTGTTAGACTAGTACTGATCTTCACATGCATACACGAGAACGACCAAGCTTCTGCACAGACATGAGAGCTACGGCTGCGCTTCTCTCGGGAACCAAGCGCACCCATCTGAAATTAAAAGTGGAAGATGCTGCACAGCTCACCAAGGGCCAGACCGAAGAAATCGATGCTGAGAAAAGTTGATGGAGAATTGGGTCCTGACACCTTGCTCACTGCTGCACGTGCACCGACAGTTGGACTCCTCGAATCATCGCACCTACCACAGATCGATCACAGCTGAAGCTTCCACATGCTGCGCGCAACGGAGAACACAAATCGGACCAGATCATTGATAGAACCCACCTGGACCGAACAAGCAAACCAAATCGCAGAGAGTTGGATGGGACGCGGTCATACCAAGCAGATCAGAGACAATGCAGCCGACGAAATCAGGTGACGCGGACGGTCGAGCGCTGCCAGGCTGGATCGGAGACGGCATGGGGATCGAAGAAGCTGCTCGGGACGGGCAACGTGCAGCAAAAAGGACAACGCAGATGGTGACGAGAACAGCGCATGGTTGGGGCACGCGAGTGACGTGAGGACGGCGATGCAATGGCGATCTGGACGGCGCAGCTCGGGATGGAGCAGGGGCGACGACCGCTCGCCCGTGCTCAGCGTGCCTCTGCTGCTAACTTGAGAGAGGGGAAAGGAATGAGAGGTTGGTGGAAAGGGATAAGATAGAGAGGATATTTATAGGGGTGATTAATTAGAGAGGTTTGGGAATTAATTAAGGGCTGAGGGAATTAATTTCGGCCCAACAAAAGCCCACGGACCAAAATTATTCGGACACCAGAAAATTAAAAGGAGAAATTCAAAATCGAACAGAACAAAATTCGAGACAGATGATATTTGCAAGAACAAAAAAATTGGGGATAACTCGCCGCTTTATTAATTCGAAATTTACGGGATGTTACAGTTTACATAAATTCTTTACGAAATTTTGTTATCACCTGAACCGCCCACCTGAGCACCCAGATTAACTTCAACACCCGTGACCCAGATCAACTCGCTGCTTGAGCGCAGTAGAAACTTGAGAGCTATGATAGACCGATTGGAATGGATAAGGGCTGGATAAGGGCATGTTCGGTTCTCTTGGATTGACAAGGATTAGAGAATGAATGGACACTACACCACGGTTCACTATTAGTATCTCACAATCAGTCGCTAAAGGTTGACCGTAGGTTGACCGTGGTGTAGTGTGGAGAGGATTAAATCTTGATCTAGCTTGTGTGGAAATGAATCCTCTTCGGTCCTGGTCGTTCCAACTCTACCTCAGGAATAACCGAACGCCCCCTAAGGGCTTGTTCGGTTGTCTAGGAATCATTCCTCTACGGGATTGATTCCTAGCATACATAGATTAAGTAAATTTATATCAATCATTTAATCTTTGTTGATGAAAATTTCTTTAAGATGGGAACGAAACCCACTCTATGCCTATTTTTTCTCCTTTATGACAAAGAATGAAACCACACCTCCTACCTTACGGAACCAAACCAGATTGTGGAAGGTAAATTGCAAGTATAAAGTAGAATTCATTCCTATTCTAATAGAATTTTCTATGAATAATTCAATAGATTTACTTGATCCAAGTGGAATGAATCCACGTCCACAACCGAACAAGCCCTAGGAGGGAACTCTACCATTGCCGCACCCACGCAACTCAAGACATGGCAGAAATTCCGCTCGAACTGCAATGATGTCATTCTAGTGACGACATGCTATTTTCAAGATAGAGAAAACAGTAAGCACTCTGGAGGCGGACCTCTCATCATCAGGGTTAACAATGTCGTTGGAGTCTGGGAAATGCTACAGTAAATATATTGGTTTCCTGATTTAACGAGTAAGTTTTTGATCTACCAGGAAAAATTGTTAAACTAAAACTTTTTTTTCTTAGGCTCAGCTTAACAGTTTTAGCAACTGGTTTTCAAATTTTCAAAAACAAATTATTTTTTCAAATGTCCGGTCACAAAGAACCATAAAAACTGGTCCAGTATCGACTGGCTCTGTATACCGTACTCATCATAGCATAAGGAAGACAAAATGCTATTGGTTCACCTCCGCTAGAACATGAATTCGATGATTTATATAAAGAAACAAATTAATACTTGCCTGCAAGTTATTCTTGATTACCGTCGTTTGTCAAAACTTATTAATTATTTTAAATTAAATGATGTAGTAATTAATAATTATTAGAGAACTTGTACATCCTAGGTGGTAAAAGAACAATTTAAGCCTTGAGATCAGCGCAAATAGATGGTCCACCATTATTTAGTCTATTTGAAAATCTAGCTCATAGGAAATAAACAATGTTTCAGTTCTGTGGTCACTCTGCAGTACCGTGTCATTCATACTCATACGACATAAGATGACTCTATATATTAGTCGATACCTCAGATTGGTGGAGGCTTCCTTACCCAACCGTGGCGATGTGAACTCAGTAGAAGTGCAAGTTCCGCTGTTTTGAAGCATGTCAATTTGAGGCACGGGAGTCCTTATAGTTTCTGGATGCAGAGGCACCGGTAAGGCCTCCTTGCCCCCAACCTTCAGAAGCACATCTGACATGCAGGGTCGCTCTGCTCGACCCTTTTGAACACAAAGCAGTGCTATCTGAATGCATTTTGTAATCTCCATTGTTCCATCCTCATCATCGCCTTTTGGAGCTAATGGATCTAAGAGCAAAGAGCTCAAGTGATTTCCTGGTTTTCCATGAATGAAAAGCATGCAAAAACAATCCCATACGTACGTTTGAAATAGAATATGATTGATAATAGAAGAACCAAATTTTAGTGACTAACAATTGTGCCAGCCAGCTGGCAATAAATTTTTTTGTTCATTTTCAGTATATATTATAGCATTTTTTTCAATTGATTAGGAAAATTCCAAAAAATATGTCGATGGTTGAAAAGGTAATATAAAGTATAATGTGTGATCATCCTCTCGTGGATATGGTATGCTGGCAGACAAAGAAATAATCGGCTAGATGAGGGAAAAAAGGGGATTAAGGTCCGTTGGCATATTATAAGTTCATGTAAATGCTCCTTTCTGTCTAGCATATAAGTTCATATTCATCCCCTTTCGCTCTAGCATATAAATTCATACTCTCTCTATTTTAAGTTTGTAACAATTTTGGAACAGGAGAGAGTGTATATATATATATACCCAGTGTAGTCCAACATGATCTGTGGTTAACTTACTACCCACCTTACTCGACAGGATAGGGACATCAGCAAGGCATGACAAGGACATCAACAAGGCATTCGAAGGAAGAGCAAATTCCTTATTTTCCCTAAAGAAATTTCCCTCTTCCCTTATTTGGCATCAAAATTTTCCTTTTACCTTATTTATCATCATTCTTAAATTATCTTCCCTAATTTCCCATTACTGCCATATGCTAATGGATTTCTTGTCAATTTCTTGTAAAATTTGGCATTCTCTTTGTCGACGCTCGACCTAAGGGTCGAGATCAGCAGATATTTACTTCGAGGACAATTTGCTAGTATGAAGATTCATCAAGAGAGGGAGACAAAGGATTTAGATTGGTTCGGGCCTCCCAGAGGATAATAACCCTACGTCCAGTGTAGGGTGTATTGTTTATATGGTGGCGAATGGCCAAATGAGTCTCCCGATAGGGAATGGTAGGTGTCCTGGTTCTTGTCCATATGAGATCAGATGTCTCCTATGGGTATTTTCCATGTCCCTTTATAGTTCAAGGAATGAGGAGTTACAAGGTGGCTATTTATGAGCCATAATGTCCCTGAATACAGGGTTACTAATGCCATAATCTTGGGGTTACTTGTGTGCATTAATCTGAGAATAAACTACCTTGCATGAGAGCTTTGATGGTGTCAAATGAGGTCTTGATGGCGTCGGTTGCAGCTCTTCTTGACAGGCCTTCTTACAGAAGGCACCACGATCATCCAATGGTGACTTCGGGCTAATAATATCATATTTGGCTGTGCATGTTAGAGATTCTTATTTTTATGGTAACGACATAAGCCCTCGAGCTTGCCTTTCAATGCCGTCATCTTTTATCTTCAGTTTTCAAAAATATGTCTTCGGTCTTCAGGAATTTGTCTTCAAGAGCTCGTCTTCGGTCTTTGGAAATTCGACTATGCAAGCGCGCCTATGTCGTTTCCCATGGACGTTTATACCGTCGGGTATTGTCCTTTTGGACGTTAACAACAGCGCTTGCATTTTCTTCTATTTTGTTCTTGAGTTCACCTTGATTCTTGCATCTTGTATAACTGGCAGTGAGAGGTAAGCTTTTAAAGGAAGGGTGCCATAAAATATCTTCTTGGTGCATCATGAAGTTCTAACGTGCACAACTTGAATTACTGAAATAATCATCGGGCATCTGAAGTCTTGAAAAATCTTGAAGAATATGACTTAGCCTCAAAGTCTTCACGTGGTCACTAATTTTTATTTGAAGCAGTGACTTGTCTTCTTCCTGAACAGATGGAGAAATAATAAATTTGGCTTTGCTCGTATTGAAGCTAGAGAGTAAAAATAACTTCTTCTAGCAGCCGAGGTCTTCAAAAATATGATAGGGTCACAAGATCTTCATATTGTCACTGATTTTCATTTGATGCAGTGACTTACTTCTTCATAAACCGATAAAATCATCTCCTCTTGCTGAGGCCGAAGAGTTATCATAATTCCTCAATAATGCCTTCTAGCTTGATGAATTTTTTGTGCTGAGTTCATCATCTTCTTATTATTGTAAAGCTACACCTGAGTGCTGTAGAATCACACCAAAATACAGGTGCTTCAAAAATTGAGACAGATATGTATGATGGTAGCCCCCGACTCTTTATAGAAGCGAAACTTGTATAAAGAGTCATATTCTGCCAGAGAAAATAATATGGAGCCCCCGAGCGTATGCTTGAGCCAATATGTATTGTCGAATCTTAACAAGGATGTTGTGCTGGTTTATTTTCGTTTCGGATCCGATCAAAAGTAGAGTAATAATTCTATTGAAAAATAGAATATCGAGCCCCCAAGCTCTTGCTCGGGTCAATACACGTCGTCCAATCCTAAAAAGGATATAGCGCGGGTTTATTTTCCATTCGGGCTCGGTCTGAATGAAGAAATAATTCTGCTAGAGAAAATATAGAGCCCCCGAGCTCCTGCTCGGGTCAACATATGTTGTCAAATCCTAAAAAGGACATAGCGTGAGTTTATTTTCCATTCGGGTTCGGTCCGAAGTGAAATTTGTATGCGCATCAGATGGGTTTGTTAAGTACTTTCATCTCGAAAAAGGTCGTTGTACAAAACGTCAGCACCATCTAAAGTCATACATGGGGTGCCCATAGTGGGTAAGTGTGATTAGGCTCATAGCTTATACATATTAGCTGTTTGAGTAAATCACTCTGAAGATGGCCGCAAGTGCCTATCAGGATCGTATCTTGTGTTACCGTTCGGTGACCAAGATAGAGAGCCCAAGTGGTGATCTAAGAAGATCAATTGTGATAGATGGCCGCAAGTGCTTTTCAGGGTTATATCTTGTGTAACCATCCGGCGGCCAAGATAAAGAGCCCGAATGGTGATCTGAAAAGATCATGTGGGACCTGAAAAGGTCATGTGTACTGCAATTCCTGTGAACCAGCGAGTGGTTAGGAAAATAATTAAATTTGAGGGCAAGTGCATCTGCCCGATATGACTAAAGAGTCAATGAATCTGTAGAGAAAATATTTGTAGTAGTAGAATGTTCCAAAGAAATCCAAATAAATAATATAATAACTGTATATGAATAATGACTAATAATATAGCCGTACGCATTAGTGCCATGGCCATTAGTGGTGTATATAGTAGTAACCACTGAGCATTAATGTGGCCTTCATGGTGAAGAGAAATATTTTAATAATAAGATCCGGTTGAATATCCATATAGCCAGTAAAAGCAATAAAAGATGAAAGAATGGCTGGGATAATTGTCCGCTTATTGATGCCATGCACATTAGAGGCGAGCCATCAGTAGCACAATTGTAACTTACAAGCATTAAAGCTCCATTCACTGTACAAATGAATTTCCAGATAATCAGTAATATAAAATTTCGATGATGATTATCCAAAATGATAAATAATATTTTGTGTAAAATCTCCAGAATAATAAAAGTTTGAGAAACCCTGCTTAAAGATGTAGCTAAAAAATAGGGGTTAAAAATATCCCTGTTAGCTGATATAAGCAGGTAAATATCATACTAGATATTTAAAGAAATAAAATCTGTAATATGTACGACACTGATATATGTGACATAAATAAGCGCTTGATAAAATAAGCGTAAAAAATGAAAGTTCAGGTCTGCCTGAAGTTTTATTCTGTTAAATACAGTACGTGCATATAGATAAAATGAGCGGTAGTGCTGTAAAATATTGAAATAAATAAAGCAGTCAGAATGACTTATCTGAAACAAACGGATGACCAATTATCTTGCTTGAAGCGAGCACTTGACTGCTAAAATTCCTGATGAAACCTTGGAGGAAAAATTCCTGATGAAGCCTTAGAGGAAAAAATCTCGATGAGTAACAAGTTGACTTTCGATGTGGCCTGGAACTCTCGAAGTCCTTCGCTTCAGCACTAGGCATCAAAAAAATGATTTCCAGTATTGAGTGTTCGTCTGACACTCCTGATGAGGACGAGGCTTCCCGATGGAGCCTAAAACGCTCGAAGTCCTTCGATTTAGCAATAGTAGGGACCAAATTGTAAATGCCCCACCCGAACATTCTGATGGCGTCCGCTTCTGATGGCATGGCTTGCGTTCAACATGGAACCGTTGGTTATATCACATAGAAATAGGCAACCATCAATTTGATGAAATATAAAAATAATAAAAATGTTATGAGGAACACGATGTATTCCATAAACAGATAGGTAGCTCTCATAACCATGCATATGTGATGGTGGTTGAAGAAATAAAATAACCCGATAAGGCTTAATGTACGCAACGGATGAAGATAATCAAAAAAGAAATAAACTTCTCTGCTAACACATGCATGTGTTCGATGGATCTTTAGGCACCGGATGGGATGGTGTTCGGGTGGTTGCATTGACTTCAAGAAGTACCTTGGGCGTCGACCTTGGGGGTCGATTTCAAGCATCTATTTCTGGGGATTGACTTCTGGAGCTTGACTTTGAGAAATCAACTTCGAAAAAGTTGAGTTCCGAAAGTTTGTTGCCGAAATGCTTAGGAAGTCTGATATTGCCTAAACTCTGGAACTATAGAGTCGATGGAGATGGCGTTGATGGCGACGACAAGGAGACGCGATCTGGCCTCCTTCTTGACATTGACGGCGATGAATCGATCGAGATGAACACACGCATGCGTTGAAGTTTGTTAAAAACTTGATGAATCTTCAACAATGCGCCCCTTCCTGGCGCACCTCTGTCGACGCTCGACCTAAGGGTCAGGATCGGCAGATATTTAGTTCGAGTACGCTTTACTAGTACGAAGATTCATCAAGAGAGGGAGACACATGATTTAGACTGGTTCGAGCCTCCCAGAGGATAACAACCCTACGTCCAGTGTGGGGTGTATTGTTTATGAGGTGGTGAATGGCCAAATGAGTCTCCCGAGAGGGAACAGTAGGTGTTCTGGCTCTTGTCCAGATGAGATCAGATGTCTCCTATGGGTCTCTCTTGTGTCCCTTTTATAGTTCAAAGCATGAGGAGTTACAAGATGGCTGTTTATGAACCATAACGTCCCTGAATACAGGGGTTACTAATGCCATAACCTTGCGTGAGCTTTGATAGTGTCAAATGATGTCTTAATGGCGTCGGTTGTAGCTCTTCTTACAGAAGGACCACGATCATCCAATGGTGACTTCAGGTTGATAATATCATATTTGACTGTGCATGTTCGAGATTCTTATTTTTATGGTAACGACACTCTTTTAGTGATATACATATTTTTGAAATCATCTTTTTGTTACATTGGCTGTAGACACATACATGTTTAAGAGAATGTTAAATTTTAGTCGCTCAGCCTGAGGGGTATTTTGATCTTTTTTTGATAATGTCAAATTAGGAGCATAAATTCAAGATGATGGTAAAGAAGGGAAGAGGAAATTTTGATGGTAAATAAGGAAAAAGATAATTTTTTTAGGACAAATAAGAAATTTGCTCTTGAAGGAATGTCCTGTCATGGTGTACAATTTGTTGATCAATTTTCTCTGTGCAAGGAAGGCTCGATAAAGAAGGCAAGGAGTATTATGAAGGAGATGGAAGAGAAGGGGGTAGCGCTGGATGTTGGACATTGTACAAACTGTTAGTTTTGATATAGACAGTTTAATATATGGTCTATGAGAGGTGTTAGGATGTTTGAAATCAATCAGAACTGTTCATTTTATTAAATTTAATGGTCAAAAATAAAAAGGTAATCTGATTAAAGGTACTTTAATGGTGAGTTCGATACTAATATTAATTTTTCTATTTTCTTTTAATTAATGTAAGGTTAGATTTGGAACTTCAGTAATATTATTGGCTGGTCGTCTCTTCGACGCGCCGCACCTCCCCCGCCGCCGTATCCCGCCTCCAGCTCGTCACTCCGCTCCTCCGCCGCCACCACTCAGCTCTTGGGCCTGAACGACGCGCTCCTGGCCACCCGCCTTCTCACCACGCCGCACTTCCTCGTCGCGCTGCTCCCTGCGGCGCCACTGCCGCTGCCCGTCCACCTCCAAGCTCTCCTTCTTCCTCGCCGCCACGTTCCCCGCCCTCCTCTGCGCGCTCGCGAGATGAGCACCTCCCGTACGCGCTCTCCTCGCCGTCGCCAACCACGCTCCTCCCGGCCCTCCTCTTGTCGGTCCTCCCCGCCAGGCCATGCAGCCACGACGGAGGATTAGAAGAGGGGCATTTGCCTCAGGCTGGCTGCACCCGCTCCACGAGCCTGAAATTCCCTGTATTCCACCTTTTTCAGTAAGTACATGTGCTTCAACAAGTCTGTTTACTTGTAGCAGTTGACATAATTTTACTGATTGGTTTCGTAATTCCCTTTTCTTGCTTGCTGAATTGCTGCATGATACATAGAACCCGATACTAGTAGCAGCGTGAATTCTTGATTTATTTGATCAAATCAAATATGGGCTCTGAAATTATTGCAATTAATCACTTAGACCTACTTGCTTCCTGTTTCATATCATCAGCTAATATTGATTTAAGTGCTGCTAAATGTCATACTATTCTTGAATTCATATGTTAATTTATTAGTACCATAACATTTTGGTAACAAAAAAATTTTAGTTTGTAATTCTCACATTGATGTTTAAAATTTTGGGCAGCTCCCTTTTGTAAGATGCAGGCCTTCAATCTTAGTCAAATTCATGGAACATCTCACCATGCCTCAGCGTATGAAGATAACAGAACTTGGTTTTGGGGGGTCTACTGCAGTTCTGTGCCAAGTTGCGAGAGATAAGTGACCTTCTTGTTTACTTGATGAAATTCACAGGTGTAGGACATTTTGTGTGTGTGATGAAATTCCGGACAGTAACAGAAAACGAAAGTGGTTTCAGCCTGTACCATCTAAAGCATAAGCATCCAAATGAGCAGACAGTTGTAGGAGCAGGCAGGGAATTTTCTTTGTCCATCAGGATCTAGTACTATAAGTATCTAAAACAGTCGGAGTATGTAGCTTCACAAATTAGCAGATCTAGTATTACAATTCAACCGAAGTGGAGCAAGAACTGACGGACAGTTACTGAACAAGATCATGCTTTGTTCTGTGGTCAAGTTGTTCCTCTCAGGCCTGAAGAAGTATGGCAAGGGTGGAGGAGCATATCACGCTACTTCGTTCACACAAGAACACCTCTTCCTGAAGATGATGGTCCAATGATGCATCAGACAAGCTAGTATTAATCACAAGTTCAGCGCTATTGCTTATAGGCATATTGTTTGGACAAACTGAGTGACTCTTTTCACTAGAACTTGACGCAGCAAATAGTATGTCATATGCTTAAGATTCATCATTCATTTGAAAATGTTATGGAACGGGAGAATTAGAGTTCAGAACATGTTCAACTCTTGAAAGTGTTGTATAGTCTAGCAAGGTAAAGCTGGGAACAAGGACATTAGCATCATGGCTGTTTCCAGTAGATGCTTAGGTTCCATCACAGGCAACAGCTGGGAATGGCAGTCACCTGAATATCAGTCCTCCTGCATGACAGTCATAACCAGAATCGTTGTATGGTGCCTCCAGCAAGTAAACCTCATAGCCTGATTTCTGCAAAAGAAGGGAAAAATAAGAATAAGAACCCTATCAGGAATTCAGGATGGCTTCACTATGAAATTAGATGGTATGATTTTTTTTTAGAAAGGAAATGTAACTAAGCTAGAGGTGCTCCTAAATGCCAAACATATTGTCTGACAAAAGCACAGATTAGTCTACTAGAACCTAAAACTGGAGCTTTTGTAAAATTAGCATTCAATATGTTATAATGCCAAAAGAACACGTGGGAGCAATCACAGCAGCAAGAGAACACAAATTAGATAAATGCCCAGCAACGGAGATTACAGCTCTCAGTAACTCAACGACTGATTTTAGCTATGTACAACTATGAAACAATGAAAAAGGCAAGTGGAACACCCACGAAAATTCAACAGCAAAAACAGGCATTCTCCTGCCACCGAAATAAGCTTAATAGGATGGGAAAATGGGCACACACCAAAGGTTGCTGGTGGTTGCCATCCGAAACGGCTGCCGGACAAGTCCTGATAGTTGCCGTCTGGCATGCCGAATGCCTCCAAAGCCAGGTCCAGACGACGGAAGATGAAGGTCGAAGGGAGCTGATATGACGAGCAGCCACAGCCCGGGATGAATGCGAGCGCGGACGAGCTTCAGGGAGGGAACACCGCCTCCGTGATACACGGCGAGCGCGTCGGACGCGGCAACGAAGATGGCCGGGGCGGGGAAGGCGTCAGTCACGGATACGAATCAGGGAGGGGGCGGTGCGAGAGAGTCGTGGACAACGATGATCTGCTGCGAGGGCATCGGATGCGGCAACAGAGATGGCCGGAGCGGGGGCGGCTACGATGAGAGGCACGGAAACGAGAGGGGGCTGCGTGAGAGTCGTGCGCTCAGCTACGCACAATGGTTTCCATGCAGTCGAGAATTACCAAAACACCCCTGGAAACAATTAATTAAATCCATAATCGAATATTAATTATCTACGGCTGAGATTAGAAGGGGATGGCGGTACTTTGGGTACCGGCCAAGCACTGTAACACTACTCATGGTCCATTGTACAAAATGTCTGTTTTAATGTCTCTATTTATAAGATTCAGGGCACTTACGGAAGGCCACCGTTTGTAGCTAATCTCAGTCACCTAGAATTTTCAAATTCTACCTATTTAAGAAATACGTTTGCATACTAATAGTCTAGGTCAATCAAATAGGTTGTGCACCTGTGATGACAGTGAAGGATTACAATTTTGAACGACAAGAAAAAGTCTCAGTCACCTAGAATTTTCAAATTCTACCTATTTAAGAAATACGTTTGCATACTAATAGTCTAGGTCAATCAAATAGGTTGTGCACCTGTGATGACAGTGAAGGATTACAATTTTGAACGACAAGAAAAAGTGTCAGTGACGACATGGCTACCTTTGGGCCGTCCGTTCATGTCAATGGAATTCAAATGGACCTTCCCACATCCCCCCCTCCCCCAACAAAAAAAAACGTACATGTTCAAATCACATAAAATCATTTCTTTGTTAGACATGAACCCTTGTCAAATACTTCAACAGTGTAAACGAAGGCTCTGTTGGCTCTCAGTATCAGCTAAGAATAAAAAATAATACAAATAACACCTGTAGGTTCGGCGCCAGTATGTGTATTTCTCAGAAGCGTATATATGTTTCAGTTTCGAACGGGAAATGCGTGCATAATTTTAATATACATTGTTTAAACATTTAATTTACTTACATTCTCTAGAAGAATATGGTTGACCATGATTCTCCTTCCAGTAATGATCTCCAGAAGAGTGACGCCATAAGCATGCATATCAACCTTTGCAGATAAGTCACCATAAAATGTGTATTCGGGAGGCAAATAGCCACTGGAATATTGATATAAATCGAAGTATTAGCAAGAAGATAAGCAGCAGTGGATCTCATTATAGTGAAGATTCACTCATCATATTTATCTGCAGGGTTCTCCCACTGTTAGGTAAACAAAAATAAAATAAAAACATTTTATGCCTTGTTTTGCCAAGCTCTTACAAGGTTCCAGCTATACCGTCGATGGTGCATTCCTGCCCTGGGCATAACATTCTTGCTAAACCAAAATCACCTATCTTACGATTCATGTCCATATCCAGTAGAATGTTCTTAGGTTTCACATCACGGTGCACAATGCATATCTCCTGCGTGTGTGATGGTGCAGACCCTGGGCTATTCCTTCAATTATACGGAAACAAGATGCCCAATCAAGCGATGCCCTTCTACTCAAATATGCATCATGGATATCACTGAACACACTGAATATCGAAATTGAATAAGCACACAACCATCAGCTGGGCAACACATACCAAATATAAATTTGTCCAAGCTCCCGTTCGGCATGTATTCATAGACCAAAATCAACTCTGGTTCATTGCAGTGTCCTAGAACTTTGATTATATTTGTGTGGCTAAGCTTAGAAAGAACATTATACTCATTTTCACTTTCATTTTGGATCCTGCTTCCAGTCTGTTGAGTTGGCTGGAGTTCACTCCGTGATATTTCATATCCCAATCCACACCATGCACGGATATTATCAAACCTTTTCGTGAGTTTGATATTTCTGACAGAATCATCCATGGGTTGGAATTTATGAAACCTTTTGATTGCCACTTCTGGTCCATCACTAATACGAGCCCGAGAAAACATCCAATATCATTCAGAGCATATATATTTTAGTTACTATACAGTGTTACGCAAAGCTGTGATATCTCTTTAGTTAAAAGAAATATTTGTCATTCCTAGTGTGATTTAATTATATTGTAACAGTTCCTAAATTAATATTCTCAAATAAACGCAATGCTGGAAATAGAAAATAAATAAGCACTTTTAAAAAGTTAACACAACCTCAAATGCGGCCTTAGTGATGTTATGTTGGCCAAAAGGTTACGGTATGTAATTTAGCAAGGAAATTATGGTCCACTGTCATGTACTATATCTTGTTTTCCCTAGCATCTTCATCTGTCAAAGGCTATGCATCTTTTTCTTCAGAAATAGTAAGTTTTTTTTTGTCAAAATTGAATTACTAGTAGTAATTTAAAATGAAATTAGTTCAAAATTATGATGCACCAGCAAAATGAAGAATTTTAAAACATAATCCAAAAGACAATCACTGTCTCCTGGAAAATAGAGTGACAGATTTAGATATTCTTTTCATATCAAAGAATTGTGAAAGTTGTTCATGTACCTCATAAACAGTAGCCGACCCACCCCCCCCCCCCCCCCCTCCAACAACATATTTAAGGGAGAAATTATTTGTAGCATCCTTCAATAACTCATAGAGTATATGGCCTGCCCAATGGTTTAAAATTAGTTTAGACAATTAGTATCTGGATTGATTGTTATGAGGATAATACTCGTTTTAGTCCCTAAACTATGATAAAAGCTCAATTTTATCTTTTAATTTTTAAAAGGTCCAATTTAGTTCTTGAATTTTGGATATTGGCTCAGTTTCGTCCTTGATCTTGCGTGGCTGCACAATCCAAACATTGAAAAATATCCCAACATTATTTTATTTTGCTGCAATAATTCTAAGAAACGTGATAGTTTAAATAGATCCGAAAACAGTGGTTTAAAGAAAAAATCAATTTAAAATTTAAAATGTGAAATTTAAGCTGATATGGCGTGCCTATTGCTGACGTGACATGCCACGTTGGCGGCCCCATCATCGCAGGGATGAAGATGAGCCTCTAACTGAAGTTTAAGGACTAAATTAGACATTTTAATAGTTGAGGGATGAAATTGAGATTTCAGCCATAGTTGAGAGACTACGTTGACTATTATCCCATTGTTATCATTCGAAAGATTTTAAGTTTAGCAGTTTTAAGTTACATGGCTTTAATTATACTTTCCAACATTAGAGTTCCATATGACACGCAACTAAATTAAATAGATGTAACTAACTGATCGGTGGTTATAGTAGCATTGCTTTCTAACATAAGACCTCCCAAGGCATTTCCTTCTTTCTTGAACTAAGAAAAGATAACACCACAAACACTAATTGCTTGAGCAAAGGGTGTCGAGAACTAATTTCAAAGGATTTATAGATTGGAAGATTTATTTAAAAGATACTTTATAATACATATAGAATTTTGGAGAGTTGAAGAGGGGAGTGACAGAAAATATTCCCAGTGTATTAGTCATTTTTGCACAGCTTATCCACAGAAATAAATAGAAGGTATGTTAAACAGTAAATTTATTTCAAGACTTATTAGTTCAGTAGTTTCTCATAATAAAATATAAAGGAGTCTACTCTTTCAGTAGCTTTTCACCGTCTATTCAAATAATCTATTTTTTAACAAGCAGCATTTGTGCCACTCAAACCTACGTCATGTCAGGTTTCCTTAAAAGTTTTTGTGGATGAACCATCACGTCTTATATTTTTGTTATTTATTACAAGGCAATATAAGTGAATTGATTTTCTATTAAAAACTTTTCAATCACAACTTTTTTAATTCAAAGAAAAATTTGTTCTCATCTGATGACACTCATGTAAGGAGTGTAATGCTTTGACTCAAAGAAAAAAAATGTGTGTGGCATATATGGAGCTGCCACGAGTCATTTAGGGCTTCCTAATACCTTGGTCACTTAGGTTCATTTTTCTATGGCACAAACAGAAACGGAAGTGAACGAGCTGTATTTCCCATGCAGAAATTATGGACAATTATATTGCTCAAAACCAATTCGGTAAATGTTCGAGCTTTCGAAAAACCGAAAATTAATGGCAGAAACAATTGCCCTGTGAATTTTTTTATTATGTGGCAAAGTCTATGAGTAATTGTAAATCGTAATACTGCTTGTGCTAATGATGTGTAGAGATTTTGTGCTGATGACATGATGCCAAATGTATGTGTACATAAGTTTGAGAATATGTTACCAACCTTCAGGTTCAAAATGGTTGTTATGTGGACCTGGCACTGCCTCCGACTCTGGTACCTGAAATATGAGTTCCATTTTATGACAAAATACGAAAAAAAAATTAAGATGCTCTAAAGCACTAATCTGTTACAGGGAAACTGATCCGATGAAGCTGACCTGAGAGTCACGCGGAACTAGAAGAACGTTGTAGATCCTCTCCAGGCGGATGGTGATGTCGTTGTGGCTGACCATGGGGAAGACAAGAGGGTATGAATCGATCTCGCCCTGCAGGTCCCTGAACTGCTCCGCCTGCCTCCCAGCCATGACAAACCCGTACACCGAGCTGTGATCCTGGCAGGATTCCACGAGCTCGAAGGCGCGCAGGAGCGTGTCACCGAGTCCGCCCAGCGCCCTCCTCACCTCCGGCCGCCGCGTCGTCTCCGAGGAGCTCTGCTCCACCAGCTGCAGCAGGTCGCCCACCATCATGACCCGGCGCGCAAGTGATCAGCACTCCTTGGGGTTCCGCCGCGCCGTGCGCACGGCGTGCAGCGTCGCCGAGATGAGACCAGCGGCGTCCGCCCCCCACCAGCTGCGCCACAGTGGCTGCCGGCGCGAGCGCGTTTAACAGCTCCATCGGCAATCGACTACCCCTCGAAACTATTGGCAAGCGTGCAGGATATTCGGACAAACTGCTGCGATATATTTCAGCTGGTGAGTCGTATTGACGTTGAAACTTGAAAGTTGAAACTTCCATCGCGTTTCCCTCGCCGCGTGGTGGAGCATACACGGTGGTGGAAGAGATTATGAGAAGATTTTCTTTTCGAAAACAGGACAAATACACGTGTACGCAGACAACTGCAAGGCTGTGTTGTAACGTCGTTCTCTTCTCTCTTGCGCCTTTGGGCATTCTTTTGTATTTTTAAAAATTTTGAGAGACAATTGCTACTCAAGATAATGCAATGAAAAGTAGGTTAAGCTTGGGCGTGGTTCACCATTAGAGCGAACCGACCCACATCCACCGATGCAAAAGTTTATACAGAGGCACCGCGGAGAACCTTTCTTTATTGGGGCAATAGCGTTTCAGCCATAAAAAAGAAATCTAATTGTGAAAGAGCCATCGATTTTGAAATTTTGTGAAACAGCCATCAATTTTTTGAACCGAACCCTCCGTTAGCCATGGTTCTTTCACACCGTTTCAACAGCTCTTGGAAAGCAATAAAAAAAGAAAAAAAACCAATTTACATGTGCGAAAAGACCATACTGCCCTCGTGATATCTCAAACTAAATCGATCGATTTCCCCTCGGATGCCCGTGCTGCCCCCTTCATTTTTCCCCGCGTGCTCCCAACCCCAACCCTAGGCGGCGACTGGGGCTAGCTGCTGGCGGCGAGTGCCAGAGCGGCGGAGCGCTGGGAGGCCGAGCGCGCGAGTGGGC
>BCLF01000099.1:115512-136050 GCA_001602275.1 Zoysia japonica
CCAAAGACATATATGCAAGGCAGGAAATTACCACATAAAATGGTTGACATGAACTATTCATTTCTACAACTAGTTGATTATGTTGCTGATTACTACATGTGGGGTTCTAAGCAATACTTAACATTGTGGCACGATGATAGTAGTAGTGATGTTGCTGAGATTAAATCTGATGAGCAGTTGCTAAAATGGTTCAAGCTCAATATTGAGAAGGGCATCATGTATGTTAATGCACAAGTAAATGATTTTGATGGCCCATTGCAGTTTTCACCTACTAAACATAGATTTCACCCTTCAGTAAGACATAAGCAGCCCCAATCTACAACCGAGACAAGCCAAAAACGGCCCCAACCCACATCCAAAACAGCCACAAAGAAAGTTAGAAAGGGTAAAAAAAAAGGATGGTGATGAGAAGCCGATAGGAGTTGATATAAGGGCATCTACAACTCTGATGATGAGGTGTTAAGTGATAGTAGTTGGGATTCTGATTTCACTGCTTCATCAAAATCAGATGATGATGAGTATGATCCTGATGATGAAATTGTTGATGACGATGATGAGGACGATATTCCTGCTTTTTCATATGATGTAGATAATCCATGCATCGATGTGGGAGTAGTTTTTTCGGACACAAATGAGTGCCAATCTGCAGTTAGGCAATGGTGTATTGTGCATGATCATGCATATGAGAGAGTGAATAAAGATAAGATAAGATTTACAGCCAAGTGCAAGAGTTGGGATAAGGGCTGCAAGTGGAAGTTTTATGCTTGTATTGGCAAGAAGTACTTTGGCTGCAAGGTAATTTCAGTTATGCTTTTTTTGCAATGTAATTTCAATTATAAGTTTGTCACTAATTATTCTTGGTCATGGATTGTGTGGTTGCAGGTAAAGACAAGTGGTCCTAAGCACACTTGTGATTTATTCAACAAGTGTGGTGACACAATGGCTTCAAATAAATGGGTACCTGATAGAGCAATTGACATGTTGTTGAATAACCCATTAATGAAGCCAAAGCAAATACAAGCTGAGCTGAGGAAGATATACTAGGCGGAAGTTCCATATGACAGAGTGGTTAGAGGAAGAGAGAGAGCGCTTGATAAGATACATGGGGAATGGGATGAGAGCTATGATTTGTTGCCCACATACCAGGCTGCGGTTTTGAGAGCCATGCCTGGTAGTATTGTTGAGTTAGACACTGAAGATTGGAAGGGTGAAAAATGCTTCAGAAGATTCTTTATTGCTCTCAAACCTTGCATTGATGGTTTTCTAGAAGGGTGTAGGCCCTATATTGCCATGGACTCCACTCACTTGACAGGAAGGTCAAGAGGTCAGTTGGCAGCTGCTGTTGCTGTGGATGGTCACAACTGGCTCTATCCAGTGGCATTTGGGGTGATAGAGACAGAATCTAAAGAGAGTTGGAGTTGGTTCATCCAAAATTTGAAGAAAGCAATTGGTACTCCTACAGGTATAAAGATTATTCAATTCATCTTTCCTATGACATATTCATCTACCAATTAGCACTAACTTACCATATGACATCACTGCAGGTTTAGTCCTTAGCACAGATGCAGGCAAAGGATTAGAAGTGGCTGTACATGAAGTGTACCCGGGTGTGGAGCATAGAGAGTGTACGAGACATTTATGGAAGAACATGAAAAAGCACTACAGTGGTTCTTTTTTTGCTCAACACATGTGGGCAGCGGCCAAGAGCTACACATTGAGAAATATGAGTACCACATGGTGAAGATAGAGGAGAAAAGTCCTGCTGCTAGGAATTGGTTGGATGAAAATCATCCATACATATGGAGTAGGGGAAAATTCATTGAAGATTGCAAAGTATATTACATCAACAACAACCTCTCCGAGAGTTTCAATAGTTGGGTGTCCAAGCAAAAGGATCAACAGATTGTGGATATGTTTGACACCATTAGACGGATGATCATTGCCAAGTTTGATTTGAGAAGAAAGATTGGGGAGAAGATGCGGGGCATCATTATCTCCAAGATTATCAAGACTCTCAATGCAAGAATGAAAGAAATTAAGAACCATGAGATTTTACCATGTGGAGGTTTGACAGCTGAGGTAACCGTGTCCTTGGTGAGGTATGCAGTCAACTTGGAGGACAAAACATGTAGTTGCAGGGCTTGGCAAGTGAGTGGAAAGCCTTGTAGTCATGCTTTAGCTTTCATTGCCACACTTCCAAGAGAGGTGAACATGGAAGAGTTTGTGCATGAATACTTCTCCATTGAGAGGTTCAAAAAAGCTTATGCAGGTACTTTCAAAGCAATGTCATCTAAGCATCAGTGGCAACGTGTTACTCTAGGCTATAAAATTAGAAAGCCAAAATTAAAAAGAAAACCTGGAAGGCCTAGAGTGGCTAGGATTAGAGCATCTGATGAGATTGGCACTAGCAAGAAGAGGACTTGTATGAATGCAATGAAAGTGGCCATACGGCTATGTATTGCTAAAGTGGTCTCACAGCTAGTCAAAAAAGGAGGATGTCAAAAGATGATGGCCCAAGTGGAGAAAATGCCATGAAGTAAGTTATTCTTTACTAACTTAGTCACTAATTATTTGTTACTTCTTTTGTAACACATTTATTTTCTTTTCAAGTGCAAGTGCTGTTGTGGATGACATGGACTTAGGAGGAGGAGGAAGAGGAGGAGGAGAAGGAGGAGGACAGCCAACAGCAAGAGGAAGAGGGAGAGGAAGAGGGAGGGGAAGAGGTAGAGGACAGCAAGGAAGAGGAGGGCGAAGGGGAGGGAGGCTAGCTCAATTGCTTGGCATTGACCCTTGAATGTGATGTTTGTATGGACTATGCTTTAGTGTTGTTTACTTTTTATTTTGGACATGTCGTTGTGCTTTTGTTGAACTTGTATGAATTAGACAAGGAAACTTCTATGTGCTTTGCTGGATATGTTGGTTGATGGATATGTTAGTTGATGAATATGTTGATTGTTGGACTATGCTTTTGTTGGATATGATTGATGGATATGTTGGTTGCATGTGTCAATATTGAGCAAAAATACTGTCAAAATTTATATTTGAAATATTGTTGAGATTTAAATTAAAAATCATATTGTAAATTTTTNNNAAAAAAATAAGTCAAATTTTGTTCAGATTTTTAATTTTGAACAATATTTTTTTTCAAATTAAGTCAAAACTATGGTAGAAACACAATTAAATTATCAAAACTGTGGTATAATCACGAAGGGTAATTCTGTCTTTTTGCAACAAAGTTGACACCGTTAGCACTACATAACGGACTTATGGTAAATCTGTGGTTCGGTTCAAAAAATCGATGGCTGTTTCACAAAATTTCAAAATCGATGGCTCTTTCACAATTAGCTTTCTTTTTCATGGCCGAAACGCTATTGCCCCTTCTTTATTAATTGGCTGATCCTATGCACCAATGGATAATATGGATCAACCCACTTATATTACAATGTATACACATATATTTACTACTCTACTGATTACGCGACCCGCCCATGCCCATGCTGAAAAAAACCAAGACAAACACAATACTAAAGCCTCATCATATCCTCTACGGCAACTACTTGTCATAGTTACGGAACCATAATCCTCACTTGCACCGCCAGAATGGCAATGTAACAATCAAATGGAAAGGTAGTAGATGTACGTATCATTGTCATTCGGCAAACTCCCAGCGGCAGGAAGCTGCCGGTGGCAAAGCCCCACGGGGAGCCCAAGAAGCCCTTCTTGTCACCGTCATCGAAGAGAGAGGATATCGGCTCCAGTGGCTCCACGGAGACAGCATCGCTGCTGAGGAAGAAGAGCTCGTCCTCACCAGCCATCTGCATGTCCTGACTCCTTCACGAGCAGCTCGTCCTCCTCCTCCACGGACGGCGTGCGCAGCGGCATCTTAGGGATCAAGAGCCCCTCGGACGGGGCGCTTGGGCTCAGCTGCTACTGGAATGCACTGCAGCCTACAACTACAGATGGTTTCGGCGATGAAGAGGCGCGGCGGCAGAGAGGTGCGGCGCTGCTGTGCTGGCAGCAGTAGTGTGGTTCTATCCAAATTTTTTTTTTCGACTGAGTGTGGTTCTATCCACACGATCCGAGGGATACAGTGAAGCTGAACCAGCTGCCCCACATCCCGAGCCCCGGTGATCCAGTGGAATCAATTTGTGGGTCGGTTCGAGATCCATCGGTGCGACCCGCCCCACGCCCATGCTGCAAGTAGGTAGAGTTAATGGCAGTCGTAAATACAGCACTCATCCAACAAACATTTCGCTACTCTACATAGAGCAATGGATTTAAAATTTTAAAGGAGCTTTGAGAGAATTTACATAGAATTTAACTGTTGAATACAAATTAAAAAGATTAATTGGTTCTATGGTATTATAAATTTGAAGGTTTGAAAATACGCCATTAAACTTCTGTGCCATCATAATTCCAACGAAATTGAAAAAATGTTATTATATACAATTTTTTATCGTTCTGGACCCGATGTCAAACACATGTACCTTCGTCTTCCAGGTCGGCATTTGCGTGCCCCTGTCCAAGGCGGCGGTACTCCATGGCGTGCAGCGGATCCAGGACCTCAACGCCGATGACCAATGTAGCATGTCAAGACATCGATGGCGTATCTCGGCGAGCCGGAGTCATGGACTTCAACATCACATACTACCAGAGCTGCCTGCACAAGAGAAGAGATAGAGTAGATGATAATGCACAAATATGGCGGCCTGCCGCATGCGGGCAAGAACCTAGTGCCGCCTTCGAGAGCGCCGCCGCCAAGTACGGCGCGGAGCGGATAGCGGCATTCACTGCAGTGAAACGCGCCACTTCGACTACGACCCTGACGGCTTGTTCTCGAGCGATTGGAGCAGTTGGTGGTGCGTGCGGCAACACAATGATTCTGGCTATCATAGCCTTCCGTGTTTTCACCAAAGCTGTGATTTTTAACGAATTACTTCTCCCAAAAGAGCGGGCATGCCAATGGGGAAGTAGTTAGCTGAGTGTATTGAAAGATAAGGGGTATAAGTGGACATACAAAAATATATGTGCTTGTAAGTGGGCTTGCAATGATAAAAAATGTATATAATGATATATTTTGCAAATTTATAAAAAATTATAATAGCATTAATCTTATTATTGAAAGTTTAATGATATATTTTCAAAACATCAAATTTATAATGGCATGTAACAAAATAACCCAATAAAAAAAGAGCAGGAATTAGATTTTATTTTCTAAGTAGTAGCTTTTTCGAAAGCTACTTTGTGCCAAAGATACCACAAAGCACCTTTTAGATAGCTTTTTATATGAGTTGAGGTTTGTTATGGTGCCAGAGAGTAACCGGAAGTACCTCCATTCTCGATTAACTATTATCATTTATATTTGAAAATCAGTAACTGATAACTTTTTTTATCCAGCCCAGAACTTAGAGTATCTTTTAGTTGGTACCTTTCTATTTTTACTCATAAGATCAAATCAAATGAACAAATACTATTAACTCCAAGCACGGTAGCAAAATTCTTATAAGATAAGTATAAATAAACTATAGTTTTAGGCAGCTCCTAGCTTTAGAACTCAAACATCAACTCCAGCACCACCAGAATTTGAGTGACAAAATCTGTTGCATACATCAACTCTTTGAAGTATAATAAATAGGAGTAGAATTTAAGTATAGTCTATATTCAGAATTCAGTCAAACATCAACTCCAGCAGCACCAGAATTTAAGTGATAAATAGAACCACTAGCAACAATGAAAACAACTCTGCGAGCTCAATCACCTGCAACTCCCAACAACAATAAAAATAGCACCACTAGAAACAAGGAAACAGCAACTCCAGAAACAATAATCTACAACCAGCAACTCCAGCAAACAGCTCCTTGTGATGGTGGTAGAAAAGCTACAATGACCTGCACAAGAAAGGAAGACTAGTTACAAATATGGATGAAACAAGATATACAGTCTAGAGCTAGCCTAGGTGACAACCAAAAGTATGTGAATCAAGTTCAAAAAATAAAATGTACTTATCACAGGAACTATCCAATAATGCCTGTCACAATAGAACTTGACTATCCAATAATACCATCCATAGAAAAAGGAAACAAAAAATTCAAAAAAGAACAAAAACAGAGCAGTACTTGCTACTAAGCCATTTCATTTTTTAGCCAAATCATTGCGGCTTCTTGATCTCCACTGCATGCACTCAAAACGATTTCTCTGTTCTCTTGATTTTTGAAAACCTCAGCATATGCTTTGGCCTTATCTTGTTTTGTCACATCCAGTGTGTTCAATACGGAGATGCACTTGGTGATGGAAATCTGCACCTTGACAACCCTCCTTATCTTTTACAAGCTGTGCACTTTCCTCTTCTACCTGTTTTGTCCTCATTTCTAGGTACCTTTCCATCATACTTTCTATGTTACCAATCTTCTTTGCTTTCTTAGGTTCCCTAGGTACGCCAACAGACCTTCTTTGCTGCATATTCGATTGAGCTGTCACAACTTGAACTTCTTCCTCTCTTGGTTCTGCCCTTCTCTGTTCTTCACTCCTTTGGCCACCTTCACCGTCCTCTTTTATCCTATGCATCTGTGTATCATTATTTTCTAACCATTGTATTTCTTCTACATCCTAAATCTCATTTGTATCTCTAAGTTCAATAATAGGCTCATCTTGTAATAATTCAATGCCAGAAGTAAAATTATATGCTCCTTCTGCTAGTAAATAAAAATAAGTAGCACAATAGAACACTATTTACTTGTCTGAAATCAACATTTACTTGTGAACTGCTTGACAGAAAAATAAAAAACAGAACATTTCTTGATACAAGAGGATGGTAGAATACTACTTGTGCTACAATAATACTTATGCTAGAATAATAAAACAGAACTGCTTGACAAAAAAGTAAAAACTAACTGCTTGATAGAAGAATATAAAACAGAACACTTCTTGATACAAGAAGATGGTAGAATACTACTTGTGCTAAAATAATATTTATGCTAGAATAATAAAACAGAACTGCTTGACAGAAAAATAAAACTAACTGCTTGATAGAAGAATAATAAAACAGAACACTTCTTGATACAAAAAGATGGTAGAATACTACTTGCACTAGAATACTACTTATGCTAGAATGATAAAACAGAACTGCTTGACAAAAAAAAAACTAACTGCTTGACCCAAAAATAAATGTGCTAGAGTAAAAATAAGCAGAGGTTGAATTTACCATCATAGTGCTCTCCTAGATCATCAAACAATGGAAAAGTGACCTTTGTGTTTTGAAACTTCTTGATCTTTGGGAAACTCTACACATTCAAACAAATATGTACTTATCATAAAACAAGAATAGCAACCATAACAATAAGATACCCTAAAACTACCAGCAAGGACTTACAATGACCAAGTTGTCCCAGTGAAATGGTTCTACTTGTAACATTTACCTTGTTTAGTCCCAGGAATATCCACTCTCTCTTTTGGCATCTTTTAACAGCTTGTAATCTCTTTTGAGTTCCCTTTCTTTGCCTTGAATTTATTCTTTATTCTTTCGTAAAGGACACATACTTTTTCTTCTCATAGAACTCGTTCAACATTCTACTCCATACTTCCGTGCTCCATCCATTGTCACCTCTCTCACTCTTATTTTTGTGCTCAAGAAAGATGTCAACAAGTGACTTCTCTAGGGAAGAGTTCCAATAGGCTCTTTTTTTAGCTACACAATCAAGGAGAATTTTTTGCAACAGGAAAATATTAGGAAACAGAAAACAATATAACTCTTGTACAATAGGAAAGCATTAGGAAAGCTAAAGCAATATACCTCTCAGTGAAGTTCCAGTCTTCTTCACTTGAGTACATTTAGGTGATTTTTTTAGCACTTGCTGACAATAAGCTAAACTTTGGAGACCCCCTCCGAATGATATTTAACTTTGGAGAACCTCTTCCAACCATCACTAATAGAATCTATTCAATTATTATGTTGGTAATCAGCCCACATGCCATGAGCTATAGTGTCTCTCAAAGCATTCCCTTCTATACTGCCTTGCTCATTTGTGTGGTCACCATTGGGTAAGTCAACAAAATTTTGTAGGATGATATTATCAGGTTGGTCGTTCCTCATCTCCATTGAGTTTCCTAATAAGATTATGCAATATTGCAGCAGCCACCGAAATCTTGACTTGATTGTCCAACATGTGAAATGTTGTGACTTTAAGGATTGGGAAGCGCTTTTTAAGCACCCCTAACGCCCTTTCCACATGGTTCCTAAGTAGCATGGCGGTGGTTGAATAGTTCTTTCGGGTTTTGAGGTCGACGATACCCAGCTCCTAACTTTTTTTAAGTGATATCGGACTCCTCGGTAAGGTGCAAGGAAAGATGGAGAGTGTGCATAACCACCATCAACAAGATAAAACTTTTTTGGAGGTATATAAAAACCTCTACTTATAGCAGTTCTCAACACTCTGGAATATGTGGCTGAACCCTCCCATCCACTAGAAATGAAAGTAATCTTGGGATAAAAATCGCAAGCTATCATCATATTGATTCTAAGTGTTCTCTTTCTATTTCAGAAGGGAGCAGCCCTTTCAGATGATATGAAAATAGGAATATGCGTGCCATCAGTGGCACCAAGATAGTTCTTTTAAAAAAAGATAGAATCTAGGATTTTCTTCTATATGTGGATGGACTTGATTAGGATTAGGAGGTTTGAGGAAGCGGCGAGATAAAATGGGGATGATTTTCTTAAAGAAATGGTTGATATGATGGTGGAAGATGTCATTACTATGGCGAAATGTTATATGGAGATCTTCAGATGAAGAATTGTGGCTAAGCATGTAAAGGAAGAATGCAAGCTTCTCTTCAACCTTGATTCTTGTATCACGCACAAGTCTAGTCCTTCTGAGATAATTGGTCAAGGATATAAAGATTCGCGGTTCCATCCTAAATGCTACCCGACAATTCTTGACATGTCCTTCTAGCAACCGATGAACCTTAACATTACCTTTTTCTTTTGATGTATGACGTTACTTTTTCCCCCTCCTCTACTAGAGCCCAACATATGTAGGGCAGGGGAAACAAACAGCATCATATCATCATACTCTTGATCCCTCCTCTTTCTAATATGTTCTCTCCGAGACATACTTAAAAGAAAATCATAAACGGAATACATTAATATATGCGGGAGCACAAGTGTGCGCTGATATCATAAGCTGCACAGAATTAAAAAAAACAGAAACAGAAAAATGACTATACCTTTTGGAGTAAGTGTAGGATCCCAAGATGGAGGAGCCTTGTCTTCTCCAACTCGAACAACAGCTGGAAGGATCTACAGAAGTGGTATACTTGTGTTAAAATGAAACTTAACTAAAAGGAATCAACTCAATTAACTATTTAAATCAACTTTGACATATCCAACTAGACATAAACTCCTGATAAAATTTTTCAAGGATAGGGGACAGACACGAGGATTTCAAAGAGATAGCTACTGAATATGATTGTGTTAACTAGCATAAATCATTGAGATAGCAACTGAATATTAACATAAATCAAAAAATGGCTTCTGAATAAATATCAATGAAAAAATAGAGTACACTATATTAGCACAACTGCAGCATGGTAATAAAATAATGTGTATCATATTGTTGGCTGCCTGATTCTCTTCAAAGTATCACTCTCTCACTTTTTTTCTTTAAACTAATCTAGCAAGGAACCATACTTTCCATGAAAATATTTGAGAACTGTGTGATACTTACTGGAGAGAGTGATGTGTCGCCATCATTGCCATCAGATTGTTTGTTCCAACAACTCCATTTGTTGGTGAGATGGGATGATTGACATTCAGATTCAAGTGGGCAGCACTAGCAGAAGGTACCTATGGACTAAAAAATAATATCCGAAACAAGAACCAACTGTATCTACACTTTTCTGCCACAAATGTTTTCATGTAAACAAGAACCAACTGTATCAAACCACATCACACAAGTTTTGACTGAAAAATATTCAGTTTTTTTAGAAAGAATAATATTCAGTTAATCACATCACATGCAGGAGATGTGCCACACGCAGTGCAGTGCATACCCTTTTAGTAATAAGGAAAAAGAAACAGAAAACCTGAAAGAAGAATACACTTCAGCTTATTATTAGTGCGAGTGCCTGCACATCGTCGGTGAGAAAGAACAAGCATCTTGTGTCCAGCTAGCTTATGATTTGGATAACACAAATCTAGTATCACCATGCACACAACAAAATAGGCCACAGCTGCAGCTTATTATTGGGTTCAGATCCAAATGATTTTAAGATCTAATCGTGCAAGTCAACAAGAATGAAATGAGTTTCAGATCTAAGTGCAGACAGTGACTATGGCCATAGCCTTCACTAGAAGAAGAACAAAGAACACATTGAACGGAGGGGAAGGAAGAGGCGATGCGATTACTGGAAAGAAGGAAAGTGATGTATGAGGATGCATCGCCGTCGCCATCCTGATCGTCGCGCCGTGGAGCCGACGCTGTCGTGGCCGTCCCGAGTCGCAGGCAGCCGCTGCGCATCCCCAAGTCGCAGCTCGCAGGCAGCCACCGTGCGTCACTGAGTTTTGTTCCAAGAGTCGATAGGTAGGGTTTCAATCCAAGCTATGTGCGCGGGGAAAGGCCGGGATTGGGCCAGTTTTGTTCCCCATGTAGTGTAACTGAACGACCATTCCTACGTAGACCGTTTTTGTTCTGCTTGTTACTATTTCGCGTGGAATGGGCCGTATTCCCAGCCAAACCCCTCGTAACCGAACGAGGCCAATGTATAGAAAGAAGTTTCTGTACGTAGGCTGTGGGTAAGGGAATGAAGACTGACATGTCACAGAGATAGAACTGAATTTTGCTTTGTGAAGACGTACCAAACTAGGAGATGGTCAATAGTTATCATCTTCCTGGGCACATAGTAGCAAGGCAATTCTTTGGATGGGGTAGCCCTCACCATGCGAGATGATTTGTTGTCAAGAAGCCATAGAAATAAGTTACACTTAGCATGCAGGAGCCAAGACTGCCAAATCTTTTCCAAAATACCAGATTTGTATAGTAGTAGCTTCCAGGAATAAGCAATATTTTTTGATTTGGTGAATCCACTAGCTAGTCAACGACTGCCAAGACTTAGAGCCTTCCACTTCAGTTTGAAGCTCAAGCTCATAAAGAAGATCCTAAAGGTGGAGGTATTCCACAACGATGCTAACAGTGGAAGCACTCAAAATGTACAAAATCCATGCACGATTAGTGAGGGTTCTTTTTGCACCATTCACCTAAATACCCTTTTCTTAGGTATCACATCATTGTTGATGTTTGTTACATCATCATGGAGATGACATAAGTACTAACCAATGGTACATTCACACTAAGTCAGATAGGATTAGATTCCGAAAAGCACAAAATTATCATTGTAGCATTTCACCCAGGAGTATTCTAGGGTATCGTATTTATCTCAAAGAAAGGTATGGGCAATATTCAGGGATAGAAAAGTGTTCTTAGAACTAATTCAAGGCAGTACGAGTCATACTGAAATAACTAATTCTAAATAGGGGTAAGCATATATGAACATGATAGTGCACACACATCAGATCACTACTCTAATCTATTCTAAATATACAAATGAGTGCTAAGCATATGGACAAGTCAAACTCCTATTGTATTTCTTAAATTAGTCTCATGAATATACACATTATCTAGTTTATATATGTTTTAGCACTTAACTCTAAAGGCACCCAGGCACTATAGGGTGATGCCTTCTGAATTGGTTTAATAAGTCAAAGTTCACCATCTTTAACAGACCCTACATCATGCCCGAACGTAAAGGATTACAATGGACAGACAGGGCTGTCACCACTTGTCGTCTACCTCTATAGACCGTGCGGTACACCCGTATTCAATGAAGATGAATAACCCAGACACCACGTTCACATTATCCAACTATACCTTAATCCTCCTAGGCAGCAAGAGCTAGGACTAAAGCACACTAACAACACATTGAACCGATGCCGTGGTATAGATGCCTAAACATGTATTGACTAATATAATAAGTAGACTCTACTTAGCATAATCATATCTAGATCTATAGACAAATATATCAAACAAGAACAACTTGCACATAAATATAAATATAAATATACTAAGGGAGACATAATAAAAGGAAACTATATCTTTATTCATGGTCAAAGTCAACATAAAAGGAAAAGATACATGAGAAGAGTAATCACTAACTTCTCCAAGATGCGTTGGGAGCTATGGAGGAACTTCTCTAGCTTAATGGCACTCTAACAATGGAGACCTAATGAAGTATGAGTAGAAAATCCGAAATTGTGCTGTGTGTTGAAGTGGGGAATGAGGGGCCTCTAAGTCGGTTCAAAGATGTGTTTCGCACGCTAGGCCACTGGGCATATCTACAAAAAGCGCGGGAGATCAAGTTCGTTACCTTAGAGATGGTGAGTAAGAAGAAAGCATCTTTAGCAACAGCATCAATACGTTCACGGGCTAAAGTTGTCAGTTTGTTGTACAAGTTATGAATCAAGAGTCAGTCATCCTTCCCTGGTGAGGGCAAGCCAGGATGTACTCCTGGAAGTACTCCCATGCTTCACAAATTGACTCGTTGACTACTTACTAAAAACTTGAAATTCTTTCCTGAAGAGTGTTGGTCTTGCCCATCCCAAAGAACTTTGCAAGTAATGCATTTGAACACTTGTCCCAGGTATCCACAACACTTCGATTGGTGTAGAACCATTGTTTCGCCTTCCCCAGTAGGGAGAAAGGAAACAGTCAAAGTCGGATGACATCTTGGGTGACTCCCCTAATGGTGAAGGGAAAGCGCAAGCAACCAAAGGAGAAAATAAATAATATAAAGTGAGGAAATATACCAACACGGTGAAAGTCAACAAACTAACAAATCTAGCAGTGCCATGTGGCAAGGAGTCAAGCCTCGGAACTAGGAAGAATATCCAGATGAACCTCCGGAGGAATCCTGCACAAGACCCACCAGGGAGGGCCCACGAGCAAGATGGACCCAAGGGGCCCACCAAAGGGTCGACCGACCTGCGGTTGGCCCCTTCCCCACTTTAAGACACATCACAAGAGAAGAGAAAGAGCTCCATAACCAAGGCTTAGCACTAGTTCGTAGTGTTTAGAAGATAGGGAGAGAGTGAGGGGTATCAAGAAGTGCTAGCCTTGTTGGCATCTTCTCCACGCTTGTACCTCGACAAGTGTCTTCGAGGATTGTGTGGAGGAGAGGCAGACATGTCCCTGTTTTCTCCAACATTGCACTTCGGTATTACTCTCGAAGGGTGCTTGGACGAGTGTCGGGCCTGTCAACACCATCTCCAAGCTTGTACCTCGACATGTACTTCTTAATTCATGTAAGTGTTTATGCTTCTCTTGCATGTTCATTTAGTCTGTTGATTCAATAAGATCTCATTCTTAGTGCTTAAGGGTCCATCGCTATATATTGCTTAGAGTACCTTAATTCTTTATTACGTGTGGTGTTAATGTAGTAACTTACTTCATAGACTTGATATCTAGGATAGTAGTTATTTTTGTTTATTGCGTACTCCACAGTTTGTAGAGGTAGACGGCAGATGGTGATAGCCCTGTACGTCCTTTGAAATCCTTCAAGTTCGGGTATGTAGTAGTGCTGGAAGCCAGAGCAACCTGTGGATGCAGGAGGAACGAGTGCCCGAAGTAATACGCTAGGAATTGACCCTACCTTTCTTAGACTTAGACATCTTGAGAACTCCCTATCTACCTAAGCCTACCTAGTTCTTGTTGTTCCTGGATGAAGTTAGAAAATTGTGTACACACGTTTTTTGTGTTCAATAACCTTAGGAATACTCTCGAGGGGAGTGCTACAGCATTCTTTGCGCTTGCATATTTATTTGTGGATGTAAGAAATACCAACAGCGTTCTATTTATAACCTCTCTAAGTCGGTTCAGAGACGTGGTTCATGTGCCAAGCCACCGGAAATATCTACAAAAAGCACGGGAGAGCCAACACGTGGAGGCCAATCGGGAATGGCACCAACGGCTGGTCGACCAACCCTGCTATTGGGCTTCCCGGGCCCATCTTTGGGTGTAGCTCTCTCTGGTGGCTCTTGTGCGGGAAGAACTTTCGGAGATTTTTGGAATTTGCTTTCTATCTCCGAAGGTTTACTTGTTGCCACATGGCTTCGCCTATTCGTCGGTTTGTTGACTTTCGCCATTTTGGGCCATTTTCTCACTTCCTAAAGTTGAATTTTACATGCATACACATTTTCTCCATGTACAAGTGGAACTAGATTATTTAAAATAATATGCTTGCAAAAATGTTAGGTCCTCATTTATTTTTTGAGGTTCCTTGGCTGTATAAGTGTGGTACTTAAGGATGCACCAATTAGTCTGTGATAAGTGTGGTTACATTTGATTGAATGGCTATCGAGAATAAAACTCAGACAACGACAGCCACTTGAATTGGGAGATGCCAAAATTTTTACTGTTGCAGCTCTGTTTTCTAAAACCAGATTCATCTCACCTCAATGCCCAATTAAGATTTTTACGGTTTGAGATTCCAAGTCCATGAAGTTCATTCGTCTTTTATGTTAGGATAGCTGCATTATGTTACGCAACATAGAGATGCCAAAATGATTTAACATTTGAAAACTGCAAACATTTATCTTATATGTAGGTAATTTTCAAGGAAACATATTGGATGCACTTATGAGCTCTAGGGCAGCATGATGATAAATCCAAAGAAGTTTTTAGAATAACGAGCAAAAATTTAGAAACCAATGCGCTTGAGTTATTTGTTTCTAATAGATGGTGTAAGGTTCATGTCCATTGAAGTATTATAAACCCTTAAAAAGTATGAATTATTTTGGTGATTGAATGAAAAATGCAGGTAACATGTGTAGTTGTAAGTTCTACCCGTGCATTATCTCTACATCAACAAGGTGAGATTCTTTGATGGTTGGCAGATGATCCCTAGAAGAGAAGTTTCGGTTGCAGATGGATCTAGCCTAAGGATGAGTTAGAGAGCCAAATGTGGCATAATTTTGTTAGGCTTTGAGTGCATAGGAAAGCCGATACTATTAAGGAGGATCAAGCTATTTTCTCTAGGATCATACAAGTGTTTGGAGGTTTCAATACTCTAATAATCTCATAAGGCACTTGAGTGGCAGATGAAGCAGTCTGGATGAAGTTGGATACAAAATCGAATTGAGCACTCCAAGTTTTACCTCCAGAAGGAGTCACCAGAAAGTCCGGTGAGCCAAAAATCCTAATCTAGAGAGGATATTTTCTGGAACCTGAAGAGAAGGAATCACCAAACAGTTCAATGAGGTCAATGACTAGACAATCCGGTATCTATAAAATGAAGTCTAGAGAAGGTATCTCTAGAAGTCCAAAAGAGATGGTTCACCAGACAATCTTGTAAAGGTATGCACGAGACAGTCCAGTGACCTATGAAATATATTTCAAAGAGGGGTTCCCACTATTTGAGGTCATAAAGTAGTCACTCGACAGTCAGGTGGTCTTGTGCGAAGAGTGACCGGACAGTCTGGTGACTAGTAAAAGCAGACAACTTAATAACATCACCCTTCAATGGTTGTTTGTAGGTTGGTAGGCTATTTAAACCGTGAAAGAAGATGTTGGGACATGTACCTGAGGTCTGAAGTGCTAGAGTAAACTTCTGAAAGATCAAGGGACACTAAGTAGAGAGCACATTGCTCGAATTGAAAGATCTTGAGTGCTAGAAGAGAGTAACTAGAGCATTCAACCGTCCCTATAGCTTGTGAGGATTGAAATGGGTATCTTAGCTTGAACTCTTGATTTATAGTAGTCTAGACCAGCTAGGTGTAGGTGATCGAGCTTCCAAAGAGATTGTGAGAGCTGTCAGTATGTGAGTAGTGTTAGGTCCTCTGCTTGAAAGGGACACCAAAAGGGAGCGTCTGAGCGTTGGAGGCTTACTCTTGTGATTGAGTACTATCCGGGATAGTTGACCGGGGTGCCATTGTCCTTACTCCAGGATTGAAGCGTACTCTTGAGGACATCGTTTCAGGAACGATGGGAGAGATTAAGTCTCTGATGGGAGTAGTCCAACAAGGATCAGTAGAACATGCCATCCTTTTGAGACCTCGAAAAAAAATCACTGATCATTCCTCTACTTATTTACATTCTACATTTACATACTTGCAAGTAGTGTTGTTAGGTTGCTTTGTATTACTCTTTTTAGCTATCGTGCTAGTGCTTTTATGTTTGCATATCTTTCATTCCACTAGTATGCTAGTAGTCTTGGCCAACTATACTTGCTTAGGTTTATTTCCATTCGAGATTGTGTACCAAGTTTAGTTTTGTAGTGAATTATCGGTTATATTGGACCATAGATTCAACCCCTCATTCTCGGTATCACTGATCCTTACAGATGGAAATTTAATAATAGCCTTGTCAAGCATAATTTTTTTTGTTTCATTCATCAGCTATGGAGCTGAACTTTTATAAGGTTTAAAACGCTTTGTAGGAAAATGCAGAGGCAGAAATGTTATTCCATTTTCTAAAATGAAAGTCCACCAAGTTCAAGAAGGTGGCAAATCGTGTCCCTAGCAACAAGACAATGCCCCACTTGAGCATCTTTGCGTCCCCTTCATAAACTCCTTATTGACGTTTATCCGACACCTTGATGGCCCATTTTGGAAAATCAAGAGCCATAGCAAGATATACATGCATCGTGGTGAGGACAACTTGGACCTGTATTTTCCATCCAGCTTGTATAATTAGATTCGCTTTGTGTCCCTAGAGTTGATCGGCCATATGACCAATGATGGACCGAACTTGCTCCATGTTAGCTTCTTTAAGGACAATGGCAGTCCCCAAATATTTGCAATGCAAGGGAAATCTGAGAGCTCACGGGGAGTTTCTACTACAAATATTCAACTCAGGGTCCCCACGTTTGATCTACAACACATTGCTCTTTTGAGTAGATTTGAGACCCAATGATTCACCAAATAGTTGGATCACTTTCATTGTGACAGTGATATCCTTAGCTTCCAGATAGAGAAAAAGGACCAAATCGTCCGCAAGATATACAATATTGTAAGATATGCCGTGATAAAATGTTGCAATAGCTCTTCCTCATCAGCTTTAGTTATCATATGGCTCGGTATATCAACTAACATGAAAAGCATAGGGGATAAAGCTCCCCTTGCCATATTCCATGCGACGAGTAATCCTCTCACCGGAAATCTCACTCACAAGTACTTGCGTTGATAAGGAATATAAAAACACACTGATCATGTCCCTCAGAGGGATAGTCAAACAACCAATGTTAAAGTTGGGACAGTTTCACCTGAGCAAAAATAAATGGAGAGAGCATTTCTACATAAAACTCCATTTAAGCCCCATTTGCAATACTGGAATTTTTCCCATTTATGTATTTTTCTATAAAATTAAACTGATTTCTATAAAATTTCTTCGAGATTCCTATGTAATTCCTATGCTCTAAACAGCACTTTAGATTCCACCTTTAACTTCAACCCAAAGCCCTACCAAATACTCTCTCTATTCTCAAATTTCTCAAATTGATGTCGCCATTGACTATAAACGTCAACTTTGACCATTCGTCTTATTCAAATTAATATGATAAATTTCAAATATTTTGTTATAGTTTGCTTTATCATCAATGTTGTTTCAATTACAACTTATAACTTTTTAGATTTGAATTAATTTTTTAAATAAAATGAATGGTCAAAGTTAATATTTGTAGTCAACTGCGACGTCAATTTGAGAACGGAAGAAGTACAGCAACTTAGGACCCGTTTGGAACCGTTTTCCTCCAGCTTGCTTTCTCTGAAAACCAACTTTATACCAAATCGACTTTTCTAGGAGACGCTGTGAGAAGCAGCTCCTCGTTTGAGTTCCCCGCTTCACCTCACCACGCAGATGGAGGCAGGGGTGGGCTCGTTGACGATGTAGGACACAACAACCCTGCTGCTCCGGCTTTACTCCTTCGGCGGTTCCCAAGGCGACGAGACTCCACTGTAGCAGCGCAGGCGGCGACGTGTGACAGGCGACGTGCGCAGTGTAGCCATAGACGCCGAAGTCAAAAGGTGTACAGTACTGTACAGTAGAGTAGTTGGTAGTTGTAGAAATTACTGCTGCACTTGTAGCGTGTGTATAAAACCCGGAGGCTTTCCTCCAAAAGCAAGGAAGACGTGCAATTCACTCGGCCACTTCACGTGTGCTTTGTCTCTGCTTCCCCGTTGCGCACTATTCATCTTCACGCTTCAGGGGTCGGGAGTGAGTTCCAGGGGTCGGCCAGGGGTCGGCTAGGTGTGTGCTGCAGGTGCAAGATCATTGAGGGGCCAACAAGTGATATCGGAGCCTATGTTGAGCACCAGCAGCGATGGCAGACACGTCGGAGACTTCTCCAGTGGGCTCACCGGTGTGGACGCCTGAGCGCTGTGGCCGCACAGAGAGGCGCGGCGGAAGGGACCGCTCCGAGTCGTACACGGTCGTCGTCCACAAGACTGTGAGGAAGTTCGACGGTGCCACCACCTACCCTACGCTTACACGCACGAACTACTCCGACTGGGCGGTGTTGATGAAAGTGATGCTCCAGGCGCGTGGCTTGTGGGTCGCCGTTGAGTCCAGGACCGATGACGACATGGAGGACAAGTTGGCGCTGGAGGCGATTCTCCACGCGGTGACGCCAGATCTCATCTCCACTTTGGGGAGAGCGAAGATGGCGGCGGAGGCCTGGGAGAAACTCGCATCGATGCGCGTAGGCTCGGACCGAGCGAAGAAGACGAAGGCGCAGCTACTCCGGAAGAAGTACGAGAACATCACGTTCCGTGATGGCAAGTCCGTAGAGGATTTCGCACTGCGACTCACCTCGCTGGTGGCGGAGCTAGCGGCACTCGGTGACGAGATTGCTGAGCAGCGGGTTATCGAGAAGTACCTACGGGTTGTGCCGGCGAAGTACGAGCAGATTGCTCTCTCAATTGAGACTCTACTCGACCTCTCAGAACTCACGTTGGAGGACGTGACCGGGAGGTTGAAAGCGGTCGAAGACCGCGCCGCGGCAGCAACACCGGCAAGTACCAGCAGCAGGCTGCTGCTGACGGAGGAAGAATAGAGGGCGCGCTGCAGAGAGCAGGCGGACAGCCCGTCCACCTCCGATCGGAGCGGGCGTGGTAGAGGCAAGCCAAGGAGTGGCAAACCCTCCCCATGCGCCGACGACGAGTGCCACAACTGTGGCAAGAAGGAGCACTGGGCACGTGATTACCGTACGCCCAAGTGCCGTGACCGCGGGAGTCAGGGGCGCACCCGCCAGGGCCGAGACTGGAAAGAGAAGGCCCATCTGGCGGAAGAGGGCGAGGAAGAGCCGCCTTTGCTGCTGGTGCAACTTTGTGCTCTCGGGGACGTCCTAGACGACGCAGAGCATCGGGAACTTGAGCTGGATGAGGTCCGGGCTCATGTTCACCTGGGAAGGGAGGAAGACGCCATCGAGGACGTCTGGTACCTCGATTCAGGGGCCAGTAGCCACATGACGAGCAACAAGGCGATCTTCACAGAACTTGACTCTGCCATCTCGTGGTCGGTCAAGTTCGGGGACGGGTCGGTGGTGAAGATTGAGGGACAAGGCATGGTGGTGTTCAAGGGCCGAAGTGGCGAGCACCGCGTGTTGACCGGAGTCTACTTCATCCCACGTCTGAAGACCAACATTGTGAGCCTTGGGCAGCTGGAGGAGCGAGGGTGCAAGATATTGCTCGAAGAAGGGGTCCTCCGCGTCAGAGACCGACAGCGGTGGTTGCTGCTGAAGGTGAACCGCGGGAGGAACCGTCTCTACACCACCAAGATCCAGGTAACACAGCCGATGTGCCTAGTGGGGAGGCTTGGTGACGATGCGTAGCTGTGGCATGGGCGGTTTGGCCACATCAGCTTCGATACGCTGTCAAGGCTAGGTCGGCATGATATAGTGCAAGGCCTTCCCACGATCGAGCATGTCAGGGAGCTGTGCGATAGTTGCCTCACCGAAAAGCAGCGGAGACAGTCGTTTCCATGCAAGGCGACGTATCGTGCCGAGGGTCTTCTAGACCTCGTGCACGGCGACATATGTGGGCCAATCACCCCGCCGACGCATGGGGGTCGGCGCTACTTCCTTCTTCTGGTGGATGACTGCAGTCGGTACATGTGGTTACGACTGCTCACCACCAAAGACGAGGCTCCTAGAGCCATCATAGAGTTCCAGGTGCGGGTTGAGACCGAGACGGGTCGGAAACTACGCGTGCTGAGGACCGACCGGGGTGGAGAGTTCACCTCGGTGGAGTTTGGTCGGTACTGCGCCGAGAAGGGCGTGGAGCGGCACCTCACAGCACCATACTCGCCGCAGCAGAATGATGTCGTCGAGAGGCGGAACCAGACCATCGTCGGCATGACCAGGAGCATGTTGAAGGATAAGGATATGCCGGCGACGTTCTGGGGTGAGGCGGTGAGCACGACGGTGTTCATCCTCAACCGCTCGCCGACCAAAGCCGTAGCCGGGAAGACCCCCTTCGAGGCTTGGCATGGGAGGAAGCCA
>BCLF01000099.1:136064-146491 GCA_001602275.1 Zoysia japonica
ATGTCCTTCTTCATGACATTCAGCGGCGTGGCGCACGTGAAGACGGTGAAGCCACACCTCGACAAGCTAGAGGATAGGAGCACCAAGATGGTGTTCCTTGGCTACGAAGCCGGGAGTAAGGCATATCGCCTATATGATCCTGATGGGAAGAGGGTGCATATCTCTCGGGATGTCGTCTTCAACGAGGCGGCAAACTGGAACTGGTCGGGGACCAGTGCCGATGATGGAGAGGTAGGCTCTCCTTCGAGCACTCCTCGGAGATAGAGGAGGCGGGCTCAGCTTCAGGGGGAGTTGAGCGCGGCGATGCCAGAGATCGGCGCGAACCGAGGTCGGCAGAGCCAGAGGGCTCGGACGGTCGGGGTCGGCGCGATTCTGGATCAGCCGCACCGCTCGACTCAGAGTTGGCTGGGCAAGGTCCGGACTTCAGGAGTCGACGCAGGAAGCGACCGGCGGGTCGGCGCGACTAAGAGTCGAGGTCATCGAGTCGGGAGGACTCTGACTCGGACGGTCGGCGCGACCAAAGGTCGGACAGTCGGCGTGACTCAGCTGCGACTAAGGGTCGGCGCGATGCCGAGTCTGGAGGTCGACGGAGCCCGGGATCAGCAAGTCAGAAGAACTCGGATCCGGCTGGGCAGAGCGGCTCCAGGTCGGGCAGTCGGTGTGACCAAAGGTCGGGCGGTCGGCGCGGCGACAGTCAGCGTGACCAAAGGTCGGGCGGTAGGCGCAGCGGCAGTCGGTGCCATTAAGGGTCGGGCGGTCGGCTCCAGCGTGACTCGAGGCCCGAGGGCCGGGGTCAGCGTGGGGGGTCGGGGTTTGAGGGTCGACTGAGCGACTCAGACGCCGCGAGTACAGGAAGCTCAGGGTCCTCTTGGTCAGGGAGGTCGACAGCGAGACCAAGGTTCGTGTCGCCACCTCCCGACCGCTCTCTCGACCTTGATGCGGCGCAGGACGAAGGGCCGCTGAGGTATCGGTCGATCAATAATTTGATCGCCGACCCTCAACACCTGAGGACTCATGTGGAATGCAGCGCGCAGCAACTGCTGACGGTGACTGCCGAGGAACCAAGCACGTGCGCAGATGCCGAACGCGACCCATGTTGACAGAAGGCCATGGCAGAGGAGATGCTCTCAATTGAAGAGAACCGCACTTGGGAGCTAGTGGATCAGCCGACCCATTGTCGGCCGATCGGGCTCAAGTGGGTCTTCAAGGTGAAGCGCGATGCCAATGAGAAGCTGGTGAAGTACAAGGTGAGGCTGGTTGCTAAGGGGTACGTACAGCGAGAAGGAGTGGACTTCGACGAGGTGTTCGCGCCAGTTGTGCGGATGGAGTCGGTCCGACTCACGCTGGCATTGGCGACGGAGAAAGGCTGACAGGTCCATCACATGGACGTGAAGTCAGCATTCCTCAACGGAGAGCTAGCCGAGAAGGTATTCGTAGAACAACCACCGAGCTTCGTTGAGAAGGGTGAAGAGCACAAGGTGCTCCGGCTGCGGAAGGCGCTGTACGGGCTCTGACAGGCTCCGCGAGCGTGGAACACCAAGCTGAACGCAAGCTTAAATAAGCTTGGCTTCACCACGTGTGTAGATGAGCATGCGCTCTACACACGACGCTCCAAGGAGAGCACACTGATCGTCGGAGTCTATGTCGACGATCTTACCATCACCAGTGACAAGAAGGAGGACATCGAGACGTTCAAGCAGGAGATGACGTCTCTGTTCAGGATGAGCGACCTGGGGTTGCTATCCTGCTTGGGCATCGAGGTGATGCAGGAGTGAGGAGTCATCAAGCTCTCCCAGTCCGCCTACGCGGTGAAGCTCCTGGAGAGGGCAGGCCTCTCGGAGTGCAAGGCAGCACAGACGCCGATAGAGGATCGGCTGAAGCTATCGAAGAGTAGCAAAGCGCCGACCGTTGATGCGTTCTGGTACCGAAGCATCGTCGGTGGGCTGCGCTACCTGGTGAACACACGGCCGGACATTGCGTTCGCCATGGGGTTCGTGAGCCATTTCATGCAAGATCCGAGGGAGGATCACCTCGCCGCTATCAAAAAGGATACTATACGTCGCAGGGACACAAGGCTATGGAGTCCAGTACAGCAGGACCAGTGGAGGTTCACTGAAGCTGACCGGGTTCAGCGACAGTGACATGAGCGGCAACATCGACGACCGAAAGAGCACAACCGGTGTCGTGTTCTATCTGGGGCACAACCCCATCAGCTGGCAGACCCAGAAGCAGCGAATGGTGGCTCTCTCGACGTGCGAGGCGGAGTACATCGCTGCGGCGACAGCTGCATGTCAGGGTGTGTGGCTCCATCGGCTGCTGTGCGAGCTCTCAGGAGAGAAGCTGCAAGCGTCGACCCTGATGGGGGACAACAAGTCCGCCATCGCCCTGTGCAAGAACCCCATCCTTCACGACCGCAGCAAGCATATTGACGTGAGGTATCACTTCATTCGTGACTGCATCGAGGGAGGGCGGATTGTCCTCGAGTTCGTCAAAACCGGTCGGCAACTCACGGACACACTTACCAAGTCACTTGGGCGCGTCCGATTCCTAGAGGCTCGGTCTCGGGTCGGCGTGATCAAGGTGGCTGAGGAGCAGCATGGTTAGTGAGAGATTATTGGACACAACAACCCTGCTGCTCCGGCTCTACTCCTTCGGCGGTTCCCAAGGCGACGAGACAGCCCAACGGGACTCCACTGTAGCAGTGTGGCCGTGGACGCCGAAGTCAAAAGGTGTACAGTACTGTACAGTAGAGTAGTTGATAGTTGTAGGAATTACTGCTGCACTTGTAGCGTGTGTATAAACCCTGGAGGCTTTCCTCCAAAAGCAAGGAAGACGGGCAATTCACTCGGCCACTTCGTGTGTGTTTTGTCTCAGCTTCCCCGTTGCGCACTGTTCATCTTCACGCTTCAGGGGTCGAAAGTGAGTTCCAGGGTCGGCTAGGTGTGTGCTGCAGGTGCAAGATCATTGAGGGGCCAACAGACGAGAAAGGAGGATGGAGCAAGCTTGGAGGCGGAGATGGAGGGCTGGGGCAGGCTCACTGGCAAGGATGGAGGCAGGGGCGGGCTCGCTGCCGATGATGGAGGGTGGGGACGCGTTTGGCCGCAAAGATGGAGGTGGAAGTGGGCTTGCCGGCAGGAATGGAGGCAGGGGTGGGCTCTCGCCCGTGGGGATGGAGGCAAGGGGGTTCCGACACGAAGGGCGTTCAACCGATGCTACCATGCGAGCCGATTCTGTGTCGTAGTATTAAAACAACATCTGTGAGAATCGCGCCCATAAAAATCGCGTCTGATTTGAAACATTTGGGATCCTTCTCAGCTTTCATCCAATGGAAGCCAGTGAGAAGCAGTTTCAAATGTGGCCTTAAGGTCTCCTTTGGAATGTGGAAATTTTTACTAGTTTTTTCTATGTGAAATTCAACATTTTTTGTGAAATTCCTAGCTTTATATTTTATAAAAGCAGTTTGACTTTATGAAAAAGCTTTCTTTTGTGCTAATTTACTTGTCATTTCTAGCTATTCACTAGATTCATTAAACTATCACACATACATTGTGTTCAGATGCATTAAATATTCTATGTATTTAGACACACAGATTTGTTTAGAATGACAAGTAAATTAGGGTGGAGGGAGTATTTTAGAGTCGCATAAAGATTTAGAGAAGCCAGAGCTATATCACCTGTAATTTTAATCCAAAATAATTAAAATGAAAAATCCACGCAGCAAGTGCGAAGAAGACTTCCCTGTGCGCACTCTAGGGGCACTAACCACGCCAAAAGCACGCATCTGTCTCTTCAGATGGCTCTGTCTAAGGACCACCGCCTGTGAATTTCAATAAAACTTTTTGCGCAAATAATAAAAACAAAGAAGGAAACGGACCGTAGCAGAGCACGGGTAGGGTTAAGCGGCGTTTTATGGGCGCGCTGGCTCACGGAGTCAATTCTAATCCCACTACCCTCGCTTCGCTGTCATGAGGAGCCTCGCCGTCGTCAGCCCCCACCCGGGCGCCGCCTTCGCCGCCCAGCGCCGCCGCCATCACCCCGCCGCCTCCGACAGGTTCGTTTCTCACCTCCTCCTCTTACGCGTCCCGTCCCCTCCCCTCCCTCTCGCGGTCTCCGCTACGAAGTGTAGCACCCAGTACCCTCGCATCTCCCCGCCGCCGCCGGGGTCGCCGGTTCAATCCCACTGCATTTTCGCCACTCGTGCTCTCCGGATATACTCTGCGTCCTCTTGGGATCGGTGTGTGCTGGAGCTGTACGGCTCGCTTGGCTATCGTATAGCACGCCGATACCCATTTTCCGTCTGTCGTCTCGTCTCCCACGTTGAGATACTTTAGTTTTGTCAATATATTGGAATCTTTTAGCCTTATATATTGGTGAAGTAATGCGATTCTGATCGGTCATTATGCAGGGACTTGATTTCCCAGCGTTGTTGGCGATGTGAGAAATCTCAGGACTGCTCCGTCGGGAGCTCTCTAAGGTTGGCGTGTTACTGTTGTTGCACTGAAATTAGCTTTGATGTGTTTAATATCCCTTATCTTTTTGAAGCGAAAGTTTAATATCTCATACCATTAGGATTATTTTAAATATTTTTCTCCAAAGAGATATCTAGGTTCCGTAATTGATAGTCAAACTAACAACTTAATTTTGTGTTATTCTTGACTTATGTTTTGCTTGTTATCTATTCCAAACTGTCAAATTTAGTAATGTTCTTTTTTTATTATTTTTATTCTATTCAGGATCAGCCACCTTACAGAGAAGTTAAACCGAGATGTCTCAAAGAATACAATCATGCTAGCTGCTGGTAATATTTACTCTTGTCTTGAATTCAGCAATTGCTTTTAATTCCCAACTGTGAAAGTGTTTGCGCCAGCTGTTAGAATTATATTTTGGGTAGTAATTTTGTTCAAAATTTCTGGGGTCAAAACGACCACTTCCCTCTGTTGGAGCCAAACAATACTGAATGTACTCTGTGCTTGTAAGCTTTCTATTGCAAGAGCATAGCTGAACAGAGCAACCACACAGAGATAGAAATGCAGCCTTAAGATTTTTTTTTGCAGAGCCATAGTAGCATATTATTTAGCCCCCCCCCCCCCTTCTCTTTCAATGCAATAAAATTCGTTTTAAATGAAACCTACTGCCTACTTCATAACAGATACTCTAGCATAATGATTTAACTTCATTGGAAGTTTACCTGCCTCAGGCCCTTGGGATGGGGAACGAATATAGGACCTGGCCAAAGCAAGGGAATCCCTTTTCTTCCTATTTCTATTTATTAGAAGGAATTCTTTTTCAGTTACACTTAGAGTGTTTTCCATATCTATTTTTATGTATACATGCTCTGCTATTTTTTTGCATGATTTTATTGTGTCTCAGGTTCTTATCCTTTTTTTACAAAATTTATGTCTTCCTTTAATCCTGATTTTATATGCATCTATGTTATTCATTCTAGCTGTTTCTGTTGAGCAAGCGGAAGCTGCTGTTGACCTTCCAAAAGGTGACATGTGGTCAGTGCATAAGTTTGGTGGGACATGCATGGGGACTGCCCAGAGAATTAAGAATGTTGCTGACATTGTCCTTCGTGATCCTTCTGAGAGGAAGCTGGTGGTTGTATCAGCAATGTCTAAAGTCACAGACATGATGTACAATCTTGTAAACAAGGCTCAATCAAGGGATGATTCTTACATTGCTGCACTAGATGAAGTTTTCGAGAAGCATATGGCTGCAGCAAAGGAGCTGCTTGCTGGGGAAGACCTTGCAAGATTTTTATCTCTCTTGCATGCAGACATCACTAACCTAAAAGCGATGCTTCGGGCCATATATATAGGTGCAGCTATTAAATCGATTCTCGTTGTTTTCTTCTTTCTATTGTATTTTAATTGTGAAGAACTTTTTATGTTAGTCCTGCTATGCGAAATGAGAATTAATTACCTGTTTGCGACTTTTGGCTTCAGTTAAAGATCATGTTTCATAATATAGTTGCTTCTTCATTGATACATGGTGCATTTCCTATTCCTTTTTTTTTTTGCAGCTGGGCATGTAACAGAATCTTTCTCTGATTTTGTTGTCGGGCATGGAGAGTTATGGTCTGCACAAATGCTATCGTATGCTATAAACAAGGTACAAACTGAGCTTTCAAATAAAGAACATTGTTTATAGGACATTGGGAACCTCCTAAAAGTAATAGGTTGTCCAGTATCTCAATAATGTTGCATCTTAAGTATTTCTAGATTCATTCACTCTGTAAAGGGCCAGCTAAATAACATTCACTTTGAATTTATAAATAAACAACTCTTCTTGCTGTTTCATATTTCATATTTTCTTGGCATTATAATGCAAATAGAATGAAATATCTGTCACAGGCTCATAGGGGCTCTGAGCTCATCTAGGGCATTATTGTTAGCAATAAGTGCTTGTACCATGAAGCATATATTCTTCGATTAGGATGCTTTGAGTTTTCTACCAACATCAGCTATTGGATCAAACGAAATCTAATAAATGCACCATCAGACTTTCTATTTATGTGTTCACCAACTTTTGTGGGTTCTGATACTAAATTCAAGCAAAACCAGTTATGCCAAACTCATCTGACAACTGTGGGTCCAAAGTAGGAATATGTTGAGCGATTGCTCTATGGCCATTTATTTGTTGCCCCATAATTTTGAATTTCAAGTAATGTGAAGGTAGAACTGTTTATATTTCAGATATTTAATATAAATTTACTTCTACAAGTTATTGGATCTATAGTTGTTTGTGCGTTTGAAACAGTGACAGACAGATATATCTTACTGTGTGCAGTCTGGAACACCTTGCAGCTGGATGGATACTAGAGAGGTTCTAGTTGTAAAACCGACTGGATCAAACCAGGTGGATCCTGATTATTTGGAATCAGAAAAACGCCTTAAAAAATGGTTTGCTCGCGTTCCTGCTGAGACAATAATTGCTACTGGTTTTATTGCGAGTACACCTGAAAATATCCCTACAACCTTGAAAAGAGATGGAAGTGATTTCTCTGCAGCCATAATTGGTTCCCTTGTTAAGGCTCGTCAGGTGACCATCTGGACTGATGTTGATGGGGTATTTAGTGCAGATCCTAGAAAGGGTAATCCTATTGTGATTGACTTATTTATTCTTTATTTTGAAATATTGTGAATGATCATGATAAATGATAATTTAGATGATATGCTTATCATGCTTATTACATTCAAAGAGTTCCCCAAATGCTTGTTGAGATGCAGTACTTTGAAAGAATACCTGATAATTCTACAACTAGAAGTCTGCAGATTAAGCAGGCTGTTGTGATACTCACAGACTTGATGTGGTATTCATTATAAAGATATGTAGTCTGGCTATGTTCCGTCAAAGTTGTTATGTGGAATGCTTTCTTTCCAGTGTAGCAATCTAAAAATTTATTGCAAAATTCTAGTAGAAAGTAGAAGATACAAGTACATGGGCAGGAAAATTAGCACATGATACGGATACATGGTCTAAGGAATGTTATTGAGCTTATCTTTTCTCATAGTTAATGAGGCTACAAAGTCATAAAGCAGTCCATGTTCTATATCAATAATCAATTGAAATCTACACATTACATTTGTCTGAGGATATATAACAAGTTTGAATAAAATTTTTATTGTTATTAAAACAGGGCCATTTTGAATGTACATATCTGATGACAACATCTAATTAATGCAGTTAGTGAGGCGGTGATCTTAAGCACATTATCATATCAGGAGGCCTGGGAAATGGTAATTTCTCTACTTTATGGGCATCTTCCAATGATATCATGGTTTTGCATGTATGATCAATAACCTACTGAGAGAAGTCAGCTGGTATATGCTACTATAACCGTTTCAAAATAACTGTAGTTTTAGCCTTGTACCTGGACAAACAGCTGTCCAGATACATAGCCATTGAATTTGCATGTATGATCGATAATCTAATGAGAGAAGTCAGCTGGTATATGCTACTATAACTGCTTCAATGAACACTGCTTCATCAGCCTAAAAGCTGCCGTGGAGCTATTTTTCTCCGTGCTCACTGCTCAGGCCTAGTAATGATGGGAGGCATTTGTGCTCAAATCACTGTTATCTGTGATACTACTGGATCTTCTTCTTGTCTCAGTACCTTACACTAAAGTCTTTTTTTTTGTGAGTGCAGTCATATTTTGGGGCGAATGTCTTGCATCCGCGTACAATCATACCTGTGATGAAATATAATATACCCATTGCTATAAGGAACATATTCAACCTTTCTGCCCCAGGAACTATGATCTGTCAGCAGCCTCCAAATGAAAATGGTGACCTGGAGGGTTGTGTTAAAGCATTTGCAACTATAGATAATTTGGCTCTTGTTAACGTTGAAGGGTGAGTTTGTGATAAATTTACACCATGAATATCATACATTTATATTTACTATACTTGCTGAACATGAATATCAATTTATCATGATGTTAAGCACAGACTTTTTACAATGAGCATATGATAACAGACGGGCCATGAAGCAGATACATGGAAATGCTAATTGCTTAAATGACATACTTATAGTTTCTTAACAGTGCCTTAATATATTTATCAGGACTGGTATGGCTGGTGTTCCAGGCACAGCAAGTGCCATATTTGGTGCCGTGAAGGATGTTGGGGCAAATGTTGTAATGATATCTCAGGTATATATCATGCTGTTATCATCTTGATCTTTATAGGGTGAACCTTCTTCCTGACTGCAATACATGTGCAGGCTAGCAGTGAACACTCTGTATGTTTTGCTGTTCCAGAAAAGGAAGTTGCATCAGTATCTGCAGCATTGCATGCTAGGTTCCGTGAAGCATTGGCAGCAGGGAGGCTATCTAAGGTATATTCAAAACTCTGTATCTTATATTTCTTATTACTACTAGGTAATAACTGAAATTTTGTAATAATCAGATAGTTTTTGTAGTTTCATGGTGGTTATATTTTTGTGGATCTTTAATAAACTATTTGCCTTGTGAAAATTCAGAATCCTTTTGATCAACAATTTATAGTGGTACAAATGGGATTATGTTTTGTCGGAGACAGTGTACATGGGGCTTAACTTGATGGTCTCAGCTTTGCAAACTATTTTTTTGTGACCTTCACTATAGTGAGTCATCATGGAAACTTCCATTATAATGAACTAAAGTGATGTCATTGCTGGAAGTATCAGGCAGGTTTGCTTCCTTTCAATATAATGACATGCAGCACTCCGGTGCAATGAAAAGAGGAATTACTAGAAGAAAACCTTTTGGAGAGCAGAACAGGTGGACAGCTATATATCGTTGGAAAATAGCCTACGGAAATTTTAATATGGTCATAATGAATGTGTAGTGCTGGAGTGTTTGATTGAGCTTCCAGATTTGAATTTACCTTGATTTGTGTAATTTCTGTTTCTCAGGTTGAAGTCATTCATAATTGTAGCGTTCTTGCTGCTGTTGGCCTAAGAATGGCAAGCACACCTGGAGTCAGTGCGACCCTTTTTGATGCACTTGCTAAGGTATGATGTAATTTGGTACTTGAGGTACTTTTCTTGGGGCCAGATGTTAATGTACCATGAAATGATGGATCCAGGCAAATATTAATGTAAGGGCGATAGCCCAAGGTTCCAGTGAATACAACATTACTGTTGTATTGAAGCAAGAAGACTGTGTAAGGGCTCTTAGAGCTGCCCATTCAAGGTTCTTCCTCTCAAAAACCACACTTGCTGTTGGAATTATTGGACCTGGGTTGATTGGTCGCACGCTGCTGAACCAGCTGAAGAATCAGGTATATAAAATCAAGAAAATTCCACATCCTTCTTTCCGGATTGTGTCAATAACTATCTGCCTTTATGTTATATTCTCCTTATCTTAAACCGTTTAGAATTTTATAGGGCCTGTTTGGGACAGCTTCTTTTCAGCTTTTGAACAAAAATAAGCTGCTTCTTTTCCCAAACGCAAACTTATTTACTGCTTCTTTCATCCGCGCTTCTCCCTTTTGCACTGTAAACCGACGGAACAAATAATCCACTCACAACCTGCTTATTTTGGACGTCCGCGAACCAGAGAACCTCCAGTCACCACAGCATCTCGAGGACCTGCACCGGTGGTCGCGCCGCCTCGTCGCTGGCCGCCGGATCTTGCCGCCCATGTCACGCCGTTGAAGCTCGCGCCGGAGCTCGCCGCCACCTTACCACTGGCCGCCGGATCTGGAGCTGCCTCTTCGCTCAGGCTGGAGCTCGTGTCGCGCCGCCGAAGATCACCGCCACCTCACTGCTCATTGCCAGGGCTTGCACCGGATCACCACCGGATCTGGATTCACCATGCTGCTCGCGCCGGAGCTCACCATTGCCTCGCCACTTGTTGCCGAGGTTCACGCCGGAGGTCGCCACTGGATCTAGAGCCAGCTCGCCTCGTAGCCTCCCCCCCCCCCCCCCCCCCCCCC
>BCLF01000099.1:146497-165486 GCA_001602275.1 Zoysia japonica
CCCCCCCCCCCCCCAACGTCCACCGAAGCTCCAACCATCTGATCTCAAGCTCCCTCACCACCGGCCCTTCCATCCATGAGCGGCGTGAGCAAACGATAAAAAAGTTTAGGGACAATTGCATCAGTGACCCAAGTTAATAAGCTAATTGTATGTTTGGCTCTAGTTTTTAGTGTTTGCGCATTTGACCCTGGTTTTTCAATGTGAAGCTGCCGTTTGGCCCTGATTTCTAACACCGTTAGCAACAAGATTTTGTAATGATTTAAAAAATAAGAAAAATCAATAGATAATAAAGACCATGGGAAAAGGACAGAACTACCCTTGCTGTTGAAATTCTAAAAAATTAAAGTATATTTGAAATGTTGTCAAAACATTCATTTTTTTACTTAAATTACATTCATAATATATTTAATTATTGCTGAATTTTTCTATATGTTGCTAGATATTTTTTTCTACAAAACATATCAATCTTGCAAAACAAATGAATAAATAGGGTCAATAGTGGAAGGGCAAATATGTTTTTTTTTCAACATAAGATTTAACACCGTCAGATAACGGAGTAGGGTCAATCTTATTGTTTGTTTTAAAAAATCAGGGTTAAATGTGCAAACCCTAAAAAACAAGGCCAAACATACAATTAGCTTGTCAACTTGGGTCAGTTACGCAATTGGCCCAAAATTTTATTGCCAAACGTGCTGCTTTTTTTAATCGCAGCTTATCTGGGCCGCGGGTCATCTGGGCAGCAGCAAAAAAGGGAGCTTCTTTTTAAGTTTAAGTGGTAACAAACAGGCCGATAGCAGCAAGCCATCATATGCCGTTCCCCACATCCATACTCCATAGCTTCCTGGCCACCTGTACTTCTCGTCTCCTTTGCACTTTTGCCTCTTCTGTGGGCCATTGTTGTCTTACACTCTCGTGCAGTGGGACCTTGGTTTTCAAGGTGTCGCCAAGTCGTCGAGGCGAGCTTAGACATTGTGGCATTCTGGCCATCATACCAAAAAGCAGCTAGAGCGAGGAGAGAGAGGGAGAGAGGGGGAGAACAGGGAGGGGAATCCACCAACAAGGCCTAGCCAATGCCGCCGCCGCCATCCCCGCCGATTCCAATGCATATTGCTCACCTACAGCTGGGCTGGCTGCACGATCTACATGGGGGACACCGGCAGCGGCAGATCTGAGGGCAGAATGTCGAGAGCATGAGAGCCGGTGAGCTGCCAGGACAACATGCGGCGGGGAGCTGCAGTAAAATGAGGAAGACAACAGAAAGGAGAGAGGTGGCGGCGCTGACCATATCAACAGGGGCATCGGATTGAGCATTGATGTTGAGGAAAAGTAACCTAGCGTTGATGGGCTGGCATCCTTACTTTTAACCACCTGTTGTCTTTTTCTTTTCTTTTCTTTTTTCCTTTTTCTCTCCCCCATGTGTTTATATTGTTACCTTTCACTTGTATAAGGCGTCGCCTTAGCTTGCCTTATGCTATCCTAGGCCATCAACTAGGCTCACTGCATCTCGCCTCACTGCCTTAAAAACATAGAGTGGGGCATGTAGCTATATTACTAAAATGTTTCTTATGCTTCAGTATTAGTTTTTCACTAGTGTCCTATATGCCACCTTAATAGGTATTTTCTGATCCTTTAATTTATGATATGTGGAAAATCAGTTTATCTTGGTTCATTTCTTTTAAATAGGCAAGTCAATGGGCGTTTGGTCTATTTTACTTTTCATTTCATCTGAACTTTCCTGCAGGCTGCTGTTCTCAAGGGAAATTTGAACATTGATTTGCGTATCATGGGAATAACTGGTTCACGCACAATGATTTTGAGTGATAAGTATGCAAATTAATCCATTATCCTTTTTCTTTCCTTTATTTTTAGTCCAGTTTTTCTAAACGGAATTAAGCGGCCATCTAAACAGCATCTAAATGCTAAACAGCTACCCTCGTCTAGGCCTAAACTCTGTCTAAATGGAATTAAACGGCGTCTAGACAGGTTTAAAAAGTTTTACTGCACTCTAAATTGAATATATTTATTAAGTTGGTGTTTGTTCTTATCGTATCGATTCATCATAAGTGATCTCCTGAGTGGGGTAGTATCTGCATGAATTGTGTCGGTAAATTGTACTTTTGCCATTTGCCAAAATTTATGGTTGACAATAACATATGCAAAGCCTATATTTGGTGGGTGTATCTGGTGCCAACTCACAAAATGAACCAGCAGATTGTGTTCCAATGACCAGGATGATGACAAATCACAATAACCTGCACAGTAAAATTTACAAGTAGGATGGATGCAGAATGTGTTGGTAAACGTGTTGTGTTACAATCTTAACCATATTTCTGTGATGCAATGCATGATTCCAAGGTTCTAACATTTGGTTTGTTTTTCCGTCTGATTTGGTCTCCAAAAATCCCATACACTGTTGCTATTTATTTTGTTTATGATTCTTATGTATTTTCTTTCTGTAGAGGAATAGATTTGACCAAGTGGAAACAGAAGCTGGAAAGTGAAGCAGAACCAGCGAATCTGGAGAAGTTTGTTCACCATGTGGCTGAGAATCACTTCTTCCCTAATAGAGTTTTGGTGGATTGCACAGCAGACACAAGTGTTGCGTCTAACTATTATGATTGGCTTAAGAAAGGAATCCATGTCATAACTCCAAACAAGAAAGCCAACTCAGGCCCGCTAGACAGGGTAATAATTTTGATAGCCTTACCTGCTTTTTAGAAAAGGAAAGGAAAAATAAAAAGAAAGAAAATACGTTTTCTTCTCTGTATTCCTTAAGTTTCGTATGATATTAAATGATTATGATTCTAGAACATTGACTAGCTGAACTAATAAGCATTACCAATGGCACAACTAGATGGAAGCATAAGTGAGGGCCAACTCAATTGACATTTAGAATCACAGGCATATTGTCCCAGCAGTTTGCAAAGCAAGTTTCCTTAGTGCTCATTGTAGAAAGTAGGAAAATTGAGTAGGTTATGATTTTTTGCAAAGTATACCTCCATTTGCAATTCCAGTCTCCTTGTTGCAGAATAATATATATGAATGGAAATAAATCTCACTCGATTGCTGGTAAATAAAACTTGTGAATTGCTGGTTAGACCTTTAATTCATAGTGTTAAAAGCTGCTGCCAAATCATTGGATTGCTTAAAAGAACAATTTAATTGTATTTGAACAATTATGTAAAATGAGTTAATGAAATTCCTGTGGTTATGAAACATGATACTGTAGAAAAATTACCCTGATGTCCATTAGGCTCGTCTACTAAGCACCTAACATGGACTTGGTAAGAATTCATATGGCTACATTTTGATTGTGTTGGTGTTTTTGCCAACTAACTTCTTTTTTCGGGGACATGCAGTATCTGAAACTTAGGAATCTTCAACGTGCATCGTACACACATTACTTCTATGAAGCAACTGTTGGTGCTGGTCTCCCCATCATTAGTACCCTGCGAGGTCTCCTGGAGACAGGTGACAAGATATTGCGTATTGAAGGGATTTTCAGGTCTGTAGACTTTGAAGTAAATGTTGACAAACTTTTTTTATCAATATTTTATATTTATGTATGAACCAAGATAAATAGGTTGATAGTACAGAAAATTTTAATATATTCAAAATTATTGATGTTGATTAAGTGATTTTATCTGACAACACATTTAGTGTTCACTTCTTGTTGAACGCATTTCATTTAATTTATTCAATGTGGTCTTGTCATTTACATGTTTAGCTGTTTAACTGCAGTGGAACATTGAGTTATATTTTTAACAATTTCGAAGGAGCAAGGACCTTTAGTGATGTTGTGGCTGAAGCTAAAGAAGCTGGATACACCGAGCCAGATCCAAGAGATGATTTATCTGGTACTGATGTTGCCAGAAAGGTATTTCTTTTCCTCACTTAAAACTTTTCTCTATGTCTTAATAGAGAAGCAGTTAAAATGTCGTTTCCATCAGAAGCTTATGGCCCTATTTGGCAGAGCTTATTACAGAAATAAGCGGAGCTTATTTACAGAAATAAGTAGAAGTTGTGCCTTCTGCAGTAGCCTCTCATAATGAACTAAAAAGTACTCCCTCCATCCCAATTTATAAGTCATTTTAGGACTGGGCACGGGAATTAAGGAGAGTTGAAAAGGTGGGATGTACTGAACACGGGGAGAGATAGAGATGAAGAGGTATTAGAAAGAGAGAAAGGTGTGTCGGTGTTACAGGCTGCAAGCCCTAAAGGAGGAGGCCCAACAAGGAGGGATACAGGAGTGGATAAGAGTTTGTTAGTTAAAGGTTAGATTGTTTAGGGTTTGTTAGTTTAAAGATTAGGTTGTTTAGGGTCTGTTTTAATCGGTTTAGGGTTTGTTTCTAGGCTACAGCCTTGCTGTCTATACAAAGCAGGTAGGAGATCCATTGAGGGTAAGCAACGAAGAAGTTAATCTTTCCAAAGGGCGAAGATTACCTTCAGTTGTAGCCATGGCTGGAACGTGTCCGAGACCACTGGTTTCTCTACCACAACAATTGGTATTCAGAGGCCAGCACCGGCGCATCGCCTCAATGGCCGGCACCGTCGATCCTATGGCTATGACCACAGCGTCTTGAAAGCTTGATCTCCTCGCCATGATGGAGAACTTCTGTTGCAGCCTAGATGACTATGACGCCCGCATCACGGGGGTGGAGAGGGCGTTGTCACAACCAGCCTTATCATCGTCGGGCGACGTAGAGCGACTGGCATCGCATGAGAAGGCAGAAATCAGCAAGGCGACGTAGTCCGCTCCACTAATCAGCGCCATCGCCGTTCTAGCCGTCTCTCCAACCATCAGGCCCGATCAGTTCAGATCGATCCTTGATCTCTCCATCACATCATCGGCTCCATCGATCGCAGGGAGTCATGGACCTACCGCTCCTCAAAGCCTCCATGTCTCCATTGCTCCTCCAGGCTGCCAGCTCCGAGCCGACTCTGCTGTCTACGGTCGGATCCGTTGGCCTCGGCAGTCAACACGTTGTTGCCACCATGAACGTAGGGAGCGTTCCAAGCCACGCCATCGTATCAAGACGTCACCATGGCACCGCATCTTCGTCCTCCGGCTGCAGCAAAGAAGGAAGCAAAAATATGGGTCCCAAACGACGCACACCAGCAGAGTCCGGGACATGGTCCGAGGCGGCTGCCGCGCCATCGACACCATCACCGACGCCGTGACCGTCGCCAGCAACACTGTTGGCATCTTCATCCTCGGGGGCGTCATCTTTCTCGTTTGCAGGTCATGCAATTGCATCATGATGGCTACTAGGTGTCAAACTGCAGCGAGCAGCAGCAACACCAGCAAGGCGAGCAGCTGCGCCAACCTCATCTCATGCAGAAGCTACAACCTGGACCTGTGCCGACTTAAATTGCTAACTCTTGCGGACGAGCTGTTTGTGGGGAGGAGGGAAATGTTACGGGCTGTAAGCACTAAAGGAGGAGGCCCATAAGGAGGGGGCACAGGAGTGGATAAGAGTTTGTTAGTTAAAGATTAGATTGTTTAGGGTTTGTTAGTTTAAAGATTAGGTTGTTTAGAGTTTGTTTTAGTCGACTTAGGGTTTGTTTCTAGGCTATAGCTCTGCTGTCTATATAAAGCAGGTAGGAGATTCATTGAGGGTAAGCAACAAAGAAGTTAATCTTTTCAATGGGGGAAGATTACCTTAAGTTGTAGCTGTGGCTGGGAATGTGTCCCAGCCTGATGGTTCCTCTACCACAATAGTCAGGAAGTAAGAACGACTTATAATTTGGGAAAACTAGTCCAGAGGGACATATAATTTAGGATGGAGGGAGTAGAAAGCACCTTATTTTGCTGAAACTTTTCATATAAGCTGCTTTTTTAACAAGCGGAAGCTGCGCCAAACTGAGCCTACTTATGTAATGTCACAGTCACTTTTTCTTTTCATTTGTGAAAGACTTTAATGTTTCGACAATCTAATTGTGGTTCTCAGGTGCGCTTCGCCTTTATACTCTCCACTTTGTGGATCAATAAAATATATTAGAAAAACAATTTATGACGTGAAGAACATTTAGTCTTTGTTCATTTGCTTATTGTTAACAGAAAATTACTTTTATTATTGGAGCAGGTCATCATCCTTGCAAGGGAATCTGGTTTGAGGCTTGAGCTTTCTGATATTCCTGTTAGGAGTCTGGTGCCAGAGGCTCTGAGAGTATGTTTTGGCCTTTCTAACATTTACAACTCTGATATGTTAATTGTACTTTGCTAACTGGATTTTTCTTATGCAGTCATGCACATCAGCTGATGAATACATGCAAAGGCTACCATCCTTTGATCAGGACTGGGCAAGAGAGCGGAAAGATGCTGAAGATGCAGGAGAAGTGAGTTGATCTATCTGTCTGCTCATTTTTATATGTTTTGTGGTTTGTGGATGTTAGTAGGAACTAGGAAATATTGATATCTTATCAGATTCCATTTCATATTATCTCATCCAAACCAGTGCAGTTGCCTGCTCCTTAGTGATTAGAACATAGAGAAAAGTAGTTTTTAGGAATGCTTAGTTAAGAGGATAAAGTTCAACTTATACCCCTCAAGTATAGCCTAAGTCCAGATAACCCCTAAACTATTTTTTAGTTCAGTTTACCCCGCAAAAACATTATTTTGTGTCAATTTACCCCATATACAATTTGTATTTTTTTGTTTCTCAATACACAAGCAAAATCTTAAGATCAAATCATAACACATGTTAAGAAAAATACATCATATTTTTTTAATCATTTTTTGGGAAAAGACATTTGATAGTAAATTAATCTTTGGGATATAAGACGTGTTTTTCTAATATGTGTTATGATCTGCTTTATTTCATAAAGTGTCATCTTAAGATTGTGCTTGTGTACGAAGAATTAAAAAAGACAAATTGTATTAGGGAGTAAATTATATGAAAAAGGCATTTTTACAGGGATAAACTAAACAAAAAAAATAGTTTAGGGGGTTATATTTACTTTGGCTATACTTGAGGGGAATAAATTTGACTTTATCCTAGTTAAAAATATTTGCATTTTGAACAGACTCTCTAGGATTTTTAATATAAGTGTGTGTTTGGGTGGGTCGGGAATTGGGGGGGGGGGGGGGGGTAGTGAATCCTTGCTGGCCATGGAGCTCGATGAAACCAGTTTATCCGGGAGTAAACAAATTGTTGCACCCTAGATTTGAGTCCCTGTACTGGAGATACTAACCAACCAAGCTGTTGCTTTTTTCAAATTAGTTGTATTTTTGAGCAATCAATACGAAGAATCAAGATGATATATCATTATCTCCTGATATTCTTTTTCAGAAAATCACTCTTTTTGTTTGTATGGTCCACAGTTGAACTGATTGCTGAACTGTTTCCTTATTAAGGTCCTGCGATATGTTGGAGTGGTTGATGTGGTCGACAAGAAGGGGCAAGTAGAGTTGCGGCGATACAGTAAGGACCACCCATTTGCTCAGCTATCCGGCTCTGACAATATCATAGCCTTCACCACATCAAGGTACAAGGAGCAGCCCCTAATCGTACGAGGCCCGGGGGCTGGGGCAGAAGTGACTGCAGGAGGCGTCTTTAGTGACATACTACGGCTGGCTTCTTATCTTGGTGCTCCCTCGTAAGCTGTTATGATCAGCATGGTAATAAATGTGTTCTTCCTCGAGGGCTAGGTTGTCGTTAGGTTTCCTCTAGCAGATCATATCGGGAGAATAAAATAAAAACAATCCAAATTCGTTTGTTATTATAATAATTCCTGTCTCGAGACTCCAGTTTCGTCTCCATGCTGACAGAAAATTATGGAGCAAAACAACATTAAGTTTTCGTAAATGCGTTCATGGTGGTGATGCTGCATTGGTCTCACCTTAATCATAGATATCCAGTAAACTTGACTAGACTGATTCGAATGATTTGGACGTGTTTGATTGCTGTGATTATGCCTCCGTGTATTTATCCAAAGACGTGTCAAACCAATTATGTCGCTGCGGACCGGTGACATGCTGAGATGCAGAACTTCGTAGTTTGTGGCGGTATCCTCGAACGGATTGAGATCCCCTGACGAGCGTTTATCTGACGACCGTCCGTTAATTCTAAGTTCGACGGTGTTGATTTCTTCCACCCAGCTGTGTACAGTATTTTTTTTCACCGTGTCCCCGCGTGTCATAGAGTCCAAGCTCGTCCGTCCGTCTGATGATCGTCAGACGAGCTTCCCCTTGAACTGGTGCTATTCTGAGACCAAATGCTAGGTGTGATTATAGTTTGAGAAAATTGCCGCCCTTCCAATGCACAGAGAGAACACAAGGATAGCAGGTATACCAAATGCTGTTCGTAGATAAGCTAAGAATTTGATCTTAGCTGTTAATTTTTGTAAGAGGAAATAAATAAAAAATAGAAAAAATATAAATCCAACTCAGCCAACGCTCATTCCCTTATTCCCTTTAGTTTTCAAAACAAACACATTATTTACTGATTAGTTATTATAGGCTCAAACCTTTCTAAAACAAACACATGCATTAGTTTCTAAAATATATAAATTAATTTTCAATTTGAAAACGATAGCAATTATATTTAAGAGAACTTTTACTTCTAGGAGGTCAAAGACCAATTTAATCCTTGAGATCTAATCAAATTGAAGTATAATGATTTAGGTCTAGCTTAAAATCTGCTTAGAATGGAAAAAAAAAGATCCAACCAAAACCTGTAATGAATCCAATTATCCAGTTGAGAACACGGGTGGCACTTGTTCATCAGCAGTGGTGGACCTAGAAACTTTAGGGAGCCTGGGCAAATATAAGCGGTGGATGACAAGTTTACACAAACATAGAACTACTAATATTTCTTATACTACATTTCTGAGAAGGATTTGAATCACAAGACTCAAATTGATGATAACAACAATAATTTTGGAACTAATAATATTTTTTATACTATGTTTTTGGGAAGTCTATTAAATCATGAGACTCAAATTCTGGACAAATGAGATTAGCTGAAGGGATGTTTTTGAGAGATTCAGGCGTGGAGCCCGGGCAGGCGGCCAGGGTCGCTAGGCCCTGGGTCTGCCACTGTTCATCAGGAAAATACTGAGGCCCTTCACCCAGGCACAGGGAGGCAAGAGGATGCCACAGAGGCCAGAGTGGCTTCCATATCTGGATGGAGGAAATGTCATGAGATGCCCAGATGTTGGAATCTGACCACTCAGGTTGTTTTTTGGAAACGTTCATATCTGCTAGGAAATTCATGCTGCACAGACCGTTTGCAATGGCACCAATGAGGTGATTGTGTGACAGCACAAGTACACGGAGCTACTTGAGCCCTGCCAATGTATGCCTGAAGATACATCATGCTTCTAAAGCTTGCGGGAACTAAACCGGTCAGACCATCGTATCAGTGGTCAAGGAAGATCGTGCTCCCGTTGTTGCGGAACGTGGTCTGTATCCTCGTGGATGGGCACGATTTCACGACAGGTAACTGGCTTAGCCGTTCTGGGCGGATGTCAAGAAACTCAGAACAAAGCACCGGAACCCGGACAGATGTCGATCGTCTGCCTCATTCCGGAGGAACGTAAACTGCTGTGCCCGGGGACGATCCCGCCTGTGCTGCCGCTTGATGTGGTATTGTGCCTGTGAAGTATGTTCGGGACAAGGTAGCCAGATGAGAGGCTGCTGCAGCTTCCCAGTTCAGCATGAACCAAGCCAGAGGATGAATTGTTGTTAAGCTGTAAAATGGCGAGCCTCTTGAGGTTGCCAAAGCCGGGAGGCACATTACCAATGAGGTGATTGCTGGCGAGACCCACCCAGATGAGATTCACACACGTGACAAAATGATGGAGGAATCGCTCCATTGAAGTTGTAGTTTATCGCCAGTTGGAACATAGCCGCTGTGATATCTCACCCGAGAGAGTTCCCACATGACCAGTTCCACAAGCTTTGGAATATTTCTGGATTGGCACAAAGGCTAATGACATAAGTGGTACCGCACCAATTTTTTTGGGAGTATGAGCTTCCGTAACACAAGTTGTACAATATCTCCCCCGTAAGGCTGCGTTCGGTTTAAAAGAAATAGGAGGGGATTGGAGTGGAATGAAGAAGGGTATTGGAGTGAAATAAGAGGGATTGAATCCCCACTTGAATTAAAACATAACCGAACAAAGCCTAAAGCTCATTGGACCCAATGAGGTTTTCCTAAGTGCCTTTGGTTGTTAGGTTTTGGCTTTTTGCTTTTACAAAAGCCAAAAGCTCAATCAAAGGGGTGAATTTTTGCAAAAACTCTTTCTACGAAGTAGCTTTCTCTTAGTTCAGAAGCAAAATCAAGTCCGGATTAGCTTTAGCCAGTTGTGCCAGTTAATATATAAATATAATTATATAATTATAAGTATATTAAATAAATTATAATTATACTATATAATTATAATTATATTATAAAACTAATTATATAATGTAATTATAATTATATATAATTATAATTAGGTAATGTAAGTATAGTTATATTATAATTATATATAATTACAATTATATAATATAATTATAAATATGTAATATAATTATAATTATGTGACATGATTATACTTATATTACATAATTATAATTATATAATTTTATAAGTATATATAATTATAAGAGTAAATTTCAGAGAACTACAGATAATTTGGTAATATTATTAGAGAACTTAGATTTAAGAGTTAATTTCACAAAACTACACATTTTATGTATAGTTTTTCAGAAAACTATAGATTTTAGCACTTTTCTCTCAGCCCCACACAAATCTGGCAAGTGGACCCTAGCTGCAGTTTTGTGAGTAAGAAGGTCAAAATCTGTAGTTCTCTGATAATATTGTCAAAATATGTGTAATTCTCTGAAATTTACTCTAATTATAATTATGTAATATAGTTATATTATAATATATAATAAATGAATAATATAATATTTTATGATCAATTTACATATAAATTGTCTTGTAGTTTCACAACCTCACAACTGCTTTAACCTAAACGGCTTTCAGCTTTTTCATAGCTCATATTCTACAACTACTTTTTTACAGTTTATATTTTACAGCATCTTTTTTATAGCTCACCGCTCAACCAAACACACTCTAAGGGGTCGTTGTTCGGTTATTCCTAGCTTGGGCTAGGATTAACCTGAATTGAGAGGGATTGATTCCCTCTAAGCTAGATCAGGAATTATTCCTTCCCTATTCTCCTCTAATCCATATTAATCCTTGACAATCGAACAGGGCCTAAAGCTGCCGGTCGTTGTCCTTATGTGCTATTTATTGCATTATCAACGGTAAACAAAACGCGTAGAGTAACGTGTGCAAGTTCAGTTAGCTGATAGCATTCTGAAAATAGATCAATATCCTTTTTAGAATTTAAAAATAAAAGAATGATCGCCCCTATATCTATCTACCTGAGAACGTTGTCGATGTCTTTTCGATTGATAAATGAATTTTATGGTTCGTTTAACAAGGTATTTAAGATCTTTCACGAACCGTTAAGTTATGTTTTTCTAATTTCGATGCTCAATTGACGATGGAAAGATGTTTCAAATGATCCATGAATGCAGATCGAACTAAATAGATTGTGTGTATGGTAGGTAATTAAGGGGCCAGAATTAAAAATGTCATGGATAACTTCACCATGCATGTGCAGCGGGTGCCGTCCATTTATGCATAGGCTAAAGCATAACCTTGCTCTCCTTCCTTCCTCGTACCCCGCTCAAGTTGCAGGTGGGATAGGCCACGCGCGAGCCGCAATGCTAACCACAAATTAAATATACTGACTTTACAGAAACCCGCGAGTCAAATCGCTCAACACAAAGAAAATACTATGAAGGTATTGGAGGAGTCCAATAATTTATCCACTCTATTATTACATATACATCTAATCTAAATATTAGTGACTTTAAAGTCTTGCTTTTTTACTTGTTTTACCCATATGCATGTGTTTAAAAGTTGGAACCTAGATTAAAATCTCACATTTACACTATAAAATTTCAATGAAATTGACTAAAATTTATATAAAATTTGAATGAAATTGACTAAAATTTATTAGAGAATATTCTAAATAACAGTAAACTCCTTCGTGCAAATTAGTATAAGTAAAATAAATATAATAAGATTGCGGGCTTTTGCGGGTTGTTGTGGGCATATCTGCTTATACAGTGGATTTGGTGGGCGGACCACAATTAAACCGTGGAAAGAATATCATTGTTCCATAAGAGTCACTAACATAGATTTTGCGGAGCGGATATGCAGGCTCACGGTAATATCCGTCGCACTTGCAACTTGATCTCCCTGCCAAGCTCACGGTAGAGAATCTGTTATTGCTCATGGATGTGCATCACACAACTTCTCCTTTGCCATTGCTGGATATAGAAATGGTTGTCACGCCTTGACAATTTAGCGTGGCGGCGGTTGAGGGTAGCTGCGAAGGCAACGAGGGCATTGCCACAGCTGGGCGATAGTGGAGGAGCCGGAGGCATCGCGGCCGTGGAGTTTAGCTTGGTGGTGTAGGCGGTGAGGGTGCCACCAAAGCCGGATATGGGAGTGGAGTTGGGAGACATCATGGGAGGACTGAGAGAGGGCCATATGCAAAGGAAGGCTACAAATTGATGCGGGCAGAGGTGAAGAGGACCCCTTGGAGAGGGGTCTTTGCATTTGGGGGCTTGAAGGGGCTGCTACAGTTCCCTCTCAGTGTCTGGAGCCCGTATTAGAGGGAAAATACAATTTTTTTTGCCTTGTTCGAGGGGGGGGGGTCGGTTGGGATTAGCCTAAATTGAAAAAACAGAGCAAATTTAAAGAAAAAGCACCCAATTTCCCTAATTTATCAGCCCTAAACACTTTTTTCTTAAAAAATTAGATGTGCAATAGGCACATTGTTTGGCCATTACGTGGTTCGCAACCATTATATTTACAATGCATGTAGTTCATTTGTTTGTGTTTAAAATATAAAAAATAGAATATACAATCAAAAAATTAAAATGGTATTCGATGAATACCTATAAAATTACAATATCGTCAGAAATTAATTAGTGTCCCATGAAAAGGAAAGACTTGCTGTGGCGGAACTAGTCGTGCTGCACTGCGCTGCGCGGGAAGACGAGAGGTTGAAGTTCGACCGTGGTCCACGTCCACAACCCCGGCGCGCGAGTAGCGGGATGGCGAGGGCCCTTGGTCTGAGGGCATGCAGATCGGCGCACGGTTGCACAATCAGTCTGCCAGCGGCCTCTGCTGCCTTCAAGTGTGGTCCTCCATGCAACCGCCGCAGGAAGAGCTCCATTGTCCTAAACTTAGCCACCTCCACCGCGCGGTTAAATCCCTCCTCGGCTCCAGCTCCAGCATCCATGGATCCCCTGCTTCTTCCTTCCCTGCATCAGTTCAGCCAGCCGTGAGAAGAGCTAACTCCAGTTGATTCATCAATAGCGCCACTGCGGACAAGGAAGGAGATAGCGGTTTATGCCACGTCTTGGCCTCTGTTCTGCGCACACGTAACTAAGCCCAGAGGGAGAGAGAAGAGGATCAGCAATGGAGGGGAGGCCGCGGCTGCTGGTTGTCGTCGTGCTCCTCGCCGAAGCCGCCGCCGCGTCGGCCGCGGGGGCGGCCAACTTCAACGCCAAGAACTACGGGGCCAAGGGCAACGGCGTAAACGACGACACCAAGGTACGTGCATGCGTTCGTGCCCACCGGATCGAGGTTTCTTTAATTCTTCCCTTCGTTGCCGTCTCTTCTTCCTCGCGCTGTGCACTGACGCATGCGTTGCAGCCCCTGATGACGGCGTGGAAGGCGGCGTGCGGTGCTGCAGGTGCGGTGACGCTGGTGGTGGGGCCGGGGACGTACTACGTCGGTCCGCTGCAGTTTCACGGGCCGTGCAAGGCCACAACCATTACCTTCCAGCTCCAGGCAAGTCGTCCATCGGACAGTTGTGCGCCTAGCCATATGATGCACGATCTCCTACCGATGAAAGTAGCCTCCGATGCGGTTACATTCCGTTCTGTTCCAATCTTGGTTTGATCACACGAGAGAATTGGATGATCGGTGCAGGGCACGCTCAAGGCGGCGTCGGACCTGAAGCGGTTCGGCAACGACTGGATCGAGTTCGGGTGGGTGAACGGGCTCACCGTCACCGGCGGCGTCATCGACGGCCAGGGCGCCGCCTCATGGCCATTCAACAAGTGCCCCATCCGCAAGGACTGCAAAGTCCTCCCAACTGTAATAATCCTCTTCCTGGATCTCAGCCCTGTTTAATCCATGGCATGCCAGTTGTCATTCAATATCCTACTGTATAATCAAAATCATGTGGGTCCTGGGTTGCAGAGCGTGCTGTTTGTGAACACCCAGAACACGGTGGTGAAGGACGTGACGTCGGTGAACCCCAAGTTCTTCCACATCGCGCTGCTGACCGCCAAGAACATCAAGATGAGCGGCCTCAAGATCACCGCGCCGGCCAGCAGCCCCAACACGGACGGCATTCACATCGAGCGTAGCGCCGGCGTGCATATCATGGACACCCGCATCGCCACCGGCGACGACTGCATCTCCATCGGCCAGGGCAACGACAACGTAGAGGTCTCCCGCGTGCAGTGCGGTCCCGGCCATGGCATGAGCGTCGGCAGCCTCGGCCGCTACGTCGGCGAGGGAGACGTCACCAGGGTGCATGTCCGCGACATGACCTTCACCGGCACCGACAACGGCGTCCGCATCAAGACCTGGGAGAACTCCCCCACGAAGAGCAAGGCTGCCCACATGGTCTTCGAGAACCTTATCATGAAGGACGTCATGAACCCAGTCCTCATCGACCAGAAGTACTGCCCGTACTACAACTGCGAGCACAAGGTACCATTACTTACCTACCTTCTCCGTGAGATATCTTGTTCATACAGCTGCCGCCTCCATCACGAGCCACCAATTCTAACATGGCTTTTTTGATGCAGTCCGTGTCTGGGGTGTCGATCAATGACATCCAGTTCAAAAACATCAAGGGCACGACGACGACACCGGTGGCGGTGCAGCTCAAGTGCGGCGTGCCGTGTCAGGGCCTCGTGCTCCAGGACGTGGACCTGCGGTACAAGGGGAAGGGCACAACGCAGGCCAAGTGCGAGAACGCCAAGGCCAAGTACGTCGGCTACCAGTATCCCAAGCCCTGCGCCTAGGCCACCGGCGATAGCAGTAGGGAGATTTTTTATTATTATTATTTGAGGTGTGGGTGTACCAAGCAGCTAGCTAGCTTCTGTGTGTTGTGAACTGAGATTTGATTCTTTCATTGTGTTTTCTAGACGTTTCAATTTGTTGTTGCTTGGATTTTTCCAGTTTCGTGATTAGCTGGTTTTGTTGGTATAACAGAGCTGCCATTTTCTGGCGCCACGATTCTCTTCAGTGGACTTGATATTGTTATAGCAGAGTAATAATATCAGTGGATTTTTTTCTCTGTAGAATTTTCAAAGTCTAATGATGTGTTGGTTCCAGGTAGAACATCGGTCAAGTTATGAATCAATAGAGCAGGCTCCTATGTATGGATGGATGTTCAGACCCTATTTGAACCCTATCTAAAGAATTTCAGAGCCATCCACACTAAGGTGCAGCCCAGCTTACGCCATGACATGCATTCAGAAGAAGCAATGGATGGTGGCAGGGCAAAGACATCTAAGATAATGATAATTGCACATAATGAAACACATTAGATGCGAATCTAGCATACTAATGACGTGAGTGCGCTAAGAAATCCCTGAGAGCAATATGTTGTAATATAATAAGCCAACTGCCATTACTGTACAAAAGCACTGATGTTTGGCTACCCTTTGCGTACAAAGAAACAAAGGACAGCCGTTATCAATCAAAAAGGAAAAAGAAAAAAAAACAGTCTGATGTTACGCAATATGAAATCCAGCTTGCGTACTTTCTCTGGTTTTAAAATATTGACACCATTGATTAAATTTTTAATGTTATTTGTGACTATTCATCTTATTAAAAAATTGTTTAAACATGTAAAATTATTTGTACTTCAAAAAGCTTAAATAATAAAGCAAATTATAACAAAATATATAATATTTATCATTTTTTAATAAACTGAATGGTCAAAGATATTAAAAATCTACTCTATCAATATTTTAAAATCGGAGGTAACACTTACCAAGAGGGAACTTACCTCCTGCGGTCCTACCTTTCTGAAGAACTATCTGCAGTAAACGTTTCGGTGCAAAGGCGATATAGCAGAATAATGTCGTACTATCTAACAATTGCGCTGCTCTAAAGCATCTACCCTCAAAACGTGTCATCTACATCTGTTATCACGCAGAGGATTAACAAAAAACCATCTGGGTTACAACCGAAATCTAAAGCAACAATTGAATAGAATGATTGGTTATGTCAGCAGGAATTGAAGGTCGCATCTTCTTTCATGGGTTGATGTTGCATTCCCGCAGGAAAGGTTGGTCATAATCCAGATACTTGGACCAGTAGCTTCGGAACTTGGGCAGGCCAATTTCTAGCCAGGGCTTCATGTTTCCATTGTAATGTATGACTGCAGCTCGCTCAATGTCTCTTCTGCTGACATGAGGATTATATCCTAGACCAAGAACATGCCATGATCGGCTGAGGGGGAATGTCTTGTTCCAGAACGTGATTAAACCAGGAGGGAGAGTGCCAAGTTTCCAGAGTGTTCTGTCTTGATTCTGCAATCCAATTATGATGTATGTTACCCAAGTTAAACTACTCTGTACAGATCGTTCCATAAATGTAACTAAAGTGAACATAAAAAGGAATTAGAACAAATTTGAGTTATTTACAGTAATGAGATTTGACAAAAAAAATTATGATGCTTTTGCACATGGATTTGTACAATAGAATGTATGCAAAGATGTTTCATCAAGTTGTGATGCCCTGGTAATGTAAGCTGATAACTGAATATGGGAACCAAGTTGGGCAACATAATAGTTAATTTTTTTGGGATAAACGTAAAATCAAAATTTAGCGAATTTTTTGTTCAAAGCATTATTATTTGACAGTGTGTGCAATCCTTCTAGTTACATCCCTAAAACAAATTCTAGTCATCACTGACAACTGGTACAGACAAAATACTATGCCTCACATGCAACAGTAGTTTGATTATAAAAAACATGTGACAAAACAAATTCAGATAATAAACCAGAAAGTGTATGAAATAAGAGCATGTGAGTGGATCTTACTAGCTTTTGCCACTGGTGATAAATTTGGGTTATATTCTGCCGCCTCCATTCAGCCAGATCAAACACATTCATCCCAAAAGCCCAGCCACAAGCATGAGGATTGAAATTGTTGGCAATAAGAGGATTTGAGAAATTTAGGTAACGATCAAAGCGATGGAAGCTATCTCCACAAGTCTCAACAGCACCATTTACCTTCCTGTTCATATTGATTGACCAGAGGCCACTAAGATCCTTCTTCACAACTATGTCGTCATCAAGAAAGACCATCTTTTCAAGCCTTGGGTAAATCTCAGGCAGGTAAAATCTCAAATGATTAAGGATTGATAGGTATTTGGGGTTTCTGTATTTCAAATTTGAATCTGAGTTTGCACGATTGGTCCTGAAGTAGTAATCAATCATGGATTGGGATCCAAGTTGCTTGAGCACAGGACTGTAGCTGTCATTTAGCCACGGAAACTCCTCAATATTCTGCACTTCGATTGTTGCTTTTCCAGGAGGGTTGGAGAGGAACCACATTCTCATTGGAGCGTAGTTAAGTCTGTCGGTTACTATGTGGAAGACATGATCAGAAGGATGCTGCAAATAAATTATTGCCTCAGTATGATGCATATAATCATTATATGTTAATCTCAAACTAGAAGATGTATTATACATACCTTGGCATTTAACATTGTTGAATTAACAACAACTGCTGCTGCTAGTATATTATCTGAGAACAAGGCATAGTGATGCAGTTTCGGGTCAACAAGTTTTTGTTGATTTGGAAACTGCTGCAGACCAGGATCCAATGAAAAATATTCATTAGCTAGCCTCAGAGGGAGGCAGTGAAGACCTTTCGGCAGAGTCTTCGCTGCAAGTTGTGTCAGGAAAACAGTTTGCTTCTTATGTGCATTCAGCTGATCCTCTGCTGAGTGTAGCATAGCTCGAAGCTTTTTAACAACAATAGAACAATCATCCTGCATCTGTTTTCCCATAATCAACAGTTGCTCCAGTGCTCTCACCTTGTCATTTGCACTGAACAAGAAGATGAACATGTTTGATTATTGCACATAACTGATTGCTGTGCATGATAAAATGCTACTACCACTGTCCCTATAGAAGCTTATTTCAGGATTCTTTGACTACAAACTTTGACCAATGATTTCTATAAATTTAATTAACTTTATTAATATATAATTATATATTATGAAAATAATTTTCATGACGAATCTAGAAATATAAATCTTATGTTGGTCAAGTTAATAAATTTTGTAGAAATAATTGGTCAAAATCACAATCAATGAATCCTAGAAATAAGCTTCTATTGGGACGGTAGGAGTATGATTCAAAGTATATCAACACCCAGGGTGTAGAATAACTATTCTACACCCTGGGTCGGTCCAGTGCGCCCGCGCCCCGCACACCAACCGACCGCACCCCACGCGTTGACCGAGCGCGTGCCTTCCCGTCCGCGCGCCGCCAGCGTTACCTACCTAAAAAAGGCACATTCAGTATTTTTTTAATATTTATTCAGTAATTTCGTCGCGTTCTGTAATTTCTTTTCCTCAACAATGTTGCTTCGGTTTTATTCAGTAATTTCCTCGAATCCTTCAGTAATTTCTCCAGATTCATTCAGTAATTTCTTCAGATTCCTTCAGTAATTTCTTTCCTTCAGAGCAAATCTCATCATCGTTGAGCTTGCGGCGCAGCCGCCGACGCCATTGTCATCGGAGAATCCCTTAACTGTATGGATTTGTACCCCCCAAACCTCATCCTCTCTGCCACCGGACATAGAAAATGTAGGTAGGCCCGGCGGTGGGGGGCGCGGTACGGGTGGGGCGGCGAGGCGCTGGGGCTG
>BCLF01000099.1:166042-176334 GCA_001602275.1 Zoysia japonica
AGGGTCAGGGTTGGCCCCGCGCGCGGTCGGGTGCGGGGGCGCGCTTTCCGAACACCCGGGGTGTAGAATAGTTCTATCGTGTGTGTGTGTGTATATATATATATATACATGTATATGTATATACATACATATATATACATACATGTATGTATATATATATATACACAGATACATACTATTATTTATTTGTACCTGGCTATAGAATAGGAATTCTGTGACCAGACCCAAATCTCACCCGTGCCAGCCAAACAAACCAGCCGCAGCTCCCTTGGTTTGCATCGAAACAGAATCGATCCTGCCTATCCCCAAAGCCCACGCTTGCCAAGAACAACCCCCGACCCCCAGATTAGTTTCAACAACCATCCCAGATTACTGTTAACAGATCCAATTCCTTCGGATGGACAAATCCACAACTAACCAGCCATTTGATCTTCACGGTGTACTGGAGCTCGTCGGCCTGCAACGATTTTTTCTTCATTGTTACATCAAATCCTCACCGTCGTGGCAGGGACACACGCAGGAAGGCCGCCCTGGGGTGGTGTGCTCTTCTTCCTCGTCGCCAGTATAATCTCAGCCATACTGCTGCTCCACCCGCGTCGCGGCGCCCGCACAGCTGCTCCGCCTCTCCATCTGTCTAGGTAAGACTTTAATTCCATCTGAAGCCACAAATCTGCACCAGATCCATCCTGGGAATATTTATTTTAGCACCTCTAATCCTTCTCGTTTACATGCTTCTGTGCTATCCAATTTTTGGCTCCCAAAATATTTGTTTATCCCACCAGCCGGATTCCTCCGTCCGTTTTGCTACACTGTTTGCATTGGATGAGTCTTTACAGTAGTGGTAATCAGTGGTAATGTTAAAAGCGTAATCACAATGGGATAAATGAATTCATCAGAACAGAATTTTTGATGTCATCGAGCTTGTCGTTTTCAAGCATTCTGCAGCAGATGACTCAATCGGTTATGGCTGTCTTCATTCTTCAGCATGGCCACATTGTTTATCAGTCTTTATAACAATCAGCAGATGATTTTACAGAAAATACTCCCTCTGGTTTTGAAATGTTGAACCCAGCTATTTTAAAGTTATACTATTTAAACCTGAGGGAGTAATAATCAGCATGTTTTTATTCAGATTCAGTTAGTAAGATCCAAACATCTTTATTCCTTTAGAGGTGCATGGTTTTCTCTTCATTTCATTCCCACGTCCAGCTATCTTTGGTTTTCTTTTATAGAAGTACATAACAAAAAAAATTGAGACATATGTATTTGAAAATTAGGAGGAAGTTTTTATGGCAGGAATCTTACACTTATTACGTCAATGACTCAGGTAATACTTTGCAGCAAGCATGAGTGACAAAGCTTTATTTTTCTTCTCTCCCTATCCGCCATTTGTTCCAGTAGAAATTGTCCTGTTATTTACATGATGATGGATGTTCCCCCCACCTACCCCACACCATAAAATTCATGTCGTGTTGTTTTAATTCCAGCAAGCAATATAGTTATGTCCATACTTAAATTATTTATTGAAAAACAATGTAGACTGATGTTTCAAGGGATAGTGAGCTTTCAAAAAGTATCATCACCTGGACACCTTTGTCCCAGTCTATTTTGCGAATTTTGCGAGCACCTATGTCCTAGTGTAGGAGGATAATTGAGCTTGGCTTCAGCGGCGTTCTGTATTTGTATGGTAAGGAAACAGGAAGCAATGACCACTCCGCCCTCATAGCAGTAGCAGAAGAGGAGCGCGATAATATGTTTTTGAAGGCCACCTTGTCCTTGGTCAATGAGGATGAAAAACTTTTGAAGGCACAAGGACGACCTCATACACGCTGCCATTGAGAAGCTGAGGCATCACTTGAGACCAAAGGATGCATCATGTATGAGGTCATCGACGATGAGAAGGGCGAGAGCAAGGGTCCAACAATGGCATCTCAACAAGTTCCTCGAAGAATAGGATGCAGAAGGCACCTAACTGGATTCGCCAAGCAAGATAGAGTTAGGGTTAAGAGGCTGAATTGAAATTGTTTTGTTTTATAATTTTGTCAGTTGTAATCTCTCAGAATTTACCAGTTAACTCAGTGTAGATTCATTTTCTTATAATGCTGTCAGATATAATCTCTGAGAATTTTAGCTGTGTGCAATGTTAGCTTGACATTCTGTAAGAGAAATAAAGTGCTTTCTTTGTTTCCAAGCTCCCCAGCTGTATTGTACTGTACTGTACCATTCTTTGATTTGTGCTCTGCCTTAATTATTTGTTGGATATATGGATTAGATCGTGTAGAATAGCTGTGAGAACAGTTGTGTTCTTGGACCTTGACCAGTTTTCTGTAAAGGCCTTTGGTTTTGGTTCAGTTCCTGCACATGTCTGGAACCATAGATGCTGCTGCCAGTGACCTAATGGAGGTGAGCCAATTGGACAATCAGCAACTTGTTGCTGACCTCATCAACCGTGCTGCAACTTGCAATGGACCTGAATCCAATTTGTTCAGGTTCAAGCTGTTCAGCTGCAGTGGTAAATTAGGCTCCTTAGAGCATCGTCCAGCAATTCATTGATTCGTGATGTGTGTGGAAACCAGGGTTTATGATTTCGTTTGAACCGCTAAAACCGGTCGGGACCGGTTTGACGAAAACAGCGAAAACCGTAAAAACCGGTCGAAAACCGTTTCAAATAAAAAATTCAAAATTTGAACGAATTGCTACTGTAAACCGTTCGGTTTCACCGGTTAGCCGAGCGGTTTCAACGGTTAGCCGACCGGTTTCTTCGGTTTTTACGGTTTCAGATTTCAAAATTTGAAACCCACCGGTTTTAACGGTAAGCCGAGCGGTTTTAACGGTTTTCGGTATTCCGAAATTTTTCAAATTTTCAAATTTAAAAAAATTTTAAAACGAAAATCGGTCGTCTAGTGAAACCAGACCGCAACGGTAAGGTCGAAAACCGCGAAAACCGAGCGGTTTACCGCGGTTTTGTGAACCCTGGTGGAAACTCTTCACCAATAAGGCTCTGTGGCCAATTCATGCTCATGTTGCTTGCTACTAGTTTTGCAATCTGCATATCATTGATGATAAATGTATCAGAAAGTGCTCTGTTCTGAGCTTAATCAATATCCTCTGCACTGGATTTCAAAAAAAAACAAAATCCTCTGCACTGGTTGTCTTATATTGCTCTAAACGAGAAAAGAACATTACAACTGATTTTGTAAACAATGGTTTGTTTTCCTTATTGAATTTAAGTTTCAATCAAGTTTGTATCGCTGTTTCCCCTGAGACCGTAGGGGTCAGATTTGTCTGATAGAAAAAAAATGTGCAAAACACTGAGACGAAGGGGCATTGCCTTAGAATGCAGATCATTTTTTTAGTTGTATGCTTCAAATTTAGTTACCAGTGATTCACAACAAGGTACTGATTCTGATGCTCAAGCTCGTTAGCAACATTATCAGTTTGAATAAACAAAAGAACAAAAACTATATTTAGAAAACAAAATCATCTATACGCTTGAGTGTCACAATTACAGAGAAAATGTGTTCTCTGTCATGAGTTTGGTCATGTTTATGCATAACAAGAACTTAGTCCTGATGCTAGGTCCCTGAAAATTTCCTTTTTCTCACACCATTGGATAAATTTTCCCATGTCATCACTGCTCCTGTTGTCAGTTCTACATTTCTGAATTGTAATTCGAATGGGAACACGGTCAACCTTTTGTTCAAGACGACCCACCACAAAAACCTTAAAAATATAAATAAAAGTGAGCTAGAAGGCCAGTCGCTGTTGACTTTTAGTGAAAATATATATGCCTTCATTGATACTATATTTTTGGGGAAAGGTTTGATATTGTCCGATCAAAAGTAATGACCTTCCAATTGATGAGGACTACCGTAATCATTTTCAAGTTGTGTCAGAACTAAAATACAGATAAATACGCTCTTCGATGTTTTCTCCATCTCGAACAAGCAACGTCCTAACGCACGCCGCCGCAGATCCGATTAGGTCGTGCTCTCTTCTATTTTCACGTATCTGGGATTAACAGCTCTGTTTTTTGTTGTAGCCGGCGACGTTCAGTTTCCGAACAGCTTGTTTGTAACTAATTCTGTTTTTTCTAACTAATTCTGTTTTAGATGGCACGCATTGGCAACTTGGGTCATGATAATTGGTCCAGCCGCACCTGGATCAGGTATGTAAATGACCTGGCCACAGAATACTTATTTTATGGCTAGCTACAAATTAATAGCGTATAATATATATATATATATATATATATATATATATATAAACCAAACTGGGAATAGATCAAAGGTCCTTACTTCTTTGGTAGATCAGAGTCCTTGGATGCATCGCCAAGTACCTTTAGAACTTCACGTATCCTCTGTCGCAAGTCTTTAAGGTATTGGGAATTTGATCTAATAGATCCAAGACCAAGGTAGACCTTTGCCTTGATTAACTGATCCTTGATATTCCGGATTCTTGCATCAGGTAAAACAATGCTTTTAGTTGAGCTGTCTGTTTGAACCACTCGGGAGTTTTCCATGATAACCTTAGGACATCTCTGTTTAGGCATAGTTTCCGGGAAACTTCCCTGTAAATAAGCCATGCAATAAAGATGAAGCTATGCAATAACGGTGACCCGAGCATATTTCATAAAGATCCAAAGTCCATCAAAAGAGGCAATACTAGTTTCCAACAAAATAAAGTAAAAGCATACAATTTGGGACCATTGTTTCTTCGAAGTAGCTTGGCTGTACCATGAAGGGGGAAAAAACAAAACTGAGCTAAATACATGTCATGGCCAATACTACTGACTAAGGATCGGGATGGCGCCTCTTTTATGGAGCTGGAAAACAAAAAGAACTAGAGGAGATTTGTTGGTACCATTCCCAACTGAACTACATAACAAGGAATTCTTATAACTGGACAACTGCATCATAGCTCCTGCAGCTGCTAAATGTTTGACCACATAATGATGATTGTAACCAAGAGCAAAATATTTTCTGAGGCTCTACATGACTGCGGTTTGTATGCATAAAATGATTATCCCATTGAGAAAGTTAAGAATTTGCACCAGATTTTCACAGAGGCTCTACATAACAGTAATTTGTACGTATTATTGAGCTACTAAGAACCAACCAGTTGCACCCAAAAGCTTAAGTTGATAGGAAAAAGTAGGCAATTCACTTATATTTCAACACTCCCCTCATGTGCAGCTCCTGTAGGACGCAAACGTGGAATAGGAGTAGGCTGCCATTTATTTTAATAAATCACACCAGCTAGGATTCGAACTCGAGATCTCTAGCTCTGATACTCTATTGATCTACTAAGCACCAACTAGTTGCACCCAAAAGCTTAAGCTGACGGGAAAAGGTGGGCAGTTCACTTATACTTCAACATGGATAAACTGATGATGTGATTGATGGAGTTAAGAATTTGCACCAGATTTTCTTTGAGGCTCTACATGACAGTGATTTGTATGCATAAATTGATGGTGTGATTGAGACAGTAAAACATTTACACCATATTTTCTCTGAGGCTCTCTACGTGCAAGCAATTTCTATGCATAAACGGACGATGTGATTCAGGGAGTTATGAATTTGCCCAAGCATTCTATTGGGTCGCGTAATACTTTTTGGTATCTAAATCCCTCTGAACATGTTAAACAAAAACAAACACAAAAAATAATACATATGCCATAGCATGTACTGACAACTGTCATTTGAATTACTGGCTTGCTACATCAAGAAAATGAAAAGCACCAAAGCCTAGCAGTGACGCACTGTGGGAATAGAATATAGGGCCTGTTTGGCCCTTGCCATTGCCACACAACGCCAGAGCTGTGGCCGCGCCATGAGTGTGGCGGACAAATCATCCGCCGAACGTTCGGCGAGCTGTGGCGAAGAAAATGAACTGGCTGCTGTGTTGTTCGCCGAAGCTTTGGCAAATGGTGGTGTAAATGTTTGGCACACGCCACACGCCATACCTGTGGCGAGGCGAGCTTCGGCGCGCGGTGGCAGCGAAGCAAACACGCCCATAGTTTCCACACATGGCCATTGGCCCAGTTCCACTGCGCGAAGGAGGGGGCGAGAGATCAAAGAGAATTTTCTACACAGCTTCAGGACCCACAAATGTTGTAGGTATTGAACATGCAGAAATCGAACCGAACCGCAGTGTATCGGTTTGCGCCAACATTGAGGGTGCTCTTAGAGGTGCAGAATACTTCCCTACCTACCAATTTAAGTGCTTTGTCCTACTCCTACCTGTAGTATACACTCCCCAAACAGCAGCTTGCAATTTCAAACTAAATGACAAATCTCAAATAGCTAAATTACAGGTGACTGGTCAACTAATCTTTGGTGAGTTCAAAAAAGGATTAGAAACTACCAACCTTAGCGGAAGACTGCTGCTGTGATCCGGAGCTTTTCTCCTGCTCATCTGGCACGCTCCTCGCCAAGCCGTCAACTTGTTCCTCCCTCGTGGTCACTTGCTCGATCACTCCCCCATCTTTCGCGGAGCCATCAGCAGCTGCCCTAACCTCGGAAAGCACGCGGTTCTTGTGCTGCCCTCCTTTCCTCAATGGCAATTCTACAAACAGATTGTGGACAGAGCAATCTCAGAATTCAACAATGATGACGATCTTAGTTCCACTGTTTTCCACACTGCAACTCCGCGAACTCCCAAAACAAGATGCAATGGAAAAAAAGAAAGAAAACTCCGCACCTTGGCTCTCGGATTCAGACGATTCTTTTGCCAACTCGCCCCGTTCCTCCGAGAAGACAATGCCGACAGGTTCTTTCATGGAACTCAACGTTTCCTGCGTCCAAAGGAAACGAATCAGTCGTACACACTCGTAGCCCTATCGAGAAAAAAAATTAGAATAACAGAAGATCGAAATTTACCAAAGGCAGGGCATTCAGCTTATTTGCGTTAACGCCACGAAACTGCCGCAACATTTCACCGGATAAGACACCATCAAAACCCAATGAAAATCCTCCCAAAACAATGCCATATCCATACACGAAATTTCCAGAAATACTCACCTGACTCGTAATTTCGCCTGGAAAGCTCCGTGTATCTGCAAGAACCACAGCAGAAACCATAAAAGCCTCAATGCCAAGAAACCCGACGAAGAAAAGCCTCAAATCTCGAACCAATCGCGAGGAGAGAGAGAGAGAGAGAGAGAAAGAGAGAGAGAGAGAGAGAGAGAGAGAGAGAGAGCTTACGGAATGGGCTAAGCGCCGGTGAAAGGAGGCTGGAGTAGAGCGCGAGCGGGGAGAGCACCGTGAGGGCGAGGAGGAGGAGGCGCACGGACCGCCGCCGCCTCACCATCTTCGAGTTTGTGTTTGCCTGGATTTGGCTTCTCCCCAAGTGCAAACATTTTCCCCATCTCTATATTTAGCGGTGGTGACTGGTGAGTTTACATTCGGGTTCTTACAGGTGTTTTTAATTAGTACATCTACGTACTTGGACAAAGGTTAACAAAATCGAAGAAACGGTCCGATTTTCATTATTTTCGGTGAAACCTGCCAATATAGTTTTATCAGATAATTGTTTTCAGTTATTAATTTTTTTAATTTTAAAAATTAAAAATTTGAAAATCGTCGATAAGCTGATCAAACTGGATGAAAACAAAAAAGTCAAAAGCGAAAAAATCGGTCGATAAATTGAAAAATTGAGCAGTAAAACAAAAAACCAAGTAGATTTTATTCCAAAATTTAATTTTCGTATTTATCCGATTTTGACGGTTTACTTATAGCTTTTTTTTTATTTTCGTAAAACTGGTCAAACCGCTTAGGAATGGTTGCCGAGTTGCAGACCTAGCAGGGTAGCCGGGTGTGCCACTGCACACCTGAATTTTGCAAGAATCGAAGAGGATTGTCTATTTAGTATAGCCTATTTAGAAGTGCACAGGAGTAAACTCTCTAGGTCCACTACTGTTGTTGCCATGGCTCCTTCGGTAACTCGAACTTTACCTTGAACGGGTGATACTGACGGTATCATACAAAATTTATTGTTTCTTCAAAAAGATGTCCTATGAATTGAAATGTTAAAGCTATCAAAAGAATTGTTGATTTGAAGTTTTATACTATTAGATTAGAAGTTTTATACTATAAAACTTTTGTAAGTTGTTGGTCCAAAAAGATCAATATAAAAAAGCTTTAGAGGTCTCGATGTAGACATTATTATCTTACAAGGATGAAGAGTAGTCACTTGTTTTCCCATTTGACATGCATTACATAACTTGTCTTTATCAAAAATGACATCTTGACTTTTGAGAATTAAGCCCTCTTGATGATCTTCTTCGATTGACCCATTCCAATATGAGGAAGCCTCCTATGCCATAACTATCTTTTGAAGGATTTAGCAATAAGACAAGTTTCCGGCATAACTTCACTTGAAGAGAAATCCACGGCATAGAGATTATTGTGCCTAAAACTATTGAATGTGAGACCAAAGACTTGTTTATTAATTCAGCACCTTTGTCGTTGAAGAAGCATGTGAAGCCAAGACCACAAAATTGGGCAACTGAGAGTAGATTGAAGCTCAAAGATTCTACTAGCATGACATTAAAAATGGTCAAGTCATTCGAGATAACGACTTTGCCCAACCTCTTGGTTCTTCCTTTAGAATTATCTCCAAATATCATTTTGTCCTTATCCTCGTCTTCTTTGATGGTGGTGAATATCTTTTGATTGCCGATCATATGTTGGATACAACCACTATCAAAAACCCAATGTTTGCCACCATTCTTGTAGTTCACCTTACTAGAAGCTATGAGACAAGAGGTGTTAGTATTAAAAGTATTGCTAGATTCATTCATACTCACCTCAATAATAAGAGGGGCTTCATTAGATGAACTTTGTTTCTTAGAGTGCTTGAGATGACTCTTCCATATGTCAACCTTCTTTTTGTTTGCTTCATCAATGGTGAACCTACAAGATTATCAATGCGAATGCATAAATCTTTTGGAGCTTCGTTAGGCAAAACAAAGATCCTATTATACTCATCACATAGAACATCATAGGAATCCTCTAATAAACTATTAGCAATAGCATTATCAACATGAAATCAATGAGAGCTAGTAGAGGTAGAGTCGTTGCAAACCGATGGCTCAAGAATGTGATGAGCGTGCATTCCAATTATTTCACATGAGGCGGAAGCATCTAGATTATCCTTCTTTGATGAAGCTTCATTAGAGACACAAGAGCTAGCAATCTTGATTGAGAGGAACTTCTTGATGGATTCATCATGAGAGATCTTAAGTGCTCTTTCAAAAGAGTTGATCTTTTCAATAAGATCATGCAATCGTAGCATAGTAGCACCTATAGATTCACCATCAAGAGTTCTAAATTGAGTGTAGGCATCTATAAGCTCAAGATAAATAAAATTTTCATTCATGATAGCACTTAAAGAGTTGCTAGATGAAGCGTTTGAAGAGTAGTTCATGTTAGCACTCGAATTCTTCGGTTTTGTGGCATATAGGTAGCTTAACAAGTGATTCTTCCATGAGCCACTACCGGACCCTAATGAAGAACTTGTCTCCATCACTCTCGATCACTTCTCAAAAGCGGTTAAGCTCAAAATTTGAGTACTTGGCTCGGATACCATTTGAAAAGATCAAGTGACCGAGAAGGGGTTGAATCGGGCACTTACACTACTAATCCAATTTCTCACTCTTCCTTAAATCTAGCAAAAACTAGCAAACAACTTCTAGCAAGAATGAGCTAAGGAAGAATAAAACAAGCTAGAAGACAACTTATCAAGCTAGCAAGTAAGTCAGCATGAGAGCCACCAAGAGAAGCAACTAAGCAACTAAACAACCTACTTACAAAAGATAAATGCAGTAAGTAAAGAGAAGGGTGATAGAGATGCTCGGCGAATTTTCCCGAGGTATCGGAAGGATGGTGCCTTCTCTTAATTCTCGTCGAACCACTCCCACCGGAGTCTTAGTTTCTCCTGTCGTTCTCGGAACGGTGCTTACAAAGGTACGCTTCACTCCTGTAGTGAAGTCACCAGCTGGTATGGCAGGGGCTGATCCCAATCTTTCGATGAGAGGAGGATAGCTTCGATTTGGGGTGGATTCGACGTTGGCTGTCCGACTACAACAACCAACAGGGTTGCTGTGCCTTAGCAACAGGTACACCGGCTCCGATTTGTTGTTGTTCTTGCTGTGCCAAGAATAACCCTGAACCTGCGAGCAATCGAGAACAAGCAAGAACAAGATGAACAGGTAGACAACTCACAGATCTGGATATAATCATGAAATTGGGGTTCTGAATCAAGCAAATCAGGTGGTCTCGTCGACACAC